>OZ026834.1:20722951-21045451 GCA_964023205.1 Lutraria lutraria | reverse complement strand
ATACGTAATTATTTATAGATTTATGGAAGTTGTTGAGTAATATATACCGGTAGTTATGTTTATAATCAATCTATGCGTGATTTAATTGGATATATACTATTTGAAACAAATGCTAGTTAGACATGGAAAGATACTGTCAAATTTGTAATACAAGTGATACAGAGGATGAGTATCATTTTATCACCTTTAATTTTGACCTGTATACTCTCAAATACGTAAATCTTATATTAATGAATTTTATTATACTAGACCTAGTATGTTTAAATTTGTCGGTTTAATGAAGAATTGTGACAAAAATGTAATGTTTAATTTAGCTCTATACTGCAAAATTGCAACTAATATACACTTGTACAAATGTGATAAACAACCAGAGATAATATAAAATATGTAAAATGATATTGTATTTACATTCTGTTTGTCAAGTATATGAGTGGTTTATTCATTCTTTTAATTATTTCTGACCTTGATAATGTATTATATATGAATATGTGTAGAACATCTAAATCTGGATAGTTCAATTCTATGACAATCATTCTTAATACAACTCAAATATTTTTCATACTCAAAACAATTCTTAAATATACAATACGTTTCTAATTTACGTAATTCTCTAAGCTCTGAAAATGTACCCTCGGAATTCATCATGTTGATTAAAAAGTTTTTAGACCAATGAGTTCGTAAATTTCGTAAAACTTAATGCATTTTCCAAAAGGGGGACGTTTATTGTGACCCTATTTTACAAAAAAAAAAAAATCTGAAATACCGTATCCAAAGATTTTCCGGAGGTCAAATGAATGGATTTGCAACACTTGCCATCGAAAAATATTGCGGTGTTAATTCTGTCATTCCCGGCGCGCTTTACTACGATAAATATTGTAGTCAGTTGCACTAGTTAAACTACGTGTCAAAAATCAATAACACGATGTCGCTGCAGAGTAACCGTTTTATCTTTACCGCGCGTCTGACGTAATCTCCTCTGACGTAATCTCGCCAATGTGTAATCGAGTTTTTATGTACATGTCAATTAAGTTTAGCTTTCATGGAGTTGAGGGGTAAAAAATCTTACACGTTAAAGTCGTTAAATTTGCAGAAGAAATAGGCAAACACAATGGAAGTGATGGACATTAACTTTTTTACAGATGGATTTTTATACCGGTAACTGTCTTTGAAAGGGATGGAAATATTTCTGTTAATTAATACCATATCAGGGCCCACGCTGTTGATCGCCACTTGGCGAAAGTCCGACCAAAGTGGTTCCAAAAAATTACGAGTGGCGAAAGTGTATAAATTGCAATTTTAACCTTCGGAATAGTTTAATAGACTGGTTTATATATGTCCACGGACATTTTGTCGATGGCGTTAAGTCATTCAAAAATCAATTGTGGAAGTCGCGTGTCAGATATGATTGTTAATCCTGATTGCGATTTGCATCGCCAACTTCGCACCTCTAACAAATGAGATTGACGCGAGGCATATATTGCACTTGGTCTTACCCTTATTTTTCACAGTTAGTGCTTGTTTATGTTGATCTGTCCAAATTAAGCACATAAATAACGGATTAATGAAAATGCGCGTTGTAGTTTTAGATCCACCAGATGACCTAAGTAATCATTTTCAGAAAACCTACTTTCGCTTTAAAGTCGAAACATCGCCGAATAAAACTAATTAATAAACATCACGAATGGTCCATAGATCTACTGCATTACTGTACGAAAGTGATAGAACTAAGATTGTTTATCACGCGGTTTCGCTAGTTTTTAGTTATTGTTCACGTGTTAATTTGGATTAATACAATTATTCAAAGTGGATTTAATTGTGTTTTATCTTTAATAAAACGGATTTTACGTCATAAGTCCCGGACAGACACTTAAAGCTGGTAAGTCCTTACGACTTTTTTGGCAAAAAAGGGGTGGGGGGCGTTTATTAGGGGGGGAGCGTTTAAACGGGGGAATACGGTAAGACTATCAGCACATGATTTGAGAATTGAAACTGGACGTTATGGAAAGAACAGAATTGATCAAAATCAGGATATTGTTTAATATGTAATAGTAGATATCTAGAAGATAGTTGCTTTTTACATTTATCTGTCCAGCCTACAATGTGAATCGTAAAAACTATTTAAAGAAATACGTTTTACGTGATATGATTTACGTAAATTATAGTATACCGGACAACTGATATTAAAATGATACAAAAATAATATATTAATGGTCTTGCAATAGCATTTTTTAAGCAGGGAAACATAAAATAAATTAACATTGTCATACCCGTGTTGCACATGCGATGTTGCCATTTATCGCAAGTGTCACAGGTGACTGCTTGCTGTAGCTCACAAACCTGAAGACTGCATTCTATACAGGTGTCTGTCATTGTCAAAAACACAGAAATAATCCAAACACTCACAAAATTATTACACTAACAAATGTCTGGATAAAGAAATATTCTCAAAACACAAAATTATTAGATTACAATCAAATCCGTGTACACACTTAAAGATAATATCCAATAATTTCACATTTATAATAACAACAAAATTAATAAACGCTGAGACCAATGCATATGCAGTAACGTGAAAATAGTATGAAATATCAGAATTCTTACAAATTATCGTTCTCCATAAAATAGCTGGAATTTTTTACAACCTTAATTTAAGGTGCCAGACAATGACTTCAAGGGATTCACAACATTAATTACAAACATTTGCACATGCATGTGTTAAAACAAACCTGTTTGAACTTTGTAATTACTGTATCCAACAATATAATCAACAGGATTAACGTCCTTTTTTTCAAACGATTGCACGTGTATGTGTTAAAACAACACTATTTGCAACTTTTAATGAATGCATGGGTTCAAACAATATTTTTAACACAATTATCAAAAAAAAAAAATGTTTCATTTGAATTGGACATTGTTTTGAACAATGATTTCATACATTAATAACATATTTTATTAAAACATATGATAAATGTACGAGTGTAGATTCTATATTCATTTTCAGTGGTAATTCTCTTTTGTTTAGGGTAAAGTGATGGTGAGTCGGACACGATCCAGAGTCGGACATTTTTGAAAGCATATTACATACTAATATTCATTTCATAACAGAAAAAATGTATGCACCATACGATGCTTGATGTCTGAACTTTGCAGAGTTGTCGTTCTTGGTTTTGTGACCCACTACCTGTCTACCTGAAGGTCGCCGCTATAAATAGCATAAATACAACATAGAGCGGGGAATTTCAACCATTTAAATCGAGGAAAGAGTAACATAGATCTTTGTTTCACTGTGTTTAAACTGTTCTTCTTGGATTGGATATAGGAATTTACTGTAGATCTTTCATCAAACTCAGCATTTAAATGCATATTTTTGTGATTTACTTTGTTGAATGTTTGACGATCTCCATATTGCGGAGTGACTTAATCTGATGTTGAGTCGGACACCAAAAAATGTAAAATCAATGCTGAGTCGGACTGTCCGACTCTAAAGCAAGGCATTTCGAATACTTTTTTCTTCCCATTTATGCCATTAAATATGCAAATTAAAATATCCTGATATACTAATACATTTGTATACAGAATCTATCTATATTCAATGCCCACACTGTTTGCTAGATAGATGGCGCAGGGGATTTTTTTCTCGAAAGGCAATTTTCAAATTTTAATTCAATCTGACAGATGTGCAAACCATACCCTATGGGATTACATTTTTCAGAAACTCATGAACATTCATGAACTTGGCTAAAGTACATTTTTATGTGAATCAGCTTAATAAGCATGTGTTATTAATTTACTTGGTATCTCTAAACAAAACTCGTTGTAACTATGAACGATCTGAAATATATTGTTTTCAAATCAAGCAACTATTGCCAAAAGTATTCTATCAAAAATGTAAAATCAATGCTGAGTCGGACTGTCCGACTCTAAAGCAAGGCATTTCGAATACTTTTTTCTTCCCATTTATGCCATTAAATATGCAAATTAAAATATCCTGATATACTAATACATTTGTATACAGAATCTATCACCTGTAGATTATAGTAAAAACAATAATTAGAGGCAGTACATGTAGAACGAGAATATGTTCTAGTAGGGTATAAGATAGATAATTTATTATGATATTATCATGGTAGTAAGATGGTTGTAAGTAATAAACTTGTATATTTAAATTAACCCTAAGTACTGCACATAGTACTGTGTAAAATTATATGAGCAGTATCACAAGATATTATCAAGGCTTTTGCGACCAGCGTTGGTCTAAATAAACACAGGCTATTCAAGGCCCACACTGTTTGCTAGATAGATGGCGCAGGGGATTTTTTTCTCGAAAGGCAATTTTCTAATTTTAATTCAATCTGACAGATGTGCAAACCATACCCTATGGGATTACATTTTTCAGAAACTCATGAACATTCATGAACTTGGCTAAAGTACATTTTTATGTGAATCAGCTTAATAAGCATGTGTTATTAATTTACTTGGTATCTCTAAACAAAACTCGTTGTAACTATGAACGATCTGAAATATATTGTTTTCAAATCAAGCAACTATTGCCAAAAGTATTCTATCAAAAGAGTATTTGTTGCTTGAAAATATATCATTTACAAATAGCTAAATTTGCTTGTTGAGTATTGTTTGTTTTTCATGTTTGTCTGGTTATGTATTTAAGTGTTTCAGTGTTATATTTTTCGTGCTACTGTCATCTTTATACAAATATCTTTCCGCAATAGGATGAAGAACGTCATAATAAGAAACATGTAAGCGGTTGGAATGCACCATTCTGGAGTCAGGCAGCTTGAAGTCGGTCCAGTTTATTTCAGTTCTAAAGAGCCAAGCAACCCAAGAGACCGCAATGCAATTGCTGTACATGAGGATCAGTTCCTAAGACACCGTGTTTGCTACCTACGTCGAGAAGAAGCTTTAAAATTGAAGGAAATTATCGAATTCGCTCAAGGCCCTTGTTATCTAAGGGCTAAATTGTCAGTGATCGGGAAAGAAATTTTCTTAATGGGACAATGGCCCTTTCGGATGGAAAATCAATGTGACATTTTCGATATCAATGTGACATTTTCAAAATCCAATGTGACATTTAATGAGATAACAAACTAATATTTTGAGAGGCATTGTTATTGGCAGATGATAACTGAGTAACAAATAAGTCAGTGACTTATGGTATATAAGCAAATATACTCAGCAGGCTTTCAATTCAGAAAAGTCTGCTTTCTGCACAATTATCCCATAAGATCGCATTTCAACTCATGTACATATTTCATAACTAAAATCTCATCTCAATACAACATATCCAAACCAAATTGGCTTCGTTTCCGAGTTTGTCGAAATTTTGAATGATAATTCATAGAAAGGTAACATCGCTAAACCGAAAGTACGCCTTGCTACGAAAACAGGCTGCAACTCGTTCATTTTTTAAACTATTCTCACAACTAGGGCGTAAAAATAACCACCATTTGTGTAGCTACTAATTTATACACAGTTATAGCCATGATACGCTTTTAAAATGAGTACAACTAAGTCCAAACACGATAAAAACGTTAGTTGGCCGAGTATGACATTTGCATGTTCATGCAAATTTTCCGTACTTCATTACTAACAATAAAAACGCTGTAGAAACCAGTATTAGAATACTTCCAAGCAGCGAAGTTGGTGAATAATCCCAAATAAGTCAATTTACGAAGCATTATATTTGATTCGCTGGGAATGGCTCATATTTATCCGTTTCTCTTTTATTTCTGTGACCCAGATACATGCCCGCCGTCACTTCGTCGAAAAAAGGGGGAACCAATAATGTTAATTATGCACTGGTTTCCCGTTTAGAGCGAAGAATCAAGCATAAGCCGGTTGTCAGCAGGCATGTGCGAGTAAAGCTTCCGGGGTAACAGAAATCATGCTAAGCGTCAGACGACGCAGAGCGTCTATATCATTAGGCGCTTGCATGCAAATGCAAAGAATAACGTTAAGCGTCAGATGACACTGAGCAGCAGTATGTATTGCATACTCGCTTTATTTCGTACACGAAAATTATATTGAAAAATCTGAACGTGACATGGGCGCATCAGGTGCAAAAGACGATGTGACATTTTGAATTTTAATGTGACTATGGCGCATGCCTTTCCCGATCACTGAATTGTGTTCAGAAAAGTTTTCCCAGTTCAAAGGGCCTATGCAAAACTGCAGCAGCATTGAATTTAAATGCAGTAACGACGATTCTGAACGCCTGGCAACATTGTTGAATGGCATTTGTATTTACAAAATATATTGATGATAGTTCAATATCTTAAAGCTATAAAGATGACAGTACAGAAGTGTTTGATTTTAATAGTTCTTTACAAACATAGTTTTGTTCATATCATGAATATGTTTCAGGTATTATATATATAAATATCTAAAATTAAATTAAAAGCAAAATTCCAGTCAGTGTTCTCTATCTATGGTCTTTTATTATCTTACAGTGCCGACTTGTAAATGGACAAACAAGGATATTTGTGACGCAGTGACGGCTGTTAACAACGGCATGTCTGTACGTAAAGCGGCAGTGGATTTCAATGTTCCGAAATCGACATTATCTGATAGGGTAACAGGTCGCGTTAAGCCTGGTAGTGTCTGGGGGTAAGACACCAAAACTCTCGACTGAAGATGAAACTGCTCTTGTCCATGCTGCCACTACTCGCGCTAATAAAGGTCTAGGATTTAGCAAGGGAAACTTTCTAAAATATGTTGGTATTTTTGCTGAACAGAAGGGGGTTAATTTCAAAAATAAAAAAACATCAGATATGTGGTGGCGAAGTCTTAAGGCTAGACATCCAAGATTCTCGCACAGATGTCCAGAACCCACTGCAGCTAATCGTCATGCTGCCATGTCCAGAGAGCGTATCGGAGCCTACTTCAGTGCCCTAAAAGACATGCTGGACGTTAATGATTTCCATAACTTCCCAGAAAGGATCTGGAATATGGATGAGACGGGTGTGCAGCAAGCCCACAAGCCTCAAAAGGTTATTGCTGCGAAAGGTTTGAAAACCGTACATTCGCGTGAGACAATTACCGTCATAGCTTGTGGCAATGCAATAGGACGTGCGATGCCACCCTATTTCATTGTCCCGGGCAAGACATCCAAAAAACTGCATGGTTTCGACATTGAATTGTGCACAGAGCCAACCTCACCAATACAAGTTCAGCGTAAGTGATTCCGGTTGGACCAAAGAGGGCATCGGTCGACTTTGGTTTACAGACCACTTTTAGCCAAATATTGGTCAAGCTCGTCCACAGCTCCTCATATTTGACGGTCATGGTTCCCATAACAACACAGAGTTCCTGACTATAGCTAGTAATTGGACTCAGCCGTTTGACAGAGCTGTCCTCAAGTCCTTAAAAAGCAGCTGGAACAAACATGTTGGCAACTCCATCAAACACACTGGAGTCTCGCTGGGCCACTCCAGCTTCCTCAAGGTTTTTGGAAAGGCCTGGGCAGATTCAGTAACCCCTGAAAACATTTCTAGCGGGTTCAGGGCAACAGGTATATATATACCCATTTGACCCCACCGTCATTCCCGATGTGGCATATGCGCCAATGACAGAGACAGTCTCTCTACAAACGCAACAGCTAATGTCAATACAACCTCCAGTCAGTCGAATACTAGTCATTCAACTCTCGTCAGTTCAGCCGACACTGCAGCCAACATCAGTACCGACATCCATTCCATTGGAGGAGGCAACCGATGATGCCTTTGACCTGCCTTCAGTCGACTTACTTGTACCAACGAACGAAGCGACTATTGAACTGCCGATCCACCTAAGTTAAGACGGAATACTGAGTCAGCTACTCTCTACCGAAATCATGGGGGAAGTGTCTGATAGAAAGGCTCTGGAAGTTATCGAGTCCACCCTATTGCGCGGCCTATTTAAGTGGAAAAACAATTTCTGATGGCGTATACCAGACATGGTTTATGTACAAAATCAAATGTACGCCCAAGGATATTACGGATAAACATTTTCCAATGCCAAACAAACAAAAGTCAATCCAAACAAAAAGAAATCTTAAAAATGATTATTTCGTGATAACAGCAGACGAGGTATACCAGCATAAAAAGTTAAAGCAGGAGGAAAAGGAACAGAAGGCCTATGAAAAAGAACTTCGTAAAATTGAAAGGGAAAACAAACTGCAATTAAAACTAAAGAAAGTAAAAGGAAAACAATAATACACAATTCACATTTGTAGTAAATGCTTGGAACCAAAAACGAGCCAAAGCGTATATTGTTTAACATAATTTATTACATAATGCTGATTGTACATATCAAAAGAAATACTTTATTTTGGTTTTAAGAACATTGGATACTAGATAATAATATACATGTATACGTTTGGTAGTTGTGCTAGATTACCGATAGCACATCATCAATAAAAGTTACATTTACATGTACTTAATTATGATCATTCATTGGATCTTTTTGTAACGAATGTACACCCTTTCAACAGTCTAAGTCATAGACAGTTCACCTAGCCATCATTCCTGGGAAAGCCAGTACTATAGTGAATCCCATCCTCCGTAAGTAACTGCCTACTTTCACACATAAAGAGACATGGATGGTAGCCTGGGCTCGAACCCACGACCCTCTATCAATGAAAGTATACAGTCAGCTATCTTAACCACTCGACTACAGAGGCGGGACTGAGACTCATTAATTTTCGAACACATCTTGTTATTGTAGTGTCTGTTACTAGATATATTGGATTTGATTTGATTTAAAATATACCCTAAATAATCCTAAATTCACCATAATCTGCTATAATGCAACCACATTGAACTTCCTTTAACTAGCATTTCAGATATGATTATGCCACATCAACGTAGATCTATGTCAACACCACAGAGCAATGCTTACATGACTTACTTACCTTTCAACTCTTTTAAAAAAGCAGACAAACACATTACCATTAGCCAATCAAATAGCTAGTTGTGGTAAATTCAAGTCAAATTTATTCAGCGTAATATATTTTATGCATATATGAAATAATCAAAATTACCTTATATAAGAAACGTCAACAACACAGGGCTCAACACTAACAATGGTCCGTTAGCCCGAGGCTACCTATTTTCTCCAAGGACTACCTAGGTTTCAAAGCTGGGTATCCCGTCAGGCTACCTGATATTTGGGTGTCCTGAATTCTATTACTTTAAGTTCAAATGTAAATTAAAAAATAAAGATCGGATGTGATGTAACCTGTGTAACTTTTTTGAATACATTCGTGAAAATCTGACTTTCATGATTGTTTTGTATTCTGATAAAGTACACTTGATAGGCATTGAAATAAAATGACAAAAATGTTTCTATTTATTAGAATGAGGACTACCTATAATTTGCTTGGACTACCTCATTTTCTTTGCTGGTAGTCCTGCTGACTACCTCCTGAAAAAGTTAATGTCAAGCCCTGCAACACACTGCAGAATGTATGATTCTGGATATAAATTATAGCACTTTATTTAATGTCCGTCTTAAAATCATGTCCGTCCGACTCACTATCAATTTCGTCCGAGTCATTACCATTCACGAGGAAGCCTCAAATTAATACGGAGTTTTACCATCTAATACACTGATTATCGGCTCTTTCTGTCATTACTTTGGTTCTGAAAGGAATGAGCCGGGTAACAGTGAGATAGGGATTCCTGCTTGTTTCCAAATATAACCGTGAATGTATTGAAAAGTAACGACCTGTCCGACTCACCATCACTTTACCCTATGGCCGGTTTGACCATTTTGTGGCCGGTTTGACTGAATAAAAATATAGTGTGGCCGGTTTGACCAAAATGTGAGGCCGCTTTAACTTTTTTGTGGCCGGTTTGGCTAGATACCGGTTTGACTTGAGTCCGGTTTGACTGTAATCCCTTTAATATCAAATTGATCGAAGCCAAATAGACTTTAATACAAGGACACAGGTATCGCTTAATCGCGAAAACACATGACATTCGCATAACTAGCACTTTCAACACAAATAAAAATATTTCATTGTTAAGTGGATCACATTTTATCATTAAGAATCAACACTTACGAGGTAGTATTTCATAAACAGGAGATAACTTCTGTATGATACCTCACCAAACGAAAAATCTATCCGTAGGTCTGGACGCTTTATTAATGCCGACCGGACGCTTGATGACCTAATCAAATTGGTTCCCGTTCCATGTAGCAGTGCACCAAACTTTGGAGCATTGTCGTGCATGGTCTACGGGTAGTCTGGTTCCCGTCGTACTATAGTATTTTAGTACGAAGTGATAAGGGGCAGGTAATCCAGACCAGTTTGTTCGGTCTACTTTTTACGAGGTATGAATAAATTCAAAGCACTGGAAACATAAATGAAAATAAACCAATCAATATTTAGTTTATCACAGAAAATACAATATCAATGTTTACTAACAGTATAGGCCTACATGTAGTTTAATATGAGTTTGGGCACTGCCTAAAATTGTTTGTTTGTTTGAGTTTTACACCCCTTTTCAACAGTGAGAGTCATATGAGGCGATCAGTTCATCTCACCATCGTTCCTGTGAGTAACCATTATTAGACTCCAATCCTCCATATGCATCTGCCTACTTTCTCACATGATGAGAGACATATGGCTGCTTTAAGCTGGGCTCGTACCCACGACCCTCTCTATCAGTGAGAGGTTACAGTGATTTGAAGTCAGTGACCTAGACTACTCGACCACGGAGGCAGGTCACACTGTCTAGACAGGGATTTATCCATTTGTCAAAATAAGACAAACTGTAAAACTAAAACTATGTTCACAATTTTGAAAATGTTAACGTTTACCCATGAAAGTCAGATCAGGATTCGAACCCGAATCTCCCCATAGCCATTTAATGGCCTGGGTTGCTCTATCCAATTAAGCTATCTGACCTTAAAATTATAGGTAAATTGCAATTCTGTAAATGATTTAGATTTATTAAGAAGTGAGGAAATTAACAAATATAACATATTTGTTTTAAAATAAACGATGATTATTACAGAATCCCTCTGTGAATAGTTAAAAAAAGATTGTTAACGATTCCACGTTTTTCCAGAATACACCCATTATCAGATTATTAGGAAGGGGCTGCACCATCCTCAATATTTAAACATCATGCATCATATGTGATTGTGTGGCGTAGGTTATAATATAATTGTTGTGTTTGCAACATCTACCAGATGAGTTACTAGTATGTCAAAGATCTCGCATTTAAACAACTACAACAATACAAGTTCAAAGATGACCAAACAGGAACTATATCACCAGTATTGATCACATGAATCTGTTTATGCAAGAAAATCTCCATCATACAAAAACAACAACATATTTTTTTCCATTTTTACTCCTTTTGTGCTGGTGTTTGCGCATAATATAAGATAATTTTATCAAAAAAATGATGTTTAATTTGAATTAATGAAGTTCCTGGGCATGCCCCTTTAATTAACTCTTTAGGAACGTGGTTGAGTGTCTGCCCACAGTGCTAAGGGTCCTGGGTTCAATCCCCGGTGAGGACCAGATTTTTCTTTTTCCTAATTTACTTTAATGGTGACAGCAGTGTTTGACGAACTCATGCAAAGGCATTGAGCATCAAACTGCATGAAGAGCTGGTGAGCTCTGATAAGTAAAAGGGGGAGGAGTGTAGTGATTGTAGGAATTATAATGGCCACTTTCAACAGCCTTGCTGTTGAGTTAACTCTTTAGCGACATGGTTGAGTGTCCGCCTACAGTGCTAAGGGTCCTGGGTTAAATCCCCAGTGAGGACGAGATTTTCTCGCTCCTAATTTACTTTAAAAGTTTGTTTTTATGATCCTTTCTTCAAGTTGAATATGTATTGTATGTATATTAATGTACTACCTGATCACTGATTTTTATATAGTACCTTTGGTCATATATAGGTACCTGTATCATGAATAGATTATAAATATATAATATTACAAAAAAAAACACAAAAAAAAAACACTTGTTTATTAATAATATGTTAACAAATTCATAAATAGTGATTTTTTTTTAATCAGTATATATTTATTATTCATTTATTTATAATCTATTCATGATACAGTTACCGGTACCAGAGTGTGCCTTTGGTGATAATTGTTGAAACACTGGATCAAAATCCCAGGTTCTACTGTTACTAAATTCAATTAACTAATAACTAAATATATAAGGACACCGTTTCAGGGTTTACTGATGCTTTTACTTTCTATTTACTTATTAGTTGTTGCAATATTTATAACTGAAACAAGTTTTGTGGATAATCATAAACAAATTAAGGTGAACAATAAATAAGATGAGAATCCTATATCCTAACCTAACTTAGTTTTTTAACTTAATTTTACATATATAAAGACCATGGAAGAAATATAATAATTTAGTCTATGCATTTAGAACCCTGGTCAAAATATAATAAAAGTATCCCTTAAATTTACAAAAGAGGTGGCAAAGTTCGGACAAGGGTAAAATCTACCTTGCAAATGTCAGTGAACTGAGCACTGAGTGCTGTAAACTGGTTCCTGTTGATTTGCCTTTGGTGCACTGTAACATGGAACGGGAACCAGTTTATGAGTCAGCCTTATACACCCATTCAGGGAGAGAAATCATGAGAATTTCATGATACACTATTTTTGAATGACACAGGGGTATACTAAAACATGTACAGTGTAACACATAAACTGATGGTTAAAACAATGTGATTTTAAGTATATCAAGTGAATAAATAGACCTTGGACACCCTAATGACTAGACAGTTGAACAATATTATTTAATGATTGCTTGATTAAACATATGTGTAGAAGGAAAACTACCTTTAGATTAATATTTTTAAGAAGAATCAAAATGGACTTATTGTAGTAATAATCAAGCATATATATATAGATGTTCGAAATTAAGTAACTAAAAAGTAAATTCTGCCACAATATGTCTCAAAATGATAATTTATGTGGATAATTATTTTTAATCAGGTATGTTTATTACCGGGTATATATAGTTTTTTTTTTATTGAATATCAGTTTCCTATAAATTGTATAAATATAAAACAAACTGCAGTCACATCTATGTCAAGACACACATTTTGTAAGTTGAAGGGCTTGTTGCTCCAGTTCAGAGTAATAATATGGCCATGAAATGGTGGTTAAAGGGAAATTATTTCTTCGTCGAATGTAACACCAGGCTTTTAAATTGTTACATCATGGCCTTGATGAATACGACTGGTGTATATTTTCGTGTGATTTCTGAGCCCAGGTCCCAGATTCAGGAACAAAATTGAGCAAAATCCTAAGTTTTTTTGTGAAACTGCATGTGGCCAGGAGTTCTATTCCTTTACCATATAATAAATATGTGGTGATTTTTCTTTTTCTTTTTAAACTTTATTTTGTTGTTATGAGACATGTTATGAACATAATATTTAGCAGTGTTTCAGAGTATGTGTAAAAGAATTCCTGGTTAGTAGATGGTCTGTGGGGCTTTCATACGTCGACCAGTAGCCTGTGATAGTATTAACTCGCTTCCGTGGTCGAGTGATTAAGGTCGCTGACTTCTAATCATTGTAACCACTCACAGATAGAGGGCTGTGGGTTCGAGCCCCGCTACTGACTATGCCTCTTTATGTGAGAAAGTAGGTAATAGCATTCGAGGGATGGGAGTCTAGTACTGGTTCTTCCTAGGAATGGTGAACTGTCCGCTTCATATGACTCGGACTGTCTAAAAGGGGAGTAAAACTCGATATATGAGGGGTGATCAAAATTAATGAGACTGGGTTTAGTATTTGAAGGGTATTTGGAGTAGAATTTTGAAACAAAGACAGCATTATTCCCAATCTTTATTCTGCCTGTATACCAAATATCAATTTCATTGCATTAAAATTGATCAAATCCCGCCATCACGTCGGAGCGGGGCAGTCTGATATTGATACACGACGTCCTAATGTTTCCTTTAACGACGTCTTTCTTTCTCAAAATATTCGCCCCGACATGAGATACATTTACGATGTCAATGAATCCATTGTGCATACAAGTCTTTATACCTCTGTGAGTCAAGACTAGAAACAACATGCTGTGCTGCATACGAAAGTTCAGTAACAGAATCAAATCTGTTACCCCTCAAAGCTGATTTGAGTACCTGGAAAACACGAAAACTTATCTGTTTTCCTGCCGATTTTGAGACACGTGCCTTCTTAAGGGGTGGAGATGCTGGTGTTTTTCCATTGTTTTGATTATTCCTTAATTTTTCGGGTCAAATAAAAACAACCAATATTCATCAGTGGTAGAAAAGTGTCACCTTCTTTAAGATACAGCTGCAAAAACTTCCTTGTGGCATTCATACGGGTATCTTTAGTGCTATTAGATAATAAACGCAGTATCTATCGAACACTTTCTTTGTGCATATTCAAGTGTTTTTTTCCAAAATTTAATGAACAGTTCCATAACTATGAAGAGTTAAAGTTGCAAATTCTCTAATTGTCACTCGGCGATTCGTATAAATGACGTTCTTAATTGACTTGATCAATAAGACGTCAATAATCATTTTCTGCCTTTGTCCCGATTCATCTTCCAATCTTATCTGCCCGTCGGTAAAGCATCGTAGCTAGAGCTGGGAGGTTTTATCGGTTTATCGGTATATCGCGATATCAGCTAGACAATATGAATATCACAATATTTTTTCAGCATACCGATATATCGGGTTTAGCTTAAATAACTGAACTTTATGTTTATTATAGTAAAAAATAGTTCATACATTGTGGTAAAGTGTCATTCATGTCTAAATGCTGGTCAATCTTGTAATATTATTGACTGTGCACACATACATATTTATATGTATACATGCATTAATACTTTCAACAGTGCTAAAAAAGAACAAATTATTTGAAGTGTGAAACTACACTGTCAGCTATAGTCTGTATTATTACCCAAGACATTATATAAATGTTAATTTTTAATGCTTTTCTGTAAATTTACCATTTATATATATCGCGATACGTATCGCGATACAGCATGAAATATTGTGATATATCGTGATACGCTTTTAAGGACCGATACTCAGCTCTAATCGTAGCCATCTAAAAACCAGCGCCCGTGAAACAGATGATTTATAGATCTCTTCTGCATCATTTCACAAGTCTGTGTAGCTGCGTTGCCAAGTTCAGCTTCAGATTTTATTACTGCCGGACGTTCTAGCGGACGTTTAGACGTCATTTGTGAATATCTGTTATCTCAGCAATGGTTGCCTGTTAATCAGTTGTTTATGAACGGTAACAGATATGGCATCAATATTTTCAACACATGCATAAGATGTCATATAAGTCGTGTACGAAATTGCACAACATTCGGATATTTATATTTTTTAATTTAACGTTCTTTTCATAGAGAATCTAGCCATTTGTTTCACATGCCCCACTTTTTCATTCATGGGTTACTATAGCAATGCGTCGGGTGCATTTATACATGTCAAACATTATTATTTTTTCAGTATATCGTAGATAAATATTTTATCTTTATGTTTACAGAGTATCAGAGTGCTAAATTCAAAGAAACAATTTTGCGAGAAAAAGTCTCATTAATTTTCAATCACCCCTCGTATACATATATATATAAAATTAATGTAATAGTATTTTTATGCCCCCAATCAAAGGGCCCCCAAATAGCGACTTATAGTTTTGACCTGTCTAGATGTCTAACCTTGTCTATCAGAGATCGCATTGTCCAAATTTGATAGAATCTTACAGAAAGATCCAGACAGACTTGTAATTTGTTGGCGCGGGGGAATTTCTGGAAACCTTTCGAAGGCATACCTCATTGATGAAAACTCATTGAAAACTTGGTCTGTTATGTGCATTCCCTTATGCTAAGCAGCTTTTCACCTACTAAGTGTCATATAAGGTAGATCTAACCAATAAAAGATTTGTTGCATTTTTGAATTTTGACATTGTTTACTCACTTTCTTATGTAGCGGTGTGATATATTGTATTTTGCGCATGCATGGTTACGAAGTAATACAAATATTCCTAAGCAGACATGCCAACAAGGTATAATGTCAAAGATATTAGTATTTGAGAATTTGGTTTTATCTCAATTGAGGGAAGCTGCTGCTTCTGATGATCAATAAGTACTTTTGTTTGATTGATTATAAACTGGAGCTGTATCATACTGATGAATGTTCATATTTAAGTAATGTCATATAATGTCTTTCCCCACATTATCATCAAACAACCCTCCCAGAACCATTGTACCAATTTATCATTAAAAGCTATTGGTTTCGGAATGTGAAGTGCTGAAATGAAAATGATAAATCAAGTAATTTGATGTCTTATGCATATCATTAAATCATAAAAAAGACCCAAATAATCAATATACTGTAATCAGAAAATGTCATTCAAATCTATCAGCTAAATAAATAGACATTCAAGAACTGAGTTGTTCGATCATCCAGAGTTCATGTATATTAGAAATGTATACGCTATAGTAAAAACAATTGTAAATGTACATGGTGACAGCTAGGTAATATATATATTTATTGTCAAATAGCGTAAAATATGACAGAAATTCTATTGAAAATAGTTGCTTGAAAGTCATGAATAGACCATTTTACATTATATTACGTAAATGCAAATTAGAGTGAACCAATTAGGCCATCCTTATAAAATATTTTGTCTGGAGTTATGCTACCTACTCACTGTCAGAAGATTTTTTTTCCAAAGAAAGCAGAAAAGGGAGAAATATAAGCCCAAATGTTTGTGCCCTTGCAAATATTTTTAACATTTACACTAACAGACTGACTTTTCATTCATACCTGTATATAATGCAAGTCATATACATGTATGTGAAGGACATTATACTTTACTTGTCTCTTAGCATAAAAAAAGAAAATAATCATTGGAAAGTTCAACAGCACATTAATTGAAGACAATGAATGAAATTGCATTAAAATGCTTTGTTATACACAAACAAGTATCAGAGCAACACATAAGTAACAGTAAATTATTTGATTTATTGGTTACTTCATCAGAATCTGTTTTGTTTACAATGGATGACAAATGTTAAGCAGATGAAGCATGCTGTTTAAATATACAGATTGCCATATTAAATTCTTGCTTTGTATGAAATTCACACTTATGTTTGATTCTAACAGTAAACGCTGTTGTGTCTTGAAGGTATTTGTGTTTTGTATTGAGACATGAATTACATTTACAACATAGAATTTCATTGGCTATATTTTACACACTGTCATCCATGATGTTGTAACCATGCCATTCATTGGCAGACACAGAGGGAATTGTCCAATCAGATTCAATTATTTTTAGGTGGTAAACATGCTTAGGTTATTGGCTGTGTTCTGAAACATTTAAAATAATTTTGAGATTTAGCTGTTTTATAATTGTTTAAAAGTGAATTCATTGGACTATGGATTTGTTGTGAGTAGTTTCTTTATGCATAAGTTTTTGTTGACTGTTAAATAATAAAATTTTGCTGTATATTCTTGCATTTGTGTTTAACCAATGGAGGGCTTATTAAGTATATACTTGTACATTGCACAAAAATCCTCTGCACATGTGTTTACACTATGTACTACACAGTAGCCTATACAAACATGGAAGAAAATTCACTGTGTGAAAGTTGAGGACTGTGTTTAGAATTGAAAATAAACATGGAAAAATATTTAATATTGAAAATTTAAAATATGGAAACCCTCAATGACATATTGAAGTTATTGTTGGACATTGTAGTTTAAATTAATTATGATATTATGATACATTATTTTGACAAATGGAATTAGCTTAAGTTCAGGTGAGAATTATAGATACTTGTTAATCATCTAATATTATTTTACTGGTGCAGAAATGTACATTTAATCATTAGCTATTGATAAAAACTCATTTCAGTTATGTACTTTCAGTAATTATTTAACAATGCCACTTCTTTAGGATGCATAGCTAAAATGTCAGACGGCCATTTTGTCACAAATTCGAATTACCTTAAATTTAACTTTCAATTTATGGTGTTATCATATCAGACTATGGATTATGCTGATTTGTTTGTCCTAATACCTTATTGCCAAAATGTGTGTACTAGTCACATATAGTTATATTTGTGTCATTGAATCTGATTAAATTCTATAATAATAATATCATGCTAACACGTCTATTTCATTATTTTTTATTCCATATCAAACATTTCGACCGTATATGCCTTCATCAGTGATAATAAAATTTATTGTTTATTATTTATTTATGCACACAACAACAGAATAGAAATAATAAAATTTAAGTGACCAAAAAAGTGAAATAATAAAGGTAAAAGTGAGAATTCTAGTTAAATATATATGCGTCAGATAATAAGATTATATCATGAGATATGCACGGGTAACTGTAACATGAATAGATTATATATAAATAAAAAATAAATAAATGCTGATGTTAATAGGTACATTTGAACGAAAATCCCAAGATTTTAAAGCATCAGAATTTTTTTGGCTTACCCGGTAATGTTTTCATTGATTGATTATATTCATATAACATAATTATTGTTAAAACAACATTCATGCAAAATCCCAGAGAAATCCCGTCATTTAGTTCACAAGTTATGCTACAAAATGTAAATCATTGCTTCAGGATGATCACTGAGTTGATTTTGACATCTACTAAATTTACATAAAATAGATGTTATTTCGTGTTAACCGTTGTGAATAAACAAAGTGAAAATTGAGGTACGCTAAATGAACACAACTGTTGGAACACATTTACCTTGATAGCAATTGGTAAATTCGTTACATATTAATGTTTAAGCAGTAAACAAAATGTCAGCTTTAATTTTTATCCCCGACAGACTCCATTTTGGTTCATTATGTTCCACATGTTGCGCATGTTATTCAGTTTGTGACAACAATTTTCATTGCCCGAATTCCACAGGGCTTTCCTAGGTGAAATGATCATGACAGTTTTTGCACTGTTAAAAGAAAACATCGAAATTTAAACGTTGGATTACATGCTGTGAAAGTAAAATAGTGTATTCTTTCAGTGCAGGAATATGTTTTTGTTCAGTTACGGCCATAAATAATGTATTCATTTACATGAATTCACTGGAATCCTTGATAAAATTGAAAAACAAGTCACCTCAGTGATTGTCCCAAGATTTTTCATTGAAAGACCTTGTTAACATATCAATAAATAGTGTTTTTTATATGATAACTATTATATTCAATATTTAATTATTTATTTATAGTCTATTCATGATACAGTTATCAATGCAGATATGTTATATATTGATAAAGTCAGGGGTTTTTTTTACTAAGAAAGTGACGCCGATAGTCGGCGCCTTCCCCTCGGAAAATTTTCCCCTCAAAAAAAAATTCCCTCAGAGCCATAAAAAAAATCCAATATATTTTATGATAAAGTACACATTATCATGTCCATTCTATTTAGAATTCCTCGCATATTGAATAATGCTTCATCATACAGCATCTAGGTAGTCTTTTTGACTAGTACCTACGGTGGTGATACTAAATATAGCTTTTTATTACGTCACGGATACTGTGTACCAGCATACGAACCTAGTTACATACGAGGACGGGAACAAATGCACTAGATCCCCGCTTCATTGTCTGGCGTTTATTCGCCGCATACGATGACGGAAACCATTCGTCTGGCCGCACTGAATAAATCACTGCGTGCTGATTGGTTACAACCGTAATGCATTATTTTAACCAATCACACGACGGAATTACGTTGCATCATTTTGCTGTCAACATGGTCGCATTTGTAATTAAAATAAATGAATGTCCAGCGATAATTTGTTGTTTCCAGCGTAAATCACACATGTGCAAAATGGCTGCTTCTCAGAAAGCAATAAAACATGTTTATGTATTGAAGTTAGCAATGTTTGAGTTCAGACACGGTGTTTTGACATGAAAATCAACCAGACCTAGTGTTAAGTATATTGTTTACCTATCGTATTTATGTTGATTTACCGTGTTTTGTGGATTTTCATCTAATAAAAAGTTGTGACTATGGCAAGGTCTGTTAAATAAGCAAGACTATGATATATATAAGTGTTAATGTCTTTCAAGTTTAAATACAAAAAGACAGCGAAATACCCCTGTATAGAGGCTGTTGGACTAGGAGATTAATTGATATAACTTTGTAAAACCAGTATTACAAATACAGGGATTTTTCCCCAAATTTGCTTCTTTCGTGTGTTTTTCACCAGCGTCCAGCGTCTTCCCCCATTCCTAAAAAAAAAAACCTGAAAGTCATCTTTTACAAACTTGCACTTTTAAAGGTTAACTAAATCAAACTAAACTAATAAAACTGATTTAATTTGGATCCAAAGATTAGTGTTTCATAAAAAAAAAAATACCATTTTTGTATAGAGATAAAATCACTGACAATATTTATCTGTTTAGTTTCATCAATATAAACATTCCTTGGTTAATATGACATCATCAATACTAGGGATGACTAATGGCTCCAGTTTTGACTGTTGCAAAACTTTTGCTATTGCTGAAAGTACTGTTGTGATACTTTTGCTGGAAACTATTGAAATGCTATTGTCAAGATTTGAAAACCACAGAGATTAACTAGTACAGTACAACCTCTCTATAACAACACCTTCAAAATTTCCCTAAAATGATAATTACTACGGTACATAACAAAAATATGTAAAAATTGAATAGCTAGGTAATATGTTGCTTTTTAGATATGGTTGAAAAATTAGATTTTCGTTTGTTCTATCCACAAGTTACTACCAAACTTCACCACATATTATGGAGGTGGGGGCAGCTTTACATGGGATGTATAATATCTTCAGTCAAATTTGTCACCGACAGTTTGACCCTTGCCTTAAGGGCCTGAACTCACAACCACTTGATCAGTACACCAATGCTGTAACCATTGACTTATCCGGGCAGGCTATATTCATTTTATGTATGGATCTAATGTTTGTATCTTTATTGTGCTAATGTTCTTCATATCACAGGCTACCGGCATGTGATAACAGCAAAATAAAGTTTCAAAAAAAAAATTTTTTTTTCAGCATATATATATTATAGAGTAAAGGTATAGAACTCCTGGGCTCAGAAATCACACCGGTCATGTTCATCAAGGTCCTGTTGTAACAATTCTGAACCGATTCTTAAAAGCTTGGTCTTATTCGACGCAGAAATAATTTCTCTTTAACTACCATCCACTCTTATATCCATATATTGCTCTGAAATGGAGCAACAAGCCCTGGTTGTTATCTTACGTATGACACAATTTCAAGGTGGCTGCTTCTTTTTTTGTTAATAGATTATTGATTAGGCAATATAATTTGCGCAACTGCTGATGCTTTTAATGCTTCAGGGTTTATAGGATTTTGTAAATACATATTTTATTGTACAGCACAGCCTCTCCAGAGCCCTATCTTGAGCAACATTTTTTACCTCCCTTCAACAAAAACATGATTTTTCCCACTGAGCAATTTAACTATTATTTAACCTCTTTAGAGCAACAACCTCTCAATGGCAACATAATGTAGCTACTTCCAAAGGGTGTTGTTTTGGAAAGGTTGCATTGTAACTTTCTACAGAAAACACTGACTACTTTCTGTTCAGAATTAAAACGAATACATAAAAACTTTTTATTTATTAAGTGGATTCTGCGACAAAAATATATTCAGATTTGGTATCAATTTATTCTTAATTTTATGCAGATTAAAATGCATATGGATATGTATTATTTAATAGATTTCTTCATAAAACTGACTTTTTGCTTCTTTTCTTGAGAAGATAATTTTGGATAGCTTACAATAAATTTATTACAATTAAAGTATTAACCTGGAAGGTGTAAGTTCATAGTTCACCTTGTGTTTGTGTTAACAGGTATTTTTCTATTGAAAAAGTCACACTTGTTGTTGAAGATTTTGTCATTTGAATCACAATTGTAACATAGACTTTTATTGGTGAATATTGTAAACATTGATATTCTTTTTAATAACCTTGTCATTGATTGGTCAACAGAGGGTGCTGACCTATCAGATTAACTCAAGTTTTAGCAGGAAGTGACCCTAGTTGTTTTTGGTGTAGTCAGGGTAACAAATATTGAAACTTGTACTTTAAAAAACTCTATTTATTTCGTTGTGTTTTAAGGATATGGGCTTTGCAGTAAGTAGTTTTTGATGCTTCTGTTTGAACTTACAAGTACCATGTTTCTTTTGCTCATATTTTGCAGTACAGATAATAATTAGATTTATCAATTGATGGGAAAGACCAATACTAGTCTAATGTCACGGCTCTGTTGCTGATAGATCTATTTAGTTTGACACAATGATCTTGTTTTCATCCTGCAGGTTTCATCACAACAAGCTGTGACAATTGGTGTCACATAATGATGTGGATCAATGAATTATTGTCATGCCAAGAATTATTTTGTCTGCAAAGCCATCAGTATTACTTTGAATGATATAGATTGTTGCTATTACTTGTATTTTGAATTTTTTAGTTCAGATTTTGTATAGCTTACAATTTTCATAATTCCTAAAGGTCATGTTCACTTTAATCTTCACCTGTTTCTGTTAAAGTATGTAAGTGCCTCTGTCTGGTTGAGCTAACCAAGTAGTTAGAGCGTTGGTCTTCTGATCAAGAGGTTGCAAGTTCGAACACCATGCGAGGCACACACTGTCCGTGACAAATTTGACTGAAGATATAACATCCTATGTTAAGTTGTCCTCCACCTCTGAATTATGCGGGGTACATAGCTTGGCAGTAGCTAGCAGATAGAATGTGGTTAATACTGATTAAGGCACAAATAAAGTCCAGGGAAGCTGGTTTTGGGTAACAACTGCCTTCCACGATATAAGTCAAATAATGTTGATAATGGTGTTTAATCTGATGAAATAAATACCTAAAACCTACTTCTGTTCAAATTTATAGTGTAATTCTTCTGATTTGAATTAAGCTGAAATGTAAACATTAATTACTTTGTGTGTTCTGGTGCAATACCGGTATGTGTACAGGGTTCTCCATATCAGCAGGCTGCAGGTCAATTCAGCCGCTTAGAAATGTGTTTTGGCCAGTTAGGAATCTCAAAAGTTTATAAAATATTGCTAGAAAAATGCCTGGACCCCCAGCCCCCCCTAGCAGACCTGTTAGTCTAGCTTTTGGGCCTGTTGGCCACAAACTTTTGAGAACCCTGTGTGTATGTTTGCTGTTATTGCATTTTAACTTCATCTTGAGTTTAATGTAAAATACCTTAGTAGTTATTTTTGTACTTCTGAAAGGACGTATTATGTTAAGGCACGGGGTCCGTCTGTCTGACCATCCACTAGCAATTTCGTGTCCAATCTGTTACTCTTTAACCCCTCTAAAGTTTTCAAAGAAACTTTACTCAAATGATAACCGTATCAGGACGATGTGCAGAGCACATGTTTCAGAAGGTTAGCTTCAAGGTCAAGGTCACACTTAGGGATCGAAGGTCATTATGACTTATTTTGTTTCTGCTCTGTAACTCTTTAAACCTGCACGGGATTTTAAAGTAACTTTACTCAAATGTTCACCACATTGAGATGAAGAGCAGCTTTGGAACTTTCTTCAAGGTCAAGGTCACACTTAGGGGCAAAGGTCATATGCACGAAAAGTACCCCAAAAATAATGTTTTTACTGTATCAATTATATCTTTGGGTGTATATTGCTCCACCTTTCAGTTCTTCTGTATCATACCATTGTGTACAAATATTCATGTAAGCAATTTATATTTTTCAGTAAACAAAGATGAAGACTAATCATCTTATAATTGGCAGCCACTACTAGACAAGAGGTAAGTGCTGAAATTCTAAATCAACCCTATAGCATTACCAATTTCAGATGACAAAATTCCATGAAAATCTGTTATGCCAAATATGTGTTTATTGAATCTTGGATCTTGTTTACTCTATCTGATCATTATGGCAGTTTGGATGCTGAAATTTACAACAAACTTCACTATTTCAACAGACCCTCGGTGAATGCACTACGTTTACTGATTTGTACATTGAGCAGAGGTTGTATCATTTAGATGCAGAATTAGTAATCAACTCTTAACCCATTCTTGGCTTCTCACCAGTGATGGTACACCAAAATGTGTTCAGTGTAATGCACCACATTCTATCAAACATTTTCTTACGGACTGGCTTGATGTTCAGCCAATATCTATTAGACACTATGATGTCAAATACAAGACCACAGTTTTTGAAACTGTCAGGCTTGAAATTATTATTAATGACACAAAAGGAACTATACAATGCACTTTTTGTACACTTCTTTCTACAGTTGATTCTCATATGACAACTACACTTATAGTAAAATTTTGTTTATGACAAACTGTTCCTTGCGTTGCCGACCTTTTTGTATTAATTTCTATGCATACGTTCAATTTTGTTTGTGTCACACTTTAATGTTAATTTTGTCCATGTAGTTTAAGATATTTATATCAAGGATTTTATTTAGTGGATAAACAGGAAGTGAAAGTTCTAGGGTTTTTCACTTCCATTGTGAACTGTTTCTGAAAAATGGTAACACTGTATTTATCTGCTACACAGCAGTGAATACAAAAACAATGAACTTAGACTATCATGAAAATCATAATAGTTATCTGTCAGTTAAAGTAATGGATGGTAGGACAAACAAATACGCATCACATATGACTTTGGTTGCAGTGAGTATGGGAATATTAAAAATCGAGTATGATTACAAGCCACCACATATATTGTTGATTTGTAGTCTTAATAAAAATGATGTTTCAACGCCTTCAAAATTAAAGTGTTGATGAAATAAGAAAGGCCAAACTAAATCACAATAAAATGTTAGCACAAAAACTCCTTTTTTCTCCATGATCATCCAAATCATGGTGGTCATGTCTCAAATCTTTCATCTCCTCCTAATAAAGTTCATCCTTGCTTCACTGCAAGATGGTGATAACACTGTGGGAGATGAAATCTCCAAAGCAAAGCTTTTGAATAACATTTGTCGGGATCAAACCCTTCTTCAAGAATAAGATGCTCAAACTCTGCAAAATGATGTGAATGACATCAGTCCTGTCTTGAACCATATTACAATTACAACCACTAAGGTAGAGAGGATATTTTAAAACCTGAACTGTCCACACCTCTGTGTGACTTTTTTGACTAGTCACTGTCCTCTTCCATTTTTCCTAGCTGATGGAAAGACACTTTTGTCACACCTGGAAGCCATTCTATGTTGGCAATTATCAACCTATATCTCCACTCTGTACCATAGGGAAAGTCCTTGAAAGGGTAGTCCACAAGCATAAGTTAAGCCATAATAGCGGAAATGATCTTCTCCCCCAGCTTCAAACCAGGCTTTGTACCTTTACCACATGGCTTGTCTATACAACTTCTTCATTAAGGCTGTCAATTCCAGAGCTGTATTTTGTGACATAAGCAAGGCTTTTGACTGTGTCTTGCATCACGGTTTCCAGGCTCTTCAGACTCAAACATTTTGGGATTTCTGGCAGTCTTTATAATTGGTTCTCATCTTATCTAAGTGGCTGAAAGCAAAATGTTTTTCTGCCTGATGCTCAATCAAAATGGAATGATATTAAAGCTTGGATTCCACAGGGGTCAATTCTGGGCCCCTTTTTTCCGTATATTTAACAATGACATTATTTCTGACATCAGGGAAAATGTCCATCTATTTGCAGATGACACTAGCCATTACATAGTTGCCGGGGTCCATTAATGGCTTCACAAACACTGAATTCTGACCTTTGAACAATACCTCTTGAACAAAATTTGTTCACTTTTAATAGCTTCATTTTTTCGGAGGTGAATTCAGATTTTGATTTTTTTTTGTTTCTTAATTACAAACACCTCATTTAGATAGCGTCTTTGTACCCTTATTTTAACTTAAATTGTAGATTTTATAAAGCTAAGAAAAAATCAACTGCCTAAACATTTCTACAATACTCGTTTCTTATGCCAGTAGTTATTTCTATTAGGTAAAATGTCTTGACTTGACATGATTTGTATTTATATTTTAACCATATTTTTGTAATTGTAGAGTTCTTTTTTGAAGTTCTAGGTATGCCCCCATTTCAAAGAAATGAGGATATATATTGCTGGTTTGCTCATGTCCGTCTTTTTGCTCGTTTCTAATCAAACCTTGTCTGGCCAATTCGACTGTTTTGGCCTCTTAGGTCTTCACTTGGTTTGAAGGTTGGTCAAATATAGATAGATGACCCCTGTTGATAAGGTCTATCAATAGGTCAAAGGTCAACTGTCCATTTGCCCCTGAGGGGGCATTGGTGTTTCACAAAAAAACACCTCATTAGGTGAGCGTTTCAGTACCCTTATTTTAACTTAAGATTATGACAAATGACTTTTAAAAAAGTTAGGTAGTTGATTTTTCTGAGCTTTATTCTGTATGAGTATTTGTACAAAACTTTATTCTTATCCCAGCAGTTATTCCTATTAGGTAAAATGTCTTGATTTGACATGATTTGTATTTATATTTTTACCATATTTTTGTAATTGTAGGATTCTTTTTTGAAGTTCTAGGTATGCCCCCATTTCAAAGAAATGAGGGTATATATTGCTGGTTTGTTCATGTCCGTCTTTTTTGCTCGTTTCCAATCAAACCTTGTCTGGCCAATTCGACTGTTTTGGCCTCTTAGGTCTTCACTTGGTTTGAAGGTTGGTCAAATATAGATAGATGACCCCTGTTGATAAGGTCTATCAATAGGTCAAAGGTCAACTGTCCATTTGCCCCTTTGGGGGCATTGGTGTTTCACAAAGACACCTCATTAGGTGAGCGTTTCAGTACCGTTAATTTAACTTAAGATATATCAAATAACTTAAAAAACTTAGATCGTTGACTTCTTAAGTTTATACAAAAAAGAAGCTACAGAAAGATTGACTACCTAAGTATTTTTGCACCTTCGAAATGAAACTGTTGATGAAATAAGAAAGGCCATACTAAATCACCATAATTTAATATGTTACCACAAAAACTCTTATCCCCTCCATCATCATCGAAATCATGATGATCATGTCTCAAATCTTTCATCTCCTCTTAATAAAGTTCATCCTTGCTTCACTGCAAGATGGTGATAACACTGTGGAAGATGAAATCTCCAAAGCAAAGCTTTTGAATAACATTTGTCGGGATCAAACCCTTCTTCAAGAATAAGATGCTCAAACTCTGCAAAATGATGTGAATGACATTAGTCCTGTCTTGGACCCTATTACAATTACAACCGCTAAGGTAGAGGATATTTTAAAACCTGAACTGTCCACACCTCTGTGTGACTTTTTTGACTAGTCACTGTCCTCTTCTATTTTTCCTAGCTGATGGAAAGACACTTTTGTCACACCTGGAAGCCATTCTATGTTGGCAATTATCAACCTATATCTCCACTCTGTACCATAGGGAAAGTCCTTGAAAGGGTAGTCCACAAGCATAAGTTAAGCCATAATTGCGACAATGATCTTCTCCCCCAGCTTCAAACCAGGCTTTGTACCTTTACCACATGGCTTGTCTATACAACTTCTTCATTAAGGCTGTCAATTCCAGAGCTGTATTTTGTGACATAAGCAAGGCTTTTGACTGTGTCTTGCATCACGGTTTCCAGGTTCTTCAGACTCAAACATTTTGGGATTTCTGGCAGTCTTTATAATTGGTTCTCAACATATCTAAGTGGCTGAAAGCAAAATGTTTTTCTGCCTGATGCTCAATCAAAATGGAATGATATTAAAGCTTGGATTCCACAGGGGTCAATTTTGGGCCCCCTTTTTTCCGTATATTTAACAATGACATTGTTTCTGACATCAGGGAAAATGTCCATCTATTTGCAGATGACACTAGCCATTACATAGTTGCCGGGGTTCCATGAACTGCTTCACAAACACTGAATTCTGACCTTTGAACAATACCTCTTAAACAAAATGTTTTCACTTTTAATAGCTTCATTTTTTTCGGAGGTGAATTCAGTTTTAATTTTTTTTGTTTCTTAATTACAAACACCTCATTTAGATAGCGTTTTAGTACCCTTATTTTAACTTAAATTGTAGATTTTTATAAAGCTAAGAAAAAATCAACTGCCTTAACATTTCTACAATACTCGTCTCTTATGCCAGTAGTTATTCCTATTAGGTAAAATGTCTTGACCTGACATGATTTGTATTTATATTTTTACCATATTTTTGTAATTGTAGAGTTCTTTTTTGAAGTTCTAGGTATGCCCCCATTTCAAAGAAATGAGGGTATATATTGCTGGTTTGCTCATGTCCGTCTTTTTTGCTCGTTTCTAATCAAACCTTGTCTGGCCAATTCGACTGTTTTGGCCTCTTAGGTCTTCACTTGGTTTGAAGGTTGGTCAAATATAGATAGATGACCCCTGTTGATAAGGTCTATCAATAGGTCAAAGGTCAACTGTCCATTTGCCTCTTAGGGGGCATTGGTGTTTCACAAAAACACCTCATTAGGTGAGCGTTTCGGTACCCTTATTTTAACTTAAGATTATGACAAATGACTTTTAAAAAAGTTAGGTAGTTGATTTTTCTGAGCTTTATTCTGTTTGAGTATTTGTACAAAACATTATTCTTATCCCAGCAGTTATTCCTATTAGGTAAAATGTCTTGACTTGACATGATTTGTATTTATATTTTTACCATATTTTTGTAATTGTAGGATTCTTTTTTGAAGTTCTAGTTATGCCCCCATTTCAAAGAAATGAGGGTATATATTGCTGGTTTGCTCATGTCCGTCTTTTTTGCTCATTTCTGATCAAACCTTGTCTGGCCAATTCGACTGTTTTGGCCTCTTAGGTCTTCACTTGGTTTGAAGGTTGGTCAAATATAGATAGATGACCCCTGTTGATAAGGTCTATCAATAGGTCAAAGGTCAACTGTCCATTTGCCTCTTAGGGGGCATTGGTGTTTCACAAAAACACCTCATTAGGTGAGCGTTTCGGTACCCTTATTTTCACTTAAGATTATGACAAATGACTTTTAACAAAGTTAGGTAGTTGATTTTTCTGAGCTTTATTCTGTATGAGTATTTGTACAAAACTTTATTTCTTATCCCAGCAGTTATTCCTATTAGGTAAAATGTCTTGACCTGACATGATTTGTATTCATATTTTTACCATATTTTTGTAATTGTAGGATTCTTTTTTGAAGTTCTAGGTATGCCCCCATTTCAAAGAAATGAGGATATATATTGCTGGTTTGCTCATGTCCGTCTTTTTTGCTCGTTTCTAATCAAACCTTGTCTGGCCAATTCGACTGTTTTGGCCTCTTAGGTCTTCACTTGGTTTGAAGGTTGGTCAAATATAGATAGATGACCCCTGTTGATAAGGTCTATCAATAGGTCAAAGGTCAACTGTCCATTTGCCCCTTAGGGGCATTGGTGTTTCACAAAAACACCTCATTAGGTGAGCGTTTCAGTACTGTTAATTTAACTTAAGATATATCAAATAATTTAAAAAACTTAGATCGTTGACTTCTTAAGTTATTACAAAAAAGAAGCTACAGAAAGATTGACTACCTAAGTATTTTTGCACCTTCGAAATGAACCTGTTGATGAAATAAGTAAGACCATACTAAATCACCATATTTTAATATGTTACCACAAAAACTCTTATCCCCTCCATCATCATCGAAATCATGATGGTCATGTCTCAAATCTTTCATCTCCTCCTAATAAAGTTCATCCTTGCTTCACTGCAAGATGGTGATAACACTGTGGAAGATGAAATCTCCAAAGCAAAGCTTTTGAATAACATTTGTCGGGATCAAACCCTTCTTCAAGAATAAGATGCTCAAACTCTGCAAAATGATGTGAATGACATCAGTCCTGTCTTGGACCCTATTACAATTACAACCGCTAAGGTAGAGGATATTTTAAAACCTGAATTGTCCACACCTCTGTGTGACTTTTTTTACTAGTCACTGTCGTCTTCTATTTTTCCTAGCTGATGGAAAGACACTTTTGTCACACCTGGAAGCCATTCTCATGTTGGCAATTATCAACCTATATCTCCACTCTGTACCATAGGGAAAGTCCTTGAAAGGGTAGTCCACAAGCATAAGTAAAGCCATAATAGCGACAATGATCTTCTTCCCCAGCTTCAAACCAGGCTTTGTACCTTTACCACATGGCTTGTCTATACAACTTCTTCATTAAGGCTGTCAATTCCAGAGCTGTATTTTGTGACATAAGCAAGGCTTTTGACTGTGTCTTGCATCATGGTCTCCAGGCTCTTCAGACTCAAACATTTTGGGATTTCTGGCAGTCTTTATAATTGGTTCTCATCTTATCTAAGTGGCTGAAAGCAAAATTTTTTTCTGCCTGATGCTCAATCAAAATGGAATGATATTAAAGCTTGGATTCCACAGGGGTCAATTCTGGGCCCCTTTTTTCCGTATATTTAACAATGACATTATTTCTGACATCAGGGAAAATGTCCATCTATTTGCAGATGACACTAGCCATTACATAGTTGCCGGGGTCCATTAACGGCTTCACAAACACTGAATTCTGACCTTTGAACAATACCTCTTGAACAAAATTTGTTCACTTTTAATAGCTTCATTTTTTCGGAGGTGAATTCAGATTTTGATTTTTTTTTGTTTCTTAATTACAAACACCTCATTTAGATAGCGTCTTTGTACCCTTATTTTAACTTAAATTGTAGATTTTATAAAGCTAAGAAAAAATCAACTGCCTAAACATTTCTACAATACTCGTTTCTTATGCCAGTAGTTATTTCTATTAGGTAAAATGTCTTGACTTGACATGATTTGTATTTATATTTTAACCATATTTTTGTAATTGTAGAGTTCTTTTTTGAAGTTCTAGGTATGCCCCCATTTCAAAGAAATGAGGATATATATTGCTGGTTTGCTCATGTCCGTCTTTTTGCTCGTTTCTAATCAAACCTTGTCTGGCCAATTCGACTGTTTTGGCCTCTTAGGTCTTCACTTGGTTTGAAGGTTGGTCAAATATAGATAGATGACCCCTGTTGATAAGGTCTATCAATAGGTCAAAGGTCAACTGTCCATTTGCCCCTGAGGGGGCATTGGTGTTTCACAAAAAAAACACCTCATTAGGTGAGCGTTTCAGTACCCTTATTTTAACTTAAGATTATGACAAATGACTTTTAAAAAAGTTAGGTAGTTGATTTTTCTGAGCTTTATTCTGTATGAGTATTTGTACAAAACTTTATTCTTATCCCAGCAGTTATTCCTATTAGGTAAAATGTCTTGACTTGACATGATTTGTATTTATGTTTTTACCATATTTTTGTAATTGTAGGATTCTTTTTTGAAGTTCTAGGTATGCCCCCATTTCAAAGAAATGAGGGTATATATTGCTGGTTTGCTCATGTCCGTCTTTTTTGCTCGTTTCTAATCAAACCTTGTCTGGCCAATTCGACTGTTTTGGCCCCTTAGGTCTTAACTTGGTTTGAAGGTTGGTTAAATATAGATAGATGACCCCTGTTGATAAGGTCTATCAATAGGTCAAAGGTCAACTGTCCATTTGCCCCTTTGGGGGCATTGGTGTTTCACAAAAACACCTCATTAGGTGAGCGTTTTAGTACCCTTATTTTAACTTTATGTTATGTCAAAGGCCTTTAAAAAAATTAGGTAGTTGAATTTTCTAAAGCTTTATTCTTTATGAGTATTTTTATAAAACTTTATTCTTATCCCAGCAGTTATTTCTATTAGGTAAGATGTCTTGAAATGTCATGATTTGTATAAATATGGTATTAGAATAAAATAGTACCATCTTCACATAGGGAAAGCGAGTCCCATTTCCTTGTTGGGCGTATTGGTTGCCAATGAGTAAGGATTAGGTAGTTTTGATGTTATGGACTTTTCTTTCTTTACATGCCTACTTTTTCTGTCATGAAAATCGTTTTCGTCAAACTCATACTTGAAGTAGATGTTTTGCAGATCTGTCTCTCTGTACTGTTGCCATTAAACTTGTGGCCACCGAATGATTTACTTTTTTGGATCCAAAGAATGTTGGGCATCATTAACTTAGTCATGGATTTGATATCCACAAAGTCATGATACTTCAATGGTACAACAGTGTATGGCCTTTTTTCTTTTGGTTGTCTCACTATGGTATCTCACTGACTGGATATATACAGTGTAACCTGCCTGAATGGTCACCTCCAAACTACAGCCACCTCCCTGTTACAGCCAGTATACTAGCAACCCAGATTGATGTTTAACTCTAATTTCACTCTCTCAACAACAATCACTTCTTTACAACAGCCAATTCTGTATTTCCCAACTAATGGCTGTTGTAGGGAGGTTGCATTGTACCCAGATGAACATTTTTGCTGTTTCAATTGTAGCATGGATGGAATGACTGGTTTGACCAGAGAAATGACATTATTGTCATTGATGTCTATGTTATTTACAGTGTTAATAGCATGCAACAATAACATTGAAGTAAACATAGTCTTAACTATCTATGTGCAAATATTACAAACAATTGTTTGTTGCTCACATGACCATACTAGAACTTTGAAAATGACAGCATCAAGATCATTCAAATTCAATACCACCTACATGATTACATGTATATGTGTAATTATGAAAGCATTAATGAATATTTTAGAACTAACAGTTTTGAAATAAACAATTTCCTATCTAATGAATCGGTGTTAAGAGTCTTTTGCTATAGAAGATTTCCACAGACCATAACGTTTTATACAACATTCTGATTCCCCGTCAGTTTTAGCAGCTGTTGTACATGTAGCACTGCTAGCTCTTAATATATGAGTAACAAAGTTTGGGCAACAGACTTATTAAGGGTACACTGTCTAGCCCTGGTGTGACACTTTTCATATACCTCTGTAACACGGCATCTTGACTTAATTGCACAAGTAACACCTTTAGCAACATAAGCATATTTTCCTTGTCTGTAAACATCAATTTAACTTTGACTAACAAAAATCACGATGCCAAATTACTAAGTAAGCTTATTGTTAAATCCCGCATGCGATGATTAATTCATAGATATGTCTCTAAGAGAGATGCCCCAGGCACTTCTGAGTTATGCCCCTTGATACATTGAAAATTGACTAAAATGCAGTGTCCATCCTCTAAGTTGACCAATTTTCAACCGATCTTCAGTAAACTTGGGGATTATGTTCATTGACAATCAGCATTTTTGACAAATGTTGCTTATTTTTTAAAAAATATGTAAATTGCCTCTCATAGTATCCCAAACTTTTTGATGGGTGTATTTTGTGACATTTTTGCACTCTTGTTTGTTTTGTTTTAAGGCTATTATTAGCATTTTGTGTCATATTTCATTGCTACAATTCGAAAAGTGAACAATTCTTCACCAAAGATGCCATTATTGTCTTTACCTGGATTTACCATTCCCTGATATAGGTAATAATCATCTTTTATCATGTATCATTTCAGCAATGTATTTTGCTGCAATTTTTGGCTGTGGAACCACTCAGTTACACACACCACACCAATTTTTATAAAAACAATTGATAGCTTCTGTCCCTTCAACCCACCATCTACAATTGAATCTCATACATTTAGCATTATAATGACTGACACTGTGTGGACCCAAACATCGTTTAATTGATTAAAAACTGAAATTGACCGGTCATCGCAATCTGAACATTTACTTTAAATAATCTACTCCTCTAATCGACGTTGTGTTTTCTTTTAAATCCATATACAGTGCAACCGCTTAAAAGCAACATCCTTTGGGAGCATCAAAATTATGTTGTTGAGATGTTGTTGCTCTAGAAAAGTTAAATTAGAACTTAAATCATGCAGTGGGAAAAAATCATGCTGTTGTTTAAGGGAGGTTGTTGCTCAAATGAGGGTTGCTCTGGAGAGGTTGTACTGTATTTTCAAACTGATTTCTGTCGTTATTGCTACCTAATCTAACAATATAAGTAATGTTTATTATATGTGAAGAATTCTTGAATACATTTTGCTTAGACAAAATTATTCTGTATATTCAGCCTCGTAAAAAAGTTGAGCTTTTTCTTGCTTCGTCATCCTTCCAAGTAGCTATGAATTCTGACATGTTTATCAATGATACTTTGTCATTACACATACCTACTTTAACAACCCTTGTTGTTTCAGTAAATACATCTGAACAAAATCTATTTCTTACGTCTTGTATCTGACTCAGTGTTCAGCCCTTTCAGGCTTCGATGAATACTGATCTTACCTCACCCATTTCCAGAGACATAACTCATGACCTTACTTCACCTACTTCCTGAGATGTGAACAATGAACTAACCTTACCCACTTTCCGGGCTGTGAATACAAACCAAACCTCTTCAGTGTCTGAGCATAATAACACTGACCCTTCTCACCGATTTCTGGTGGGAGGGGATGAACACTCGCCCATCCCCACCCACTTCCTGAGGTGTGAACTATATACTAACCTCACTCACTTCGGGGGGTGTGAATACAAACCCAATCTCACCAGTTACTGAGAGTATGAACACTCGCCCATCCCCACCCACTTTGGGTTGTGTGAACAGTCACTCTTCCATCCCCACCCCCTTCTGGGGATGTGAATGCTGATTTAACCTCAAATGCTTCTGGTTTTGTGAGCACTAAAACTCTCCTATCACTTTTCGGGGGTGTAAATTCTGACAAAACCTCACCAACTTCCTGGGGATGTAAACTGACTTACCTTCAGAGATTATCATACAACATAATTGTCATGTGGCATTGTTTCTGGTTGTCTTAACCCTTAAAATCATCTTTTGAATGTTTATCTCCATTTGCATAACCTACATAATCCAGATTATGTAGGACCTGAAACTGTTTGGAACAATTTGGTTTAACGTAGCCACCTTAACCAATGGCTCTTACATCTTATAAAATCTACATTTCTGTTATCTTTCAATCTCCTACCTTTTTAGCTTGACTATTCAAAGAATATGATGAGCTTTTACCATCACCATTACATTGGCATCGGTGTCAGCGTCAGTGTGCATAATATTATGGTTAAAGTTATGCATGCAAGTTATTATCATGCACATATCTCAGTAACCACTCATGGGATTGTCTTGAAACATCATTTAAGTGTCCAGGTGTGGTGGCTGATTTATGCCATGTGGTATTTTCGCTTTTTCGCCGCAACAAAGCGAAAATGCGAAAAAGCAACAATACGACACCAAAAATGTGTTGTGTTTTCACCTTACATCTGTCGTATCTTTGCTTTTTCGTGGCGAAAATGCAACAATGCGAAAACACGACAAAGTTGACTTAGAAAAATGTTTGTTTGCTGTCTCCCGACATAGAAAACTTTCAGTGGGTAGGCAGGTAGGATTTTTTTGTACAATTTATTTTTTATATTTAATCCAAAATGTATGTCAGGATGCTATTTTAATGAAAAGAAAATAGACAAAAAATCATGAGAAGCTAAAATAATTGGGTTGGGACCTTTTTAGTGAGTAGGTAGTGTTACAGCAAACAAATTATTTTTTTAAGGATTGCCTTGTTTTACAGTATTAATGTCCTCAATTTTGTGGATTGATATGCCTACAATCCAAAACCATTCATGGTTTTGCTACTCTCTTATAAGCTACTGTCAAAGGATTGACTGCTGTTAAAATAATCATTGAGAAAAGGGGCTGGACCCTTTATAAAATTTGACTAATAGAATTATAGAATTAAAACATATTGGCAGGAAATACTTAATTAATAACTTATTGAAGCCATGAAGCCATTATGGCAGATTTGCCTAAGTCTGCGTTGATAGAGCTTAAAACTTATTATCCAAGGTGATAAAATATATGTATAGAAGTTAGAATTTGAAATGTCAATATCATTGAAAAAAATACTATTTATAGAACAGCTGTTTCTCCACAGTCATATTATGCACACGGCATGCGTTATATGGTCTTCTGCATAGACCCTTTCTACTTCTTGATACATTATTGTTGTGGTCATATCTCAACACAGTCATGTCTGATCTATTTGATGGTCTCTTGTATGGCCAACTCCTTGTTTTAGATTTCTTTGCTTTCTCAGCTTTGGCCTTCATGTAAGCTCTAGCTTCTGCTTTAATTTATTCACCTCTCATCTTCACAGTCGGATTCTATAGGATTATCTCTGTATTCAGCAACAACCTTCCATCAACCCGCTTCTGTGGTCAAGTGGTTAAGGTTGCTGACTTCAAATTACTGTAACCGCTCACTGATAGAGGGTCGTGGATTGAGCCTTGCTACAGTCCATGTCTCTTTGTGTGAGAAGTAGGCAGTTGCTTAAGGAGGATGGGAGTATAATAGTATTGGACTCCCATTCTCTGTAAGCAACTGCCTACTTCTTCCCAGGAAGATTGTTAGGTGAGCTGTTTGTCTCATATGACTTGACTGTTGAAAAGGGGCATAAAACTTGATTCAAACAAATAAACAAACCTTCCATCCAAGCTTTGAGCTATCAGCCAATTGCATAAAAATAATTTCTCTTCTTTACTAATTCTTTGGTTATAATAAAAACATATGTTTTGTAGCGTATGTATAAGTTTCAATTTCCGCTGATGAGCTTAATTAAGGCCAAAAGCCTGATAATATGAGTTTTCCTTGTTTAAAATGTTTTATCATCAATTTTCAACATATAATTCTTCATTAATGAATAAATTTAAATACTATACTGTTCCTGCATTTTGGAGAAAAAATTCTCTTTTTATGCACATCACATTTAAATTTTGCAGCAGGACATTTGAGCTGTTTATGGTCACTGCAATGGCCACATTTTTCTCTCTGAATTTATGATATTTATTTCCTCTGTGAGACTGTGAATGTACCTCTGCATTCTCGGCCTTGATTCTTCAACTTAATGTTGGTGTATAGAGTATGCTTTCATGACATATCACTGGTTTCAGTGATTTTTGAAAGATCTTTCCTTAGTGTTCCATATTGTTTCTTTAAATCCTCATTTTCATGTTTGTTTACCTCATTTTCCTGCACCATGTTGTCGTAAAGTGTGTTTAATGTTGTTCCTCTAATTGGTCATAGTTTGACCCCCCTCCCATGGTTGAGTGGTTAAATCACTGTAACCTCTCACTGATAGAGGGTTGTGGTTGAAGCCTGCAAACGACCATGTTTGTTTATGTGAGAAAGTAGTCAGTTGCTTACTGAGGATGGGAGTCTAGTATTGGTTCTTCCAAGGAGTGATAGTTGAGAAGCTCTTCTTTGTCATATGACCTCTGTATTGGGGAATAACTTGCTTGAAGGTTGAGGTACCAGAATCTTACCCGGATTCTCCACCAAATATGAGAATGCAATAGTAGAATTGGTGTGGTGAAGATTTGTAAGATCATATTGTGTATTCAAGTCTGCAGTTCTGATAACCATCCATGTTGAAGATTTAACACAAAGTTCTATGTTTCCTTCAGCATTATTTATTTAGTAATGAATTGCAACATATATTTCTTTTGAATTCACTATGTTTAAAATTTGATCACAGAAAATGAATCCAGGTCCCCAAATTAATTCAATGTTCACAAAGTTAGATAAAATGTCACATATACACTATCCAAAGCATATAGTCTATAAAAGACAAAACATATTATTTTGTCACAAAGACAGTTCATTAAAACAAAATATTCTTGTAATTATTTTCTAAATCTTTTTCTATATTTTTCAAACTAAACTACATTTATATGGCCTTTCTGTAGAAGGTGTGGCCTACTTATTAAATATAATATACATTAAAAATGTATTTTAACTCATATTATCAATTGACTTAATATTGCAAACCTTTAATACCTTAAACTTCCTAAACAACACTATTTTCACAGGTATAGTGCTTAAAATAGAATTGCCTAAACATACAGGATTGGTTTATTGCATATTACATAGTAAAAAATATAAATCATGAATTAGCGGTAGAAAAGTTTAAATGATAGGGTATATTTCGTCCGCTTGTTTATAAATTATGTAGCGCATTGTGCATTGCATGGGAAGCAATAGTATAAGGATAAGTACTGTAGGACAAGAATAGGTTAGGAGACCAATCATGGACATATTTTTTTTCATATATTTTTTTCTCGCCCTTCATTGATTAAAAGGAATGGGGGTCTCCAATTTTCTTGTGCATTTGCAGTGAAAATAAACTTGAAACAAACCATTAAACATCCACTACATAGCTCTTTTTGACATGTATGGAGTACTGACACAGCCAGCAAAACAGAATGATTTTATTATATATCACACATTGTTATAGACTGTTGTTAATGTGTTATGATGTATGCTTTTAAGGACGTATATCACAATAAAATCTAACAGACAGAATTTTTTTAAACTTCGCATATATAAAGATAAGTCCTTTCCTACCACAAAAACAAAAAGAAAAATACAGGTCTCCATGCTCATTTGTTAGTTATGCCCGATTGTATGACCCCCCTATAAGGCCGTTTTGAGCGGATTATCAAAAAAACATGTATTTTTGAAAAGTTGCTGGTACAACTGTATTTATTCATCAACGACCAATTTATATAAACCGTTTTGATTGGAATAGTGTGCAAATATTGTTTAAAGGACCTAATCTGTCTAATTTTAACCAAATTTGGGAAAAAATGTATTCATTTATCAAAATCCCTCTAAAAAGGAAGACGATTTAACGTATGATTGAAGAAAAAAACATCCATATTTTTTTTTTCAACTGACAGATTTTTTAAAAACTTCACAGAATTGAACATTATATAATACTTAACAACATACGAAGGAAAAAAAGGGGGGTATCCATGCTACTTTTTCTAATACACATGACTGAAGTTGACCGCATGATTAAAAAGTACACACAAAAATCAGGCATTTCAACAAACAACCCTTATAAGATATAAATCAAACACACTTTTCTTGAATATTTTACTGTTACTTCTCATCAGACTATCTAATACATAGTTAAAAGATGTGAATTAATACATAAAAGGCATATTTTTCATAAATTTATTTAAACTAGCACCGAATACAAACTTTCGTAATCTAGGGCTGTCGAATACACATTATTCGTGAGATTAACTAATCGGTATAGTGTACACCTGCGCAGTAGCGATGCGCACTAACAATTGTGATATACGTCTTTAAACCTTGTTTTTACATTTTCAAATAATAATAATCTAACCCCCCCCCCAAAAAAAACATCATTATAAATTACAGCAAAACTGAAAAGTAAACTTCCATCAACTAATTAACAGAGACACTTATATAAACGTATCTAAACTATGAAAATTAAAAGTGTTATTAGCTGGGTTCGATCCCACAGCCTTTGCGTTACAAATCCTGATATTGCCTCACAACTACACAACCCGCTTTGGAAAAGCAATCCTCAGTTATTATTTGTAATACGTAACACACAACCGGTATTACGAAGATTATCGTATAACTTACGAAAGTTATCGAATCTAAAAATAAACGCATTCATCAACCGTGTAATTATTCAACTTTGACAGGTTAATAAAATCGCACTATACATGCAAATAAGTGGAACAATACATACATGGTAATTTAAGTTGATATTAAATTTTGTATAAGACAATTATATGTATATATATAAAGGTTCATATGTAAATAACATTACTAAAGTATTAACTAAGTACATATGTAATACAACTAGTTAAGATTTGATAAATGTGTATTCCTTATCTTTGTAGCTGTATAAACAAATGCTGCTAATTTCTTAATAGTTGAAGTATTTTGTGCATTCATTAGATAACGGAATTTATTCAAATTTGGCCAAGTGTAGTAATAAAGCTTGATCGAATTTCTTTATAAAAAGGACATAGATTCTATTAAAGGGAAATGATATCCAGTTTCTATTTGTTGCATCTACACAATTTACATAATCTCAGGTTTTGTCAATATTTCTAATTCTAACTTCTTCAGAGCTGTACACCATAGTCTAGTTAATGCCAAAGGGGTTTGTCACGAAAAAAAAATCCAAAAAATTTTTTTTTCATGTAACCCATATATATATAGAAGGGAAACAACTTCGACAATTAGAATTGTCCGACGCGTGTTATAAACTTCCATGTTATTGCAATGCAGTACAAAATATTTAACTCATATATAGTGCAACGTATGGGCAATTCAACACGCTTACAGAAAATGTATACTTTTACTACCTTTAAAGATATTTTAAACTCGCAATTGAAGATTTTTCACTCGAAAAATGGTCAAATTTTACAAAACGACAAACTGTCGTAAAATCGCAGCGTGTACAAATCTATAGCGAAACTGATAAATTACAGGTAAAACTTCATGGAATCAGTCATTATTCATAACCAAACATTATGTTAATATCATATATGGTATAATTTACTAACTGCTAATGATTTCACATCTCCGGATGCACTTTTAATGAAGAATTTACGTTTTTGTTCACTTTGTCGTTTTCTTTATTTTGCTTCCTTGATAGGTCACATGACAATCGCCTTACTCGTGATGAAAGCTTAATTCTGATAGGATGAGCGATACTGTATGGTATTTTTTAGGTATGGTTCCCGATAGCGTAGTGAAAAGGATAGAGTGCACAGGTTACAAGTAAATTGTAAACAAATACCACAGAGTATCGCTCATGCAATCAGATTTAAGCTTTCATCACGAGTTAGGCGATTGTCATGTGACCCGTCATGGAAATAAACTTCGAGAAGCTAGCTAATTGAACAAAAAAATACGCAAATTCTTCGCTTAAAGAGCTTTCCGAGATGCGAAATCATTGGCAGTTAGTATATTATAGTGTATATTATAGTGTTTTATTATGAATTAAGGCCCATTCTAAGAAGTTGTGTCAGTAATTTAACATTTCCACTCTGTACATGTATACCGGTATACACGCTGCGATTTTACGACAGTGTGTCGTTTTGTAAAATTTGACCATTTTTCAAGTGAAAAATCTTCAATTGCGAGTTTAAAATATCTTTAAAGGTAGTAAAAGTATACATTTTCTGTTAGCGTGTTGAGTTGCCCATACGTTGCACTATATATGAGTTAAATATTTTGTACTGCATTGCAATAACATGGAAGTTTATAACACACGTTGGACAATTCTAATTGTCAAAGTTGATTCCCTTCAATATATATATGGGTTACATGGAAAAAAAAATTTTTTGGATTTTTTTTCGTGACAAACCCCTTTGGTTAATGCCATTCTATGCGAATCAATGGAAATACAATTAAGATAATTTTTTGTACAAAATCAACCTTAAAGCAATTTAGATGATATATTTAGCTCACCTAATTCTGATCATTGTTAATTAACTATTCAATATTAGGAATGTTTTCACTTCAAATACAGGGTAGAGAACGCAAAATTATTAACACAAAACTCGGCCATTATGAAAAAACACGGCCTTTATGAAAAAACTCGGTTATTAATTATGAGATTTGGTCATTCTGATTGGCTGTCCAGCTCAGCCATTGTGAAACCGCTGTTATATTCTATAGTTAATTAATAAAATTGTCAATAAGTAAGTGTTTTCATAATGACATTGTTATTGATTTCAGACAGTCATATTAGCCTTCGGTTTTGGCTAATATGGCAGTCTTCAGCCCAATAACAAGGCCATTATGAAAACACTTACTTATTAACATCATAATAATACCTTGTAATTCATAAAGTTAATTTGTGAATAAGTACCATTTAAATTAAATAAAAAAGCAAATCCTAGGTTAGATAACAAATTTTTTCACACAAAATGCTCATGAATTATATAATATACCATTAACTTTTAGTCCAGTCATCATAAATTTTTTGGGGAATTAATTAGTACATAAGCCATTTTTGGTATGTTGGTTCTGTTTGTGGTGAATAATACCCAGAAAAAAGTCCCCAAGAATCCCATGGTGCAAAAGCGATATTTTGGGGCTAAAAACTGAAAAAAATAAATCAAACTGGGAATTTCAGGAATCGATGTATAACTCAAAAACTATTTGGCCAAATGAGTTTTAATTTTCCAAGATGATGTGTATTGATAAAAGACATCATTTTGATTTAGTTTTACTCTCGAGTCGCATCCAAAATGGCCGCCATATCCAAAATGGCCGCCAAAATGTTGTTTTTACTGTTTAAATCCAAATTTGACTGATTGTCTCTTATATCAGTCATTCTAATTTCAAATGTAAAAAGAATAAACATTACTTTTATCTTATTTATGATGAATTTATTTAAAAAAAAACAAATAGCGAAACTTATAAAAGCACACAATGTAATTTGGGCACGAACTGTATAAAAACTCGAATATGACATTCTAGAGCATTATATTTGTTCAAGTTCAGAATTATGCCCAAGACACTTTTAACTTTTGATATTGATGAATATTAACAACTTTTGTTTTTTAATGAACTTGATTATTCCAAAGACCTATACATACATGTATGTATAGGTCTTTGATTATTCATTGCATAAATCCAATATGGCCGCTCCAATCCAAAATGGCCGCCAAATTGTTTTACTGTTTAATTCCAAATTTGACTATTTTGTCATATTCTAATTACAAATGTAAGAAGAAAAGAAATTACTTTTATATTAATTGTGATGAGTTTCTTTTCAAAAGTCAATATTGAATTTATAAAGCTCACAATGTAATTTTGGGCATAAACTGTGTAAAACACAAAAATGACATTCTAGAACCACTATAATTATTCAACTTTAGAATTATGCCTAAGACATTTTTAACATTTGATATTGATAAATACTGAGAACTTTTGTATTTTAATGTTCATTATGCATGATATAAATCCAATATGGCTGCTAAAATTATAGAGTCGATAGGTCATACAACAAAAATGCACAATTAATCAGACAATAATGAAAGATGCCAATGCAAAGACCTATCTACATCCTGCAATAGGTTCCTAAGTCTCTTCACTTTAATCTTTTCTGAATAGTTCTCAGATGGAGAAATTTTTTAAAATGCAGTAGCTAGTGCCTCTTCCTGAGGGTAGGTAGTCTGTATCATTGTTGTCAACAGACAAATGCTTAATTGGAGATAAGTCTTCTCCATTGACTTTGTGGACCATACCTACGTTTTTCTAATCGAGGTTATATTATTCAGTTTTGAGACAGTCTCCCAATTATTTTAGTGATTTTCGAGCTTTTGTTCTTGGTATACAAAATGAGTTAATTAAGATTGTCATCAGTTAGTATCAGTTTGAATTTCCTTAGGGCTTCCTTGAGGGTTTAGGTAGCCCATATATAGTCATCATTATACCATACATTTGTAGTTTGTCATGACTTCTAGAGTTTGTGGAGGTCACAGGGATTGAGCCTTCAGCTGTCTCCATGGGCAGTGAAGTAACAATGTTATAGACACATCCTCACTATTGTCTAACTTTTCATGAGTAATCATAAGTCTGGTCTCAAAGAAGTTTTTTTCATATTCGCTATTGCTAGCTTCCACAGTTTGGATTGGTCTTAGACAGAAGGACATGCTGATGAAATAAGCTGGGAAAGCGGTCACTTCCACAAGTGTCATCTCCAACTTTTCATGTAAAAGTATCTTTAAGTTAGCAACGTTAATTTAGGCTACACAGAGATAGATTTGTTCAGGCACACAAGACCTGGGATGAGAGAAACAACTTAATATCTCTTCCAAAACCAAGAGAAGTACAATTAAATCCTCTGGTCCAGACAAAGTCCATTATCAATTAATTTCTTAACGCCCATTCATACTCTTTCTCTTTTACTTGATACGTTTAAAAATGTATGGGAATCCGGATGAACTCCCTTTTTCTTAGCATTGCTAATTCCTATTCCTAAGCTGGGCTTTCACGCAATACTCAGATGCCACCTTCCACTTTTTATTGTGGCTTTCTTCCGTGTACAAGTGGGAAACTCTCTTTCAGATCCACACAAACAATAAATGGTTGTGCAACAGGGCTGTATCCTGTGTGTCACCCCATTTAGTATCAAAATTAATAGTGAAGTTGAAATTTTAAATCCAGGAGAAGACTGCTCCCTTTATGTAAATGGTTTTACTTGAATCCTTTGATGTTTTGAGTCGAAAAACAAGAACCTCGTTAAAAGACGGCTCCATCAATGATATACTTGATAGGAAACTTTGTCGGATCAAAATGGGGTCACAGTTTCAATACATTTTTAAATGCATCCGGAACTATGTCTTATTATATGGGCAACACACCAAATCAGGTTGTACCAGACTTTGATTATCTATAGTGGTTATATTTGACTCCAGACTTACATTTATATTAGTCATATTAAATCACTCAAAAAAGTAATTGCTAGAAGACTCAATACCTCCTGAAAGTTGTCACTGACTGAGGATCTAGCAGAAAAGTACTAATACGTTTATATCGGTCTCTCATCCATTCAGAACTGGACTACGGATCCATTGTATATGAATCAGCCTGGAAATCATATGTAATAGCCCTTGAATCACTACATATTCATAGTTAAAGACCTGTCCCAGGAGCCTCTATGTTGAGGCAAATGAAATACTAGTAATAAGTATCCCTTTTTTAAAAACAAAAACTTGCCGCCCATTATACATTTGTATTTTAAAACTAAAATTAAATTTCTTTAACAATACATACCAAGTTGTTAATTACACTTTATCAAAATATATCTTTGAATGTAATTCCACCACTTGGCACTTTCCAAACCAAATACCAAGAACGAAAGAAACATGTACCACATGCACCAACCCATGTAATCTGATGTTATATAATCTGTATCACTATAATATAATACAATGTAAATGAGATTAGTCTCACACACTCTTATTTTTTTGTCACTACATATCAATTGCTACTATTTCATTTTACATTTTTAGTTGCGCTTCAGTTCTTATTAACATGACTATATATCCTTTTACCAATCTGATAACATACTTCTTGACGTCTTCTTATTTAATTTCGCTTTACATGACTGATGTTGTCGATGCGCCGTAAAACATTAAACATTACATTTTCCAACAGTGAAAATTAATATAAGGATTCATTGTAATAAAAAGTAATCACATAAAAATCACTGCCACTAACATATTCATTGTACATTATAACTACTAACCTCCACAAAAATGCGTCTGAAACAAAAGAAGTCCAATACATTCTTGCTATCTAGAACTACTTCTTGATTACTAAAGTACCAAATCTATGTTTTTGGAAGGTGAACCTTTCCTACATCATCATATTCAAAATAGTTACCCTCGGCCCAATAACAGGACAGAAAACAGTACCACTTGTTGTATATATTGCAGAGTGAGACTTTTGATATAAGCTGAAGTTATTACTGCAGAAATATTATGTTATGGCAACTAAAACTGTAAAACTTATAAGTACAATGTATAATAATTAAGTATTCAAACACACAAAAGTTTCATTCATAAACAGTTACAGTTGAGGTAACAAGATTTACTAATATTGAAAATAGTTTCATTCACTATTTAAAGTAGTGGTCGAACATATGGTGGTGATTTACGCCACGTCGTACGAGTTTCCGTGTTTTCGCCACGAAAATGCTAAAATACGACAAAGTTGACTTTCCGTCAGTACTTCCAGTACTTTGATTAATCTTTATAATGTAAATTACTAAAATATATTGATTAAATACTTTTCAATGCTAAAATACTGGAAAAAGCTACTAACTTGACAGTTCTTTATTGCAAAAAATGTTTCAAACATAGTATACGACCATTCAAAAATTAATCTTAAACCGAATGAAGTTTGGGCGGCCATATTGGATTATGGCGGCCATCTTGGATTCTAAGCCGATATAAAAAACATTAAAAAAGATGCTGTTGATAAATTTTTTACCAGTGTAGAAAATTTAAAATGTACGTCAGGAATGAACTGTTTTTGAGTTACAAAGGGATTCCAGAAATTCGCAGTTTTATTCATTTTTTCCATCTTTTAGCCCAAAAATCTCGCTTTTGCACCATAGGATTCTTGGGGACTTTTTTCTGGTCATTCTCTATCACATAAAGAACCAATATACAAAAAATGGCTTATGTACTAATTTATTCCCCAAAAGGTCAATTTTGAACTTTAGATGACTGGTCTATTTGTAGCATGCATGAATTTAAACCTTAATGAATCTGGGTTTTTATAATTTTGTACCAGTATTTAATTATTCGTATATATTTCTTGTAATTCCAATGGGATATTTGCCGAATTCACCATACTGTTGCAGTGTTTGTAGTTTTATAATGGACACCAAGAATTTTCTTTAAGAACTTCAAATAATGTTTTTCAATATCTGGTGTTTAATGGAAGCCCCAAATTTCAGAAACATAGCATCATAATATTGGCATTACCATAGCATCAAATAATTAATTTTTTTATGAAATATTTAGAGATTGTATCAAATAATGATAGAAGTGAATACTTTGCTCTGTTTGCTTAATTAGAAAGAGAATGCTGTGCCTGGTAAAACTCACCGTTAAACGACAAAGTTACACCTAAATAAGTAAATGATTTAACAACATTATAAGCGTAATATATATATGGCTGTTATGAGATAAATCAACATTCTCCACCCTGGTTCCCTTTTTAAAAACTATAACAACTGTCTTGTTTACATTCACCGTTATAATAATTACAATAGCAATGAAGTTAATTTAATAATAGCTGAAATCTTTTTTCGAATAAGAAAACAGACTGCAGTGTCGTCAGTAACTAATAATAAGAAAATTGGTAATTGTTCAAGACTTTAAGTGTCCGCAGTTATGTTTTGTAAGCATTTACAAATAAAACAAGCAATAATGGAGATAATAGTTCACCCTGTTTAATTCCCATTTTAATATTGAAATAATCTGATAGAGGTCTGTTGACCTTTACCCATGCTTTCACATTTTCGTACATACATTTAAAATATTAATCACCTTAGATGACACACCTTGTTGAAACAATTTAAACCAAATGTCATTCCTGTATACACAGTGAAAATCAATGAAAGAACAGTATAATTTTTCTTCTTGCTACGTATGTAACATTTTGTCAATAATTGAGGACAAAACAAATATACAATCTATAGTGCTTCTACCTTTTATAAAACAAAACTGATTCTTGGACAAAATATCATTATTGTTTGCCCATTTTCTCAGTACGATCAAGAAATTTTTTAGAAAAAATGCTAGTAAAAGTAATCCCCCGAAAATTATTAACATCAAATTATTATCTCCTTGTTCTGGTACAGGAATGATAACTCCCTTTGTCCATTAATCTGGATAAATACAATTATCAAACATTTGATTGAATAACTTACACAACAGTGAAGCAAACATATGTTTGCAAGCAATGAACATTTCCAGTATCGACATATATCAACCAAACTGCTTTTTCATGGTTTTAGATAAGAAATTGCAGATCATATTAAATATACACAATGACAACAGTCCTCTCACTATCTCATTTTGTTTTTGTTGATTTACTTTTTAGCTCACATGTCACAAAGTGACAAAGTGTGCTATTAGGATCACTCTCCGTCCGGCGTCGTGCGTCGTGCGGTGTGCGTCGTGCGTCGTCAAACTTTATGTTGTGACCACACTAGAGGCCACATTTTTAGCCCAATTTTAGCAAAACTGGGTCAGGACGTCAATATCAACAAAATCTCTGACGAGTTCCATATTGGGCCATTTGGGGTCAAAAACTAGGTCACCAGGGCCAAATAAGGGAAAACCTTGTGAACACTTTAGAAATCACTGTTTTGAATTTATCTTCATGAAACTTTGTCAGAATGTTCATTTTAATAATATGTAGGTCAAGTTTGAAAATGGGTAATTTCTGTAGTAAAATTAGGTCACTAGGGCAAATTGCTGGAAAACCTTGTGAACACTCTAGAAGTCACTGTTTTGATTGGATGATCATGAAACCTTGTCAGAATGTTTGTCTTCATAATATCTTGGACGAGTTCGAACATGGGTCATCTTGGGTCAAAAACTAGGTCGCTAGGTCAAATCTTATGAAAAACCATGTTAACACTGTAGATTTCACAGTTATTATTGGATCTTCACCAAACTTTGTCAAATCGTTTGTTTTAATGATATAACGGTCAAGTATAAATATGGGTCATCTGGGGTCAATAACTAGGTCACCAGGTCAAATCTTAGGAAAACTTTGTTAACACTGTAGATGTCACAGTTTTAATTGGATCTTCACCAAACCTTGTCAAAATGTTTGCCTCAATGATATGTGGGTGAAGGATGAACATGGGTCAGCCGGGTTCAAAAACTGGGTCACAAGGTCAAATCTTAGGTAAAAATCTTATAAAAGCTCTAAATGTCATGGTTTTGATTGGATCTTGGCCAAACTTTGTCAGATTGTTTGTCTTAATGATATTAAGGACAAGTTCAAATATGGGTCACCTAGGGTCAAAAACCAGGTCACAAGGTCAAATCTTAGGAAAACCTTATTAACACTGTAGATGTCAAATTTTGATCGTATCTTCACCAAACCTAGTCAGACTGTTTGTCTTAATGATATGTAAGACAAATTCGAACATAGGTCGTCTGGGGTCAAAAACTAGGTCACCGGTTCAAAACAATGTTTTAATGAGTGAACAGTGATTGTCATGTGAGCGATATAGGGCCATCTTGGCCCTCTTGTTTTTAAAACTAGCCAAGGCACTTATTTATGTTCTCATAGGTTCACTAATTAAGTTTCACTGATGCCTCCGAATCCTTTCCCTTTGTAACTGCATTAAATCTGGAAAGATTGTTAATGCTTCTTAAAGACTAGCTTATTGGCAGGCTTTAGATTTGCTTTCAAAACCTGTTTGTTGAGCCCTTCTTTCCCACTTTCTCCAGACACTTAAGTTTCCACAGGTGACTAGCTCATTGTTTGTATCAAAAGTAGACATCAGGTAGCGAGCAATTGCTGTACCATTCCTCTTCTTTTGCTGTACCATTTGTCCTCTTGCTAACTACTCTGATTTCCTTTGGGTATACAAATACCCCACTGGCATCAGCTCCATCATCTAAAACAATCAAAACTATGATGATAAGAATAATGGTATTAATATTCATTATTATACTTTTTTGGTTAATTAAAGACAGGGGTGACAATATTTCCATTATATCTGGAATTTCAGATCTGTCCTGAAAGAGCTATGATTTAACACAATAAAAGTGATGAAAATATCTCAAGAAATGGCAAAGACATGGTCAATTTAATCTGCTCTGAAGGATTTTCTTTTATAAGAACTGAGTTGAATATATGGAAACTATGTAAATGAAGGCTTCTTGTTTTGCAAAAAAGGCTCTATTGACATGTACCCCTGTTAAAAGAGTAGAATGGCAAATAACTAACACAACATTGAAATGAGCACACAAACAAGCCCTTGATTGATGATTCAGTAAAACAGTCTAAGAGATCCTAAATCATAAGATTTAATACATTTTGTTTTGTCTAATAAAAACAAATGCTTAACTGACCTATAACCATTGTTTTCTGCCATCTCTTTTGGTGTGACAGCAGCTCTCAGCTGACCATTCATTTGTGTCATCTATTCATCTGTTTTAAAAGAAGTAAGCAGAATTGGGTTTGGTTTCTTAATACATTTCTGTAAAATATTCTTACTTATTGCTGTATTTTGCTGGAGTTCAATTTGAATCGACTAATTCATATTGTAATCAGACAAAGGCTCAATTTCTGTTTCTCTTTATTTAAAAAAACTAGAGCTTTGTCAAAGAAGTGACTAATACCCTGCCATCTCTTATTCATATGGCTAAGTTCAAGGGCACATAACTCTGGAAGATGTTGATCACTGGGCATGAAAATTGCGTCTTGCACATCTTCACTGCATGATTTTTCTCTCTTTCTTTGTTTTTTCTGTTAAGAAAAGACCTTGTAGTAAAATCATCATGATATTGTTTTTTATTGAGGGAAAAGGTAGTGGAACTCTTAGAAAGTAACAGTAACAAGACGACATATTCTCCAAACATTTATTTATCAATAAGTAATGTTGATGGTTACTGACTAAGAGTTATCTTCGGGTTGATAAAATGATCTTTTGAATGCTTATGAGAGATATGCTATGCACAAAATGTTCATGAATGTAATACATAAAAACAGACACAAGGGCAGATAACTTCAGATTACTTAGCCTATCGTAGAATGACAACTCTTTATGCCAAATTTCATATCGTCGGCCTCATTCGGAAAGGACGTAACTTCAAAAATGTAACTTTTCAAGAAAAACAATTTTACATTTTCAAACAAGTTTATTAGATGCTTAAAATATCATGTGATATTTGACAGTCTTTCAATAAACCTTACTAACTGCAGAAGATCATTTAATGGAATCTCAGACAATATTTTTACAAGAATATGTTTAGTTAATGAAAATAAAATGAAGATTTAGCCCCTCCAAAATGACATAACTACAAAAGAACATCTTTTCTTAGAATACTTCAGATTGGAAAAGACGTAACTACATCAAAAAGATGAAAATAACATTATTTACTCATAAATATATTAATTTTACACAACCAAGTACATTGTCATGGTATTTGTCCTTTTAAAAAGCAACATTTCCATTTGCAATGCACTGATGCAAAGCAAAAAATAACACTGGTTTATCATTTTAATTTAGCCAAGAACGCAGCCTATAAAAATAACAGAACAGTACTCATTTAATGATAATTACCTACTGCTCTATAATATTACTCTAAAACTGACTTTGAAATATAGTTTCAACTTGTTGAAATTGCAAAACATATTGAGGGTCTAACTAAAGGGCAAAATGAAGTGTATTAAATGTTAATTCAAACTGATAATGCTCAGAACAACCATTAATTTATTAAATTGTACACAGTACAACTTCTCCAAAGTGGCCCTCTCTTGAGCCTGTCTGTAGTAACAGCTTTTCCTATTGTAAAAAAATTCATCCAATTGAGTTATGACTTTTCCTCAAGTGACTAATTTTAATAATTAGAATGGGTTAAAGATACGAGGTTTCGGCATAATACACGGGACATTATGAAGAGTCTGAAATCAAGTTAAGTCCTTTCTAAATGGGACAGACAATATGCTGATAAACATTCCTGTATAATTTCATAACTCTGAACTAAATGCTTTTTTAGTATTAAATTGTCAAATAATACAAAATGATGAAAATATATTTTTTTATTACTACAGTGCAACCTCTCTAAAGTAACACCCTTTGGGAGTGGCAAAATTATGTTGTTGTTGAGAGGTTGTTGCTCTAGAGAGGTTAAATGAACAGTTAAATTGTGTTGTTGGAAAAAATCATGCTGTTGTTGAAGGGAGGTTTTTGCTCAAGAGAGGGCCGCTCCGGAGAGGTTGTACTGTATATACTTCAACAACGTACAGTTTAACAAATTAATGGTTGTTCTGAGCATTATCAGTTTTTGAATTAACATTTACACTTCATTTTGCCCTTTAGTGAGACCCTTAATCTCTTAAAATAGTTCCCGTTGACTCTGTCTATGCAAATCAATCTTCCTTTGGTGCACTGGCCCTCACTTTTGTTCTTAAGATAGCAGGTAGAAAGGTGATTTTGGGGGTTATTCTGGAGTCACATTTTCCGCCCGTCTGGATGTACAACTCTGTTGTCCATTGGTGGATTTTAAAAATATTTGGCAAAAATGTTCAATTATATGTCACAATGTCTCACTTGCAAGATTCAATTCTATACCTCCAAGACCAAGGTCACACTTGGAGGTAAAAGGTAAAAAATCTGTACTTTCTTTCATTTCTGCTGAGTCATTAATTTTATGGGTGGATTTAGCAGAAATGTTCATCGATATGTGGCAATTAGTCTTTCAGATCTAGGTCTGTACCTTAAAGGGCACACTTAGAGGTTAAAGGTAAAAACTTTGGTTTAGTTTTCGTGTTCATCTGTACCTTTGTCATGTATGGGTGGATTTCTGAAATACCTGGCAGAAATGATAACACTATTTGGTGATGTGTCTTGTGAAAGACCTCTAAGGTCAAGGTCACACTTCATGGTTAGAGGTAAAAAAACACATTTTTTCGTGTCAACTTAGTAACTTTATGTCTGGTCAGTAACTTATCTATTTATGGGTTTTGGAACTACTTGGCAGAAATGTTCTCCAATATGTGGGGCTGTGTCATGTGTAAGACCCCTGGAGGGTAAAAGTGCTTCTTGAAAGATATCAAGTTTGCATTCCTAAGTAATAGCTAGTAACATTACTGAAAAGTCTTATAATCGTTCTGTGTCAAAGCGGCATTAGGGGGTATTCGTCACACTGTGGCATAGCTATCAGAATAGGCGAGGTTGGAACACTGTTGTTTTTCTTTGATTTGATATAATTTTCCCATTTTTCACTTTTAGAATTACGAGATAATCTGCCATCTTCTGTCTGTTGTCCGTAAAAGAACTGTCTAAATAGTCTGTTTTCTGTACCTTGTCTTCTTGAATAAACCCTAAACCTCAGAGGGTGCAGGTTTGCATCCAGCTACCGACAATGTCTCTTTATGTGATAAAGTAAGCCGTTGCTTAGGGAGGATGGGAGTCCACCCTGTGAATAAAGGCCATTCTAAAGCCACCAATCATTCATGACAAAATGACCTCCAAATAAAGGCCACCTGTCAATATAGAACTCTTAACATCCTTTCCCGAGGGTGGCCTTTGTTCACAGGTTTGACTGTATACAGATTCAAAGTCATGTTGCACTCTAGTTGCTCACAGATTCTAACCAACAACTGACCAAGTAAGCTCATCAAATTCACCACTGCTTGTTTCGACTGGCACATACCAACTTGCTCTGCCATTTACACCTTCATGTAACTACTCTTAAAATATATTCCCTGGCTGGCTCCTCCTCTTGCCAGTGCTGAATGCAATTCTGCAATCTCCCTACCAGAGACCCTACTTTATCTCAGATCCTTACTTTCTCATGCCTATGTGCAACAGACTTATTCAAAATTTTAAGATTTTTATAATTGATATTATTTTAATCGAATTTTCTCAATTTTGACATTTTCAGTCTACGAAATCTCATTTTTCAAAATTGAAACATAATTTATACTTACCTGTGCAATGCTATTCTTATCCACTGGCACCTCCATGTGGCTCAATGCTTGGGCTTCCCATATTTGAGACCTGGTATCCAGTTTGTTGTCCACCTAATCAGGAGTCATGACTGTCTGCATCTTAAGAGTTTGGTTGATGTGTGTGGTGCAAAATGTCTTGACTTATCCTGACATACTTGTCAAACTTTCCAATCGGTCTGAAATTCAGCTCTGTAGATTTTCTTGATGTAGGAATTTCCTCCGCACCTCCATGGGGAACAAATTGACCCCTGCTGGGGGGGGGGGGGACTTAATTCTTAAAAATAAACCAAGTCATTAAGCTTAGATGTTTGGCATGTAGCATTGGTTTATTAGACTTTACCTAATTGATTCATATCATGATCCCCAGGATGACATTGACCCTACCCCAGGGGTCACTTGATTGAAAATCTTTAGAAAAAATTTCATTGAAATAATCCATTGAGCCTAGAGCTTGGATATTTGATATGTAAAATTGTTTTGTGGACCTCTAACAAACTGATGCATATCATAAATCTTGGGGTACCTCGTCCAGGGTGTCACTCGATTATACACTGATTTCTGTATGAAAATCCTCAAAATTCTGGAGTTTAGATATTTCACATGTACCAAATTCTTTCATAGCCGTGACCCGCAAGATCAAAACTACCTACCTGTTGTGGTCACTTGATTGTTCAAGGCTGCTATTGCTACTAGGCCAATGTTGCTAAAACTTGGCAGGAATGTTCTTGGCCTGAAGCTCTTTTGAAAAGGTTCAAAGAATTCCATTCCATGCAGAACTATGGTTGCCATGGCAATGGAAATGCAGACTGTCACTAAGCCACTACCTCAAGAAGATGGGAAATAAAAATTCTGTTAACATTTGTGACTTTGAAATATAAAAAATTACGGAAAATGATGACCTTACAAAATAACCGTAATTATTGCCACCAAAACAAAATAGCTACCTTAGTCCTCAACCAATTAACGACCAGTTCATGAAAAAGCATCAGTCAGAAAAAGCATTGCTACCGAATTCAGTAAAAAACATGATAAGTGTCAGTTTACATGTTCTATCTAATAGAAATATGAGGGCCATGCTGAAATACAGTGGAACCTCTCCAATCAAAGCAACACCCTTTGGGAGTAGCAATTATGTTGTTATTGAGAGGTTGTTGCTCTAGAGAGGTTAAATTGAAGTTAAAACATGCAGTGGGGAAAAAATCATGTTGTTGTTGAAGGGAGATTGTTGCTCAAGGAAGGGCTGTACTGTTGTACTGTTGTATTGAAATAATGGAAATGATGTACCTTAGAGGTGTGAACAAAAGGCCACATAAAACTTAACGCAGTCTTTGCATCACTTTAAATTTGCAAATGTGAAGTGATAAATTTGGCATGAATATATTCAAGTATAATTTTATTAATTAATGTAGATATGATTAAATGTTGAATTACCTGACAAGGGTCCCTTTTGATGCATGGGAGTCAATTATTTGTAGTTTTTACTGCATTAAAAAGGTTTTTTATTGAAGAAAATGATAGAATTAATAATGCAATAAGGGCAGACATTTTTTCTAATACTCAAATCTACAAATTTTTGTCTCCACGAAAATGCCATTTTGTTACAAAACACATAGAAAAAATAATTATTGAGTCTAATGAAAATAAATTATTGATTCCACTTTAATATGTGCAGTGAGTTTATGCTGACACTTTTTGTTAAAAAACGAAGTTTTGTAACCAGGGAACACTTGCATATTTTTTTTTTTAATTAAGCTTAAAGATACATGTATAGGTGGAAAAAGGAATTGAATGTAAGAGTAAAACCATTGTTGCTTAAAAATGAAATAACTGGTTTCTTGTTTGTTTATCTTTTCTCTGTTGTTTTTTTTTCAAATAAATGACCCTGACAGAGTGACTTGCAACTTCATTAAAATGTTTGACTATTACATGAACAATTTGCATCTTTATATACGAAAATTGCAGACTGATATCAAGTACGTAAAAAAGACGTGAAACAAAACATAATTTTTTTACGTACTTAGAATTTGAAATGGAGGGGCTGTGTCTTAATTACTTTAAATTAATGGAAAATGCATGATACCTAGCTGACTCATGGGTAGGGTAGTACATGCAAAAAAGAAGTGATTCTTATACCTTTTTCTACAGTAGAACTTTTCTAATCTGAAATTGTTCAGACTGACAAAAACTTAACAAAGTGCACACAAATAAATAAAATGGTTAAAAACACATAGGTAGTGCCTGATTATATTTAAGAAAACATAAATACAATTTTTGTTTTATTTAAAGTTGCATTTTTAACACCAAATGGAAAGTATTTGCTCTACTTACCTGTAATGTACCTGTCATTTTCAGTCCATCATCAAAGCCCATCTGCTTGCTAGTGTTTGATGTTGTTTTTTATAATAATATAATGATCTCGATTCATAATAATTTTACATTCTCAATTTATCTATAATAATACACACCAACAAAGCACTAGGCTTAAATGATGTATTCAAATATTTGGGTGCTGGCTATGCCCATAGCCCAAATGTTGGAGTGCACAGTGTTTAAGCTACCATGTGCAGTAAATGATCTTTATGATCATTTGTGTATTGGGAGAAGCCCATTGTTTAAGATGAAAATTAAATTGGCATGCATATATTTAGCCATGTGTTTGTTGTCTAACTTTTCTCATGAAGTTGGAATAGTCTTGTTTTTGACAGTTACTACTCAGACAATTTTTCAAAACTTTTTGACATTAAAAGATAAGCTTGTGCTAGTAATGTTGAGGAACATGAATCTAATTTTTTTTACAGTGCTTTGAACCACTTTGGCATTTTTTCATTCTGTTTCAGAGAATGTTTTTTTTAGGTATTAATTGAGTAACAGGTGAGCTTTGATTTGAAGAATGGACATTTGTGATAAAAAACAATCCCTAAATCAGATTTTTTATATATGCTACATGATAACTGGATTTTGTTAAATTCATTGACTTCCGCAACATTCAGTGTTACATACAATATTGATAGTTTTTTAGTTACTACAAGTCTTTTGTAGAATTCTGGCTTTTAATTCAAAATTCAAATAGATCAATTTTCAATGATCACACTTAATTCTTTATAGCACTCATCCATGATGTTTGATATTGTAATTCTAACTGATTGAGTTCTTACACTAATCCTACTGTCACATAGTCAGTGAATTTGTGTGTATATTGTAAAACAATTTATAAATGATTACCCTCCATTTTGAATCTGAGTGAAATGTGTCAGTATCATAAGGTTTTGTGTTACAAAGCAAAATATTGGCAGGAATGATAGATACATGCACTTATAAAAAATTCATTGTATCCAAATTCAGGAATAATATACATGTCAAATTTAATACTTATTATGGTATTTGCAAATTGACAGATGTGCAAAAAATGAGCAAAATTTTAAGGGGCCATTGGTGTACACACCTTTCTTAGGTACATCTTGTCTGTTTGTGTCAGTACTATTAATATTAGCACGACCCTAATACTTCTGTCTCTGTAATATTTAGCCAGTGGTCAATGGAAGTTTAATATGAGAAACATTTATTTATACATCACAATACTTTAGTGAACTTCACAGCGCACAAAGTCAACAATTAAATCCACAATCAAAATAAAAAAATGTAATTTTGTTCTGTAGTTTCTTAACCAATTCAGTTTGACTTCAAAGAATAGTGGGCAGGGATTTTTTGGGGACGATTTATGGCCAAAAGTCGGTCATTATTTCCAATGGAAAATAGTATCTTTTTTCCCAATTCACAGACAAAAAATTCCCAATCCCCAAAATATTTTTTTTTTTTAATTATATAAGTTCTTTAACATCACTATTGGTATTAAATACCTAATTCTACTACCGTTCTATAGGAGAATAAGATGAATAAGTTGAACATAGTAAACTTGTAGTCATACATTTTTTCCCAGATTAGATTTAAACATTGAGAAAATCCCAATCCCAAGGGTATGGGTCATATTCCCAAAATACCAAAAAATAAATGGTGAGGCTATATATACATGTATCCTACTTGCCCGGGCATCAGCGCTGGCATTGGTGTAACATTTTGGTTAAAGTTTTGCATGTGACTTTTTGTACAACTTTATATCTCATCAAACATTAAAGATATTTGCTTTTTACTTCACACATGTTTTTGAGATCATAATAAGAGGTCACTCCATAACTCTCATGTAGATGTTTGCTGAATTATGACCAATGTGAACTTAGAAAATTTCTGGTTAAAGTTTTGTGTGCAACATCTGTCTTCACTAATGAAGGTATTCACTTGACATTTAATACATGTTTAGGATTATGTTGAATGCCACAATACAAGGCCCATAACTCTGACATGGATTTTGACTGAATTATGGCACTTTGTGTTTTAACATAGAAAATTCCTGGTTAAAGTTTTGTGGCAACATCAGTCTTTAAAACTCATGAAGGTATTCACCTGAAACATAACACATGTCTTTGTAATCATAATTTGAGGTCACCCTTCTAGAAAAAGTTTTTGAAACATGCATTTAAAATGTCCTGGGAAACCCGTGAATCAGGCTCAATCTGACAACTTGATGCCAGTTTCACAATAATGAGCAGTCTTGGAAATAACATTGCACAGCAGTTGATCTGCTCTTTTAATGCTTGGTGAGATTCATTAAGCTTTACATCTGCGGGAATTTTAACCCTGCTTACATCTCTCAATGATAGAAAGTCACTTTGAAAATCCGGTCTATTTCTAGCAGGGCCCAGAAACAAGTCCAATTTCAGATTGCTGGAAGCCTCATGGCTGTTGATGAGAGGATAAAACCCTCAGCAATGTGTACAGATGTATTTTTATGACCAGAAATACAGTGGAATCTCTCTACAATGGTCAACAGTTGGTCATGACAAATTTGGCTGTTATAGGGAGGTGGCTGTTGTTGAGAGGGAGATACTGGCTGTTATGCTTATGATAGTGGAAATCGTCTAACAGTCCAATACAAGCATTCAATAACTTACTATATTGTACATGCTTAAAGTTTTAAATTATGAATATTGCCATTTATTCAGTTTCACTCAGCACATATGTATACCTGTGATATGAAGATTATATATAGATATTAGTACTAAAAAAATATTATACAGGACACAAATTAACACAAGCAAAATTTCTCATTTGGTCCAAACATTCATTTATGTCATTCATAGAGCAGAGTTTATACTCATTATGACTTTCTGTGATGTCTGTGTCACAATCACTGTCGTCACTCTTAGTTTGATTAATGAGTTCAGATTAGGACATATCACAGTTTATTGAGGAAGAATCACATGCTGGTATTGTATTTTCTTCATCGATTATGTCTTTAAAGCTGCACTCATAAATGCCAGAGATGAGAGCAAAAAACAGCCAGTGGAATGTCATCATCTTCATCTTCTACCCATTCACTTTCCATTTCATCTATGTCACATGTTTGTCTAAGTTTATTGAATCCACACTTGTCGAAACATTTCTCAATGGTAGAAATATCAATAGCGATAAAATTTTAACTTTAATGTCTGGATAATCCCCTGATCCAGGGGTTGAATAACCGAGATTGTATTTGGTGGAAGGAATAAAAGCTTGACATTACTCAATGTCAGGTGAGGATGAGAAGGTGCATAATCAATAAACATTAAAATATTCCGTCTTTGACTTCTCATCTTCCTATTCACAGACAAAATCCATTCCTAAAATAACCTACTGGTCATCCAGCTTTTTTTTGTTGGCACAATATGTCACACGCAGACTATCAACTGTCACCTTACTGAAACTTACTGTGATAGGATTTTAAGCACGCCTATCCCCCAGGCTCTCTCAACTTGATGAGTGTATTCATCAGCCTGATTCAAAAGATCCCACTTTCATCCTTGGTAAATATGTCACACAGTTCATATCCTTCACATACATGCCAAAGCTTATCTTTCCAGTCTGATACAGTTTTTTTAATCAATATCACCTCTTTCTCCACTCATCATTTTACACACAAAGTTGTGTATTTTCAAGAGTTTCTCCAACCAACCATTGGAAGCCTTAAATTCATGCAGACCTTACTCACTAGCAAACTCAGAGCTTCCTGTTGAATTAATGTACCAAACAAACTCATTCTACGTGAGTTAGCATCAGCAATCCAGTGGGTAAGCAGGTCATTCAAGTCATGCATAGGATGTCTTCTGTTGTTTCCTATCCGGAGTCATATTGTTCTCATAGTCATTTAAGACATTATAGCCTTACGGTTCAGTGTTCCTGAAAATAGAAATGGAAAGCAGTCTTGAAATTTAAAGCTGTTAACATTACAATAATAATTTACAGTTACATGTGAAAATATCAATCATTAAACTTTGTCTTCATGGTCGCTGCATATGAAACAATTTTTAAAGGTTTTACGTTGGAATATTTGAGTAGATAGAACTTTTAAAAAAGTGATTGTATACGTTATTTTGAATTCGAAGTATATGGATTTCACTTGGAGAACCGAAAAATACCCATTTTAAAACACTTTTTTTTCATTATTGAATAGGTATTTCCTAACTAGGGTGCACACCCTAGATAGAACTATTTTAAGACCCCTGCCAAAAATTAAGCCTTGCTTTCAAAACTAGGTAAATGCACGAAAACTACATGTTATGGTGGGTGTTGAATAAACATAAACAAGGCAAATATATTTTAATACTTAAGGTGGGTCGCGGGTTTCCTTCTGAAAAGTGTTCAGTTTCTAGAAGCCAACGCACAAGAAAATCTTTTTGTAGGAACATCCTTCAAAGTATTGGCTAAAGCAAAAATTATGTATTCAAATGATATTTCCATTGAAACCGCTAAAAAAACGAAGCGATATGTTGTATATGTTTTTCTTCACGTTATTTTTGTACTGCTCCGATAATTTTGCATATTAAGCTATGAAATTTACTGTGCACAATGCTGAATCATTTACAGATCCTAAAAAGTTAATATAGCTTCATTTTGCCGTCATTAAATCTTAAAAGGTTTTGATCGAACTCTGTAGTGGTGGCAATTTTTCGGGAGGAAACCCGTGACCCACCTTAACTAAAACCTCGTATTGATATAGAAGATTAATTAAAACACGTGTTTCTTACTGTGCACGGCCTGTCTGACATGTTTCGTTGTTTACATAATTAGAAATAGAAGTCAAATTAGGAAGTACACATTTCTAAAAATAGACCGAGGATACCCTTTCGGTTTCAATACAACAACGAGTAATAAAGGTTTCCTTCCATGATTAATAGCAATCTTTGCCGAAATACTTCAGCTTGTGCTAGATATTGTCCAAATCAACTATTCCGTCAGTTCTTTTCGTCACATGCATAATTTGAGATAGGAAAGCAACTGACCCCCTTTAAGACCTATACTATATGTCTTAGCAATTTCACAAAAATAACTGTTACACACTTGAACTTGAGATCTGCCAACACTGAAGTACTTAGCAACTTTTCTGGAACTTCGACAAGATTCTAGCATTTTAATGACAGCAATACACTGCTCAAGAAACTGCTTAGAAACTTGTGTGTTTTAGTACTCATAGCTTTGATAGTTAATCAGTATTGTAGATTTAGATCTAATCAGTATTAGTTACAAAGTGAAGATGATAAACTTTGAGGTTGTTTACTGGAAGTGAAAAACTAAACAATGACACATTAAATATTTCCTAATAATGCTTATGTAGCCTTCTGGTATAATTCCGGTCGTGGTATGCCAAACCACGGTCGTGGGTTACTGGGTATTAAATATACCAGGTATATCTTTGAAATTTAGGGGGTAAAACACAACAATACTACAAACATCTTAGTAAACCTCCTTATGTATTCTGTGTAATTCTATACATTAATCAATTCATCATAATCATCAGTACAACATATACGGTGTCCTACAAAATATAAAAATATAACATACTAAATGAGATGTTAAATAAACATAGCTAACCACAGTCATATTTATACGGACAACAATTCATATATATCAACATATCAGATACATTTTTTTACAAAATAAAAACATATTAAGCCTCATTCTAGTGGTCAGTTCATTCCCAATTTTCTGAAACAATGTTTTAAATAATAAAACAAAATAATACAGTCAAAAACAATGAACAATAAATCAGTTTGTGGAACTAATCACAATGTCATACAGTATGTATTAACTCTGACATAACCTCCTCAATCATCTCTCAGTCACTTAAAATAATTCATTATACAGGCCGAAAACTTTATTTCGCATTTGTTTTATCAGAGAGGAGATAATTCTATTTTAGCATAGTGTAAAGACCATTCAACGTCATACAGAATGTTGTTCTTCATAGTGACATGAACAAAGTTCATGTTTATTTGTTTAATTAATGCAAAAACATGTCTTTAAGAAGCGAGTCGACAATCACAACTTGAAATTAATAAACATGCAATCATGTAAAATTGCTGTCCATTAATTTTGTTCAGAGGTGACTGATGGTGAGAGGTTCATTTATGTTGAAAATGCACTGAAGGATTCAAAGTTGCCGTTGTTGAGAGGTAACCATTGTTGAGAGATGAACGTTCATGGAGGTTCCACTGTAATGCTGTCTACGTCCCACAAACATAAATCCACTGAACTAATGAATTCATTGACCTTTTTCTCAAAAGCATTGAGCATATATATAATCACAAATGAAAATTGCAGTGAAATTTTACACAACACATCTGGAATGAACAAGTCGAGAACATTTGTATGATGTCACCCATATCATGACGTTATATCTATAATATTGATTCCATATGACTACTTAAATGTGGTGCATTAAATACGCTTTTCACTCTCTAAGGCCCATAACTCTGACATAACTTCTTTCATTATCAAGCACTTGGATAGTAAATAATGCTGTCCTGACAACTCTTGTTCTAGTACTTGTCTCCTTTACCTTCATTGTTGCCTTTTTGCTTGGTGTTGGGTTTATCTTGTGGGTCTAGACTTATAGAAAATAGTTTTTCTGTAATTTGTGTTGTGATAGATGAATTTAAAGTAGACATGTAGTTTCTTGTTTGTTGAATTCAAGGTGGAGATCTGAGTAAAACTTTCTTGGACTTTGGAGAGCTTTGGACTACTGAATACAGATATGCGTTTTGGGGAATCTAAACATGGTGTTAATCCATGTGGTCAAGAGTAGAAAGTACAGTACAACCTCTGTAGAGCAACACCCTGTGAGAACTGCAAATATTGACCGTTGTTTAGAGGTTGTTCTGTCTACAGAGGTTAATTTATAGTAAATAGCAGCTGAGGGAAATTTTTATGGTGTTGTTATAGAGAGGTTGTTGTTCTTCAGAGGGCTGCTCTGGCGAGGTTGTACTGTAGAACTAATTTACTAAATTAAATGTTCAAGCAGTGACAACAAGGTTGATGTATGTACTCCCTGCCGGCCATAATTAACATGCACTCTCGTGTCAGATTTGACATGAGCCATACAAGAAAACAAACAGCACTTGGAAAGGAAAGCCTAATTTAGCATAGGTACTATGCCTAAGACCATTCTGTCAGTTTCTATGATTTTCCTTCCATTGGGTTATAAAGTTGTTAACGCCCAGTTCACAACGATGGCAGACCCAATGCAGTTTTTGAAGTGAATTTTATTAATATATTTCTGTCCAATTCATTTAAATCATTTCAACAAACATTTATTCTCTGTGGTTTTCAAATCTAATTTGGCAATATAAACTATTGCAATACTACAACTAAAAACTTAAAATACGGATCAAAAAGTGGATGAAAAACTGTCTTTAACTCAAGTTAGATACAGTTTTCCATTATGAAAACTTTAAATAATGATTAGAAAGTAAATGGAAAAGTGTCATTAACTCAAGTTTATAGATGCTGTAAGTTTTCGATTGATCATCTTTCAAGTTAACAACCGTATACAATTATTTCATGGGCATTTGTGGAACAGTCAAACTGTGGTCCCGAGGTGAAGGTGTGACTTTTGAACTGTTGTTCTGAGGCCGTAGGCCGAGGTCAATGGTCCAAAATGTCACCTGACACCGAGGGCCACAGTTTTGACTGTTCCACAAATGCCCAAGCAAAAAATAACGAATTAACATTTATATAATGCATTGTGTAATAATAAGCAATGTTTAAATTATAAAAGGGAAATAACAAACATAAGTTTTTTTGTAATTTATTAGTTTTGTCTGGCATGACATAGGAGAGGTCAATGTGGGAATAAAGTATATACTTACTTCTTTCAAAAAGGGGAAATGAGCAGTTAGAATTAGAAGTAAAATGATGACTAGAACTCTAGAAAACTGGAACCAATTTTGACAGTCCTATTGAGTTAGGGCCAATGATATTGATGATATGATGTTTACTATTGAACAATTAATAGTGTAATGTAGTTTCTGTTATAAATACATGTTATCATTAAGTGACGTTATAAGAGGATTCAGTAAAACCTGTCCTTCCGACCACCTTTTACAAGCGATCACCTGTCTTATGGGACTGCTTTCAATTCCTTCCGAGAGTTTTTGAACGTTAATTTTACTTAGTTATGTGACCACCATTACTTTCTGTCTATATTTTATCTGCTAAGTGACCACTGTGTGACGTGTTGCCCTAAATGTGTGATTGATTGTATCGCCTGAACAAAAAGATTGTCAGCAAACAGTTTAGAGGAACAAATGGCTGTGATAAATAGACCTTTAATTTAAACTATGATTTTTTATCTGAACAGTATCGTATCATTTAAAGACATGTTTTATTTTTTTAAATCATTCGAGATGTGAAATCATTAGCAGTTAGTAAATTATACTATATTATGATATAAACATAATGTTTGGTTATGAATTATGTCTCATTCCATGGAGTTTTACCTGTAATTTATCAGTTTCGCTATAGATTCGTACATGCTGCGATTTTACGACAGTGTGTTTTTTTTTGTGTAAAATATGACCATTTTTCGAGTGAAAAATATTCAATAGTGAGTTTAGAATATCTTTAAAGGTAGTAAAAGTATACATTGTCTGTTAGCGTTTTAAGTTGCCCGCACGTTGCACTATATATATGAGTTGACGCAAATGAGTTGACTGAACGCCATAATTATCTCGGTTGTGTTTTTAAATATAATGGCTCATCTGCAGCTAATAATGATTTTATCGTAGGAAAAGCACTAAAAGCACTAAATTTTCTTATGTTCAAATTTAAAGAATCAAAACTTTGCTCTAGACTAGTATATATTGCGAACTATTTGATTCTTTTGTTGGTTCTATTTTCAACTATTCATCTGAAGTTTGGGGTTCATGTTTAACAGTAATAATACATCATAAAAATTTCTCCATCACTGAAATTGAGATATTAAAATCAGCTTGTGGTTTGCGAGCAGTGTTTCCAAAATTCGAACCTGGGATTTGTCAACAATAACCCGCATGCAGTGCACCACCCGTTTGAATCACAGGCAACTATAGGGCACTACCTGAAAATAGAAATGACTCCTCGACAAGAACAAACTGTGGCATAATAAAACAATTTTTTCTCTTGAAAATAAATATACCCCGCGAAAATATATGTAGCGAAGATAGCTCAGTGGTAACATGTTGAGCTGTCAATCCAGAGGTCCCGGGTTCGTTTCCTGGCATGGGCTATGGAGATTTCAGGAATTCTCAGTACTCGTAGTATTTCCCGCTATATTTGACTGTATGGACTGTATAAGTACTGGTTAAAGTTTCCATGAAGCTGTGCATCGGTGCTCTACACAGGGCACATTAAAGAATCAGGCTGTCTATTCGGAATAATAGCTAGGCGCATACTGCGCCGGACATGCCTGTATATGATATCTTTCTCTCCCTTCTGGGGGCTTTCTCTCAGTCTGTCCCTCTGATCAGATCACGCTGTATCTGCACTGGTAAAGGATGCATCTGTGCCACTGTGGCTGCAACATATATATGTAAAGCGGCTTTGAACGTATGAACTGTATGAAAAGGGCGCTATATAAATCTGGAATCTATCTATATATAAAATAATTCCGTCTGCAAAACTCACCAAAACGTATGACTGAAATAATTTACAACGACGATATTATGAGAAAATGGTAGTTCAAAAGCCAGAAAATAATTCCAAAATTAAAAAATGAAACTAATCTTTTATCTGTTCTATCTTTTGTGACACTTAAGTGAAAATCTGATTAAAAGTGATTTCAACAACTCTCCTCCGAAAGGGAGAGCATGCCATAAATTCCCTGCGAAAAGTTCCGAGTCGGTCCGGATCTTTCCGTATCCTTCCGTAAAATATTACCATATTTGGGCAATGCCGGCTGTGGACCAACAGGCCTCTGATGTACCATCATAGCTAGGTCAGTTTTAAATCTAGATCATTTTATATCTCTGTCTTACACTACCCCGAATAAATCTTTGTCAATTTTTTTTATTAACATGATGTAATTATGTGTTTAACATTCAACACCTATATATTTTATCAGTGAAATTATGTATTGTATTATTGAATATTTATTTCAATGCTTTATGTGATGAAAGTTTTATTTTTTTGCCAAAAGAGCGCCTCGTAAATAATAAGTCTGTGAAGCATTGAAAAAATAAGAAATGTGTTTCTTTTTCATACAATACACTAATATCTGATACTTTTTAAGTATAGTCATATACAATTATGTAAAATACATCAATAATTGTTCAAATTCAAATTCTGAAATAGCCTATTTGAAGATAACTCTATATAAATATACATTTAATATCATCCTAAGACAAAGAATCTAAGAATTACTGAAGAAATTATTTCCAGATTACGGAGAATTTTGCACCAAATTACCAAAACTGGTTCCCGTTTCATGTTGCAGTGCACCAAAGTACACATAAGTCAACGGTAACCAGTTTACAAATTACCATACCACTACGTTCAAATTATCTCCCTTATTAAAAAACACAAAATGTGATTTTGACTTTATTTTCCTGTTTTTCTGCCTCGAATCATTAATTTAACATCCTTACTAATATCTCTATCTAAAAGTCAAACATTTATTTAGCTGCTTATAGTCACAAAAACGATATTATGTAAAGATGTGTCTGCACATGAGGACCGTGCGAAAATTTATTTTGCATTCAAAAGTCAGTACGATTTGATTCCCTTAGACATTAAGGTAATAAGGGCATGGCCTGCAACTTTCGTGAAAAATCATTTGATAATTGAAAACTCAAAATGATTAAATCTGTCCTGAAAAAAAGCAAGTTCTTCCACTATAATATGTTAGGCTATAGCACACTGGATTATGCTGCAGAACGCGTCTACGGTGAAAAGATACACCATACACCCTTAGATAGGTGCCTACACATTATTATAGGGCAAGCTACGCCACTGATAATTATGTTACATAAAATATTTTGGGTCCTATTTGTGTTGGTTGATGTTGGTTCAATACCAGCTGCATACTGTAAAAACAAGAAGTCGTCTGATAAAAGTGTAGTCTTCATATAGTTGGAAGGAATTCGACATGTAATGATATTCTTCAAAAGAAATGCAATAATTATACAAATAATACATTATAATTCATAAACTACAAATCATTACAACTCTGTGGTCAAGTGGTTAAGGTTGCTGACTTCACATCACAGTAACCTCTCGCTGATAGAGGGTTGTTGGTTCGAGTCCAGCGAACGACCGTGTCTCTTAATGTGTTAAAGTAGACAGTTGCTTATGGCGGATGACTTGATCTCCCTTTAAAGTCTGTTTATTCTAATCAGTATTTATAGATCGCTTCAAAATTTAGGTACTCGGGTAGGGTGCGTATCACATACAAAGAATTATTCTGCCAGTAATTTAGGACTGCCAGATCATGGTAGCTTTACACACTTTGAAGAATTTTTAAATGGCTATTTGGTCAACGTCCAGGGTACCTCAGATATCAGTGTATCAACAATATTTGCTTATCCGTGTAGAGTATAGTGCATGCTGCCTATGCTAATAAAAGAAAGAGCGGCGAGTTTTTGTTCTTATAGCCTTGAAACCAGTCCCAAGGACAGACAGACGGATGAAAGTGACCTGTTTTCACGGTTCATTTAGCTGTCATTTAAGTTCATTGAAATGAAATAAATAAGGATTGTTGATGCATGATAATCATTTATGGTACATTGTTGAAAATGACAATGAAAGCGTATGTAGCTCTTCGAGCAGTACTTAGCAGCTCTTCGAGCAGCTCAAGTAATTGCTCTGAATCCGTCCCTATTGATCTTAAGTCTAGGGCCCTTAAATTGTTAACCCTTGGATATATGACTTGGATACTGATGCGACTGAGAGAAATATGTCTCATTTTTTAGCATTGTAAATTGCCACCCCTACAGATTCGTTCGGCGTCTTTTAATATTTAATGGCAGCAAAATGTAACATTACTGACTTTTTCGGATTTGCAAATGATCCAGCATTGCAGTTATGTAAATTGCACAACTTAATAAACCGATAACATAGTGTGAGGGGAAGGAACTCCAGACTAGTGATCCAATTAATACGGACCCAAATAATTATTTTATGACACATGTAGTTCATATTTAAATTACATTGTATATCCATTACAATAAAATAAAAAGGCGTGTTTCGAAGAAAATACATTTTTACAGTATCCGAGTCTTTCCTATATCCGAATTCTCAATAACCTTGTTTTAATGTGAATTATTTTAATGCTAGGTTATACAAGTAGGTATACGATAAAAGTAATACGACGTCGCCTTGTTCTGCTGCCTGTGTTTCTCCGTTACTTTCGTTTCGTACTTGTTTATATCCTAGCTTTAGGCCCACATAGATACATATTAATTTCATCACTTATGATTAAATGCAGCATGTGGACTTGGAGTTCTACACTTATCCGCCCAGATATACGTAAATACAGAATTCGTTAAATATTCAGTTGATATGTGAGCTCAGCAGCAATGTTAACATTGTGAAACATATTAGAAAATTGATATTGTTTCATCAATATTTATTAATTATATCAGATAATGTATTTAATGGAAGCAATATGTTCCCGTCTAGGGATTGAACACATGTACCAAAGTCTGTACATCAAACGCACCCCAATTCAGCTGACCTAGCATATATTTAAGAATGAACACGTATAACAAAACATAATAACAACCAAATATTTGTTTATATATTTGTACATGTACGTATTTGCTGGGTAATTGTAGATATAATAGCGAGATTATTTAAATCACGACAAATCTTAATCATTTTGTTGGCGATCATTTCCCATAAATATGATAAATGTTTGAACATTGAACTGAGTCGAGTGTCCATAGTAGAACTCCCGAGTTGACTAATTATGATTGGCCCGTACAATTCAAGAACCAGCAGGCATCAATGATTGTCCATTAACACATTTATCTAGCAAGGAATATCATCATCTTCGTCATCAACATAAACGTAATCACGATAATATCTTCTATACATTCGCTCTTTTGTGCTACAAATAGAAAGGAAACAAATACTATAGATCTACACCTATGAATGGTTCTCAAAAACAATACTTCTGAATAATGTTAATCGCCAATCATTAGAAGTTTATAGTTTGTACCAATTAGCATCCAATATGCTCTTTAAAACATTTGAGAATTATTCCTGTATATAACACTTAAACTGTATTATGTCGGTCAATAGCTATACATAGCTAATGTTATTCTGTTATATGTCAACCGACTGTAAATAAAAACTATGTATCTTGTATACTCAATTATTAAAATGTTTGTACGCAGATAAGGGCTAAGTCATGCATCTATAATTGAACGCATTAAGGCGAAGTCGAAGCAGGTGCACTTCAACTACATATAGATAAACATGAACATTAAAATATCTTAGAAAGGAGTAGTGTTCTAGTCCCTGACAATAGTATGAGTGAGACTAAGAGCTTTCAAGTGTAGTTATTTATGTAACATAGTGGCCTCATACATGTTTGTTTTTATATGTAAATAAAATTGATGAATTGATTGATAATTAAATGACTATAAGTGCATACTTGATAGAGAAGCATACGAATTAGGTTATGCATGTGATGTGCACGTGCATTTGTATGTATGTTCAGATGGATAGTTTGCACTTGATGGTATTTGTTTGTTGTGGTGAACTGATCATATAGTGACAGTTGTCTAATAATTAATAAGTAATTTTAGAATAAATTTATCAACATAACTTTTCACTTTTGGCAAGACGAAAGCAATATGACATTAACACTGGGGGCCAACGATGTATCACGAGAGGCGGTTCGCATCGAAAACATGTGTATGTTATGCAATGACAAACGACACATGTTATGTACACATAACGTGGTTGAAAAGCTAAGGACGACATTTCTCGTAGTTAGTGACATTGTATTTTGCTGCAATATCATATTCCAAGCACGAAACATGGTGAGTAGAAACGTTTAATACTATGAAACAGTTGTATGCAGTTAACTGAGTACCAATTACGCATGGATTAAGCTCAAAAGTTAGGGATGTTCGTAGACAGTCTTGTTTTGGTAGAATTTTCATTAAAATATTTTTCGTGAGTATCATTTCTTATACTTACTGGGTAAGGTTTACTTATTCAATATTTTTGTCTTCATTAAAAATGTTCTGTAGGTGTAATAAGCACATATGAAGGGTTTTTAGCTCACATGTCACAAAGTGACAAAGTGAGCTATTAGGATCACTCTCCATCCGGCGTCGTGCGTCGTCAAACTTTTTGTTGTGACCACACTAGGGGCCGCATTTTTGGCTCAATTTTAGCAAAACTGGGTCAGAACGTTAATATCAACAAAATCTCGGACAAGTTCGATATTGGGCCATTTGGGGTCAAAAACTAGGTCACCAGGGCCAAATAAGGGAAAACCTTGTGAACACTTTAGAAATCACTGTTTTGAATTTGTCTTCATGAAACTTTGTCAGAATGTTTATTTTTAATAATATGTAGGTCAAGTTTGAAAATGGGTCATTTCTGTAGTAAAATTAGGTCACTAGGGCAAATTGCTGGAAAACCTTGTGAACACTCTAGAAGTCACTGTTTTGATTGGATGATCATGAAACCTTGTCAGAATGTTTGTCTTCATAATATCTTGGACGAGTTCGAACATGGGTCATCTTGGGCAAAAACTAGGTCGCTAGGTCAAATCTTATGAAAAACCATGTTAACACTGTAGATTTCACAGTTATTATTGGATCTTCACCAAACTTCGTCAAATCGTTTGTTTTAATGATATAATGGTCAAGTATAAATACGGGTCATCTGGATTCAATAACTAGGTCACCAGGTCAAATCTTAGGAAAACTTTGTTAACACTGTAGATGTCACAGTTTTAATTTTTAATTGGATCTTCACCAAACCTTGTCAAAATGTTTGCCTCAACGATATGTGGGTCAAGGATGAATATGGGTCAGCCGGGTTCAAAAACTGGGTCACAAGGTCAAATCTTAGGTAAAAATCTTGTAAAAGCTCTAAATGGCATGGTTTTGATTGGATCTTGGCCAAACCTTGTCAGATTGTTTGTCTTAATGATATTAAGGACAAGTTCAAATATGGGTCACCTAGGGTCAAAAACCAGGTCACAAGGTCAAATCTTAGGAAAACCTTATTAACACTGTAGATGTCAAATTTTGATCGTATCTTCACCAAACCTGGTCAGACTGTTTGTCTTAATGATATGTAAGACAAATTCGAACATAGGTCGTCTGGGGTCAAAAACTAGGTCACCGGTTCAAAACAATGTTTTAATGAGTGAACAGTGATTGTCATGTGAGCGATATAGGGCCATCTTGGCCCTCTTGTTTTGTATACTACGACTGTGTTTGTTTCTCACAGAGTGTGTGTATGGTGCTAAACGAAGGTCACTCTTCATGTGTACTTTTATGCACCAAAAATTAAGATTTTTTAACATGAACATTTTTCACTGAAATTAAAGAAATTATTATTATAAATTTGTTGTGTCAAATGCAACTTTTTCACAGACAAAGGAAAGCATTCCAGATTTAGTTAAATAAATAGTTCTTTTGATAACAAATCAGTATTTAGATAAAACTGTTAATTCCTGTTGATTGTAGTGTACACAAACATACCGGCTTAAGACATATTTTGATGGTTTCGAACAAAAGCCCTTTTAGCACCTTTTTCGGTCCAAGCTTCCAGCGTCTCATACTCGGACAGAAGTTGCTCAAATTTCATTGGCTGCGCCTTCCGCTAAAATTTTGTAATGACGATGTCCATTGGTCAGGACCCTTTTTTGGTCGTTTGTTAAAAATCGTGTCTTTCCTCGGTAAAGTCACTCTTATGCTGACTTTACATGTGAATATACCTTTGTAAAATAAAATACGAGGAAAGGACACTGACTTCTTGATTTTTTATAGGTAAGATTTTATGATTATTTTTGTTCTAGAAGTTTGTAAAATGGACTTATGTTTTTACACTGAAGTTTAATTATTAAAGAAAGGCTTTTTCTTTGATAGTAAGTAGTTTTTGAAGATACAGGTGCAGAAAGTACAATTAAATGTTGGAATGAATTAAAATATACTTGCGCATATTGGATCTAAATTTGATATTTCTACTGTTGTAAATTAGTCAGAATATCTGTATACAGATGTAAACATTACATCACTTCACTTTGTTTTAATGGATTTTTATGTAACATGTCAATTTGATGAAACTGGTTATTTTTGGTATCAGTATCATTTGAATTGCTGAGAGCCTTTTCGGTCGTTTTTCCTTTTGTTTAATTAAAGCCATTTGGGTTGATTTTTACAATCATTGGGTTAAAAGCAAATAAACAGAACCCGGAAATTCTTAAACAGTTATATTTTTATCTTAATTTGTCAATAATACTAAACAATGATGTCTTCAGGTATTTCTATTTAATTATTGATAATTTGTTGTTTGATTAAAACCAGAAATTGGTTTGGTTATTATCTTTAGTAAAATTTATTATAGTCAATTAGTTTGGGATTATTTACTTATGGTTTATGCAAATCCAAAATGATCTACTTAAAAGTATGATTTGAAAGTATTATAATTTCATGATTTTCATAAAATGTTCATGTATATTATATGTTTATGTATACATGTAGAGACTCTTATGCTGACTTTACATGTGAATATACCTTTGTAAAATAAAATACGAGGAAAGGACACTGACTTCTTGATTTTTTATAGATCTCGGAAGGGAGTCCGTAAGAGGCAAGTTACGGCAGAAAAGTACGTTGCTCGTTGAAGTCAAAATCAATTTCTTGATACAGACCACGCGGTGTGTATGTACTGCCGGTCACCATTTTCCAGCATTTTAGAAGCGCGATGACACTGTGCAAACTCCAGCATATAGAGCGCAGTTCAGTCTGCATGGACGTAGTGAGCACATAATTTGGGCCTAGTATTAACGCAATAGACCTGGTGACAACGGGAAGCTGCACGTGTAATGAACTTACTGGCAACGTGATAGACGCAGTGAGAACCTGGCAAAGACGTTGTAAGGGCGTAGTGCGAGCCTGAGTGCATCATTTCTTTTCGAGTTTGACCCCGTCCCTGCCACGGCCATCAAAATTTTCAGGACGTGATAGGAACTTTGCGTGCGTGGTGCGGACGTGCTCTGGTGTGATGGGGGCATTATAACTGACCGTAGACGTCTTCAAGACTGGGTCACCTTTTTTCAAATGGTGGATATTGGCGAATTCGGTGCAAATCACGCTTGGATTGACGAGCACGGTGCAACATTGCTATAGATACTAATGAATGGGGCAATGGTGTTAACGAATCGAAGAAATGCAATCAAACTTTTTAGATAACAGCAGATTTTTAAATTGTTCAAACTCCATAAGACCATCTGAGAATTTTAACTGCTCTCTTTAGACCATCACACATAATTAAATAGATAACTATCAACTGCAAAATATTAATTGATATACACATTTGACTTCAGACTGAAACATCACACACTCTGTTAGTAACATATACATCAAAAAGAGACTTCAGTTGACACCATACACACTTGTCTAGTGCGAAAGGCCTTGCTATATTAACGTGTATACATTATATTGAATCTGATAAGCGGTGGGGAGATGCTAAGTTATGTTCACAGACATGATGCCTGTATCATGAGTGCTAAATATTTTACAAATGGGTTTCATGTCACAATAATTTTGCGGAAAACTGCTTTTTACACAGAATAACGGACTAATCTGGCATAATTTGATGAATGACAACGCAATCATTGTACAGAAAACGCATTTTACAACGGCAAATACAAACTTAATAAAAACAACTAACAAGACAATCCAAAAAACTAACATTTCGTCCCCCTGCAGGTCAAACATTTCAAAATGGCATGTGGAGGTTAGAAAACCAGAGACTGTTTACATAAAATTTCGTTGCATAACATACACATGTTTTCGATGCGAACCGCCTCTCGTGATACGTCGTTGGCCCCCAGTGTTTAAAGAAAGATCAATTGCACAATGTTGCGTAAGCCATTAGTGATTGGTTAATTAAAATTCTAACTTAGTTCCCATTGGTCAGAAAACAAGGACCACCCAACTGTCAAAACACTTTCGGACATCCTATATAAAAGTTCGACCACAGACAGCAAGTTAATACGCAAGTGAGTACGAAACAGAGTACGGACGGTAGTACGAACGGAAGTAAGATCAGTATGAACAATTGAAATTGGTACTCATGGAAGTTAATAAATATTTTTAATTTGGTCGCGGAGAATAAAAACGTTGAAAGCGAAGTACTTGCATTCCGACAACGAGAGTTACGTTACATTTACCCGTTTTGTATACAAGTCAGATATTCCTATTTTATGACGTCATGTCGTTTTTACAAATAACAACAACTGAAAGTTACATACCAACAATTTCAATTGCGCAATAAAAACATTTTGAAGGAAATGACGTCGACTGCGGGACAATAGAGTTGGTACCGGGTTGTGAAAAATCCTTCGGGGAAATAAGATTTAGTCGGTGTAGATATGATAAGCAAGACCGGAGACAAACCGTATGGGTTTTGCTTGGTTATAAGTATGGCAGCTTACTTACGTTGCTTACCCTGAAGCATAGCAGACGAAGTTCATTTTCTGTTCACAGTCTGTTGTCGTCCACATGTAATCACTGTCGCGAGAGATTGACACACAATTTCCACCAGTTGTAGGAGTAGAATTCCCGAAAATGTCCCATTTGCTGTACGAGATGGAACGTTTTGTTTCCATGTTTTTCCAATCTCCTGGATTCAACAAATCCGATATATCTAACCAAAACTTTCCAGGGTGAATTCCTGAAAGCGAATAGTTCAATAAGAATAAAAGAAACAAAATTACAAGTACAATTATACCCGAGTTTTATTATTATCACCAAACATATGCTTACATGTAGATACGAGGATACGCAGTAGTTGTGTACCTGAATGAACAGTTTAAAGAGAAAGTTACGGAGTCGGTATTTTTAATGGTTTAGTTCGTATAGATTATAACGGACAAAACTAGTTGATATGCGAACAATGGCTGTTAATGACTACAGTGAGGAAGGGAGCTGGGTGTATAGGAGATACAGAACAGTTGCTAGCAAAACTTCCTCAGCTTTTTAAGTGGATCTCTCGATTGTTAGAGGAATGTTATTACAATTTGTACTAGACGAATGGTGTTATACACTGAGCCGAATTCTAACAAGAGGGCCAATATGGCCCTATATCGCTCACATGGCAATCACTGTTCACTCATTAAAACATTGTTTTGAACCGGTGACCTAGTTTTTGACCCCAGACGACCTATGTTCGAATTTGTCTTACATATCATTAAGACAAACAGTCTGACTAGGTTTGGTGAAGATACGATCAAAATTTGACATCTACAGTGTTATAAATAAGGTTTTCCTAAGATCTGACAAGGTTTGGCCAAGATCCAATCAAAACCATGACATTTAGAGCTTTTACAAGATTTTGACCTAAGATTTGACCTTGTGACCCAGTTTTTGAACCCGGTTGACCCATGTTCATCCTTGAGCCACATATCATTGAGGCAAACATTTTGACAAGGTTTAGTGAAGATCCAATTAAAACTGTGACATCTACAGTGTTAACAAAGTTTTCCTAAGATTTGACCTGGTGACCTAGTTATTGACCCCAGATGACCCATATTTATACTAGACCGTTATATCATTAAAACAAACGATTTGACAAAGTTTGGTGAAGATCCAATAATAACTGTGAAATCTACAGTGTTAACATGGTTTTTCATAAGATTTGACCTAGCGACCTAGTTTTTGACCCAAGATGACCCATGTTCGAACTTGTCCAAGATATTATGAAGACAAACATTCTGACAATGTTTCATGATCATCCAATCAAAACAGTGATTTTTAAAGTGTTCACAAGGTTTTCCCTTATTTGGCCCTGGTGACCTAGTTTTTGACCCCAAGTGGCCCAATATCGAACTCGTCCGAGATTTTGTTGATATTAACGTTCTGACCCAGTTTTGCTAAAATTGAGCAAAAAATGTGGCCCCTAGTGTGGTCACAAGATAAAGTTTGACGACGCACACCGCACGACGCCGGACGGAGAGTGATCCTAATAGCTCACTTTGTGACATGTGAGCTAAAAACCACCATGTATTTTATGGCTTCGGAAGAAAAAAGGTAACTAAGTGAACATTTGAATCATTCTTCAAACATTTTCTCTTTGAATGCACTATTTTTCTTTGAGGATCGGTTATATTATTATTAAGTAAATAATATAGTGTCGGATTGTGTATAATAAAACATTAAGTCAGTAAGTTGGGTTCTTCCAGATAGTTGATGTTTAGAATTTAGATACAGTGTATATTCTTTATCTGCCTCTTACAGTTTTGCTCTTACAGATTCAATAAATATGCATCTTGATCAATACTCTTTAATTATTTTCAATGCACAAATCGTCACGCTAAAATGTGCGTTTTAGTTCCAAGTTTTCGGAGTGCTACAATGAAAATATATACACACAAACCCCCTAAATATTATAAAGAACTTTTGTGTACACTATAATAACTTACCATGACTCTTCCGTAATACTCCTTCTGTTGTTGATTGCACAGTTGACGAGTCTATCAACAGGAGACTTCCTCCCAAGACGGAACAGTAATCCTGGAACAAATCTCAAGATCAATTTCTGCTGGTGGATGCCAAGAACGACAAGTACCAAAAGCGATATTAAATTTATTTGATAATCATTGTTGTTACCGTACGTACATCATATTAGTCATTAATTAACGTGTATTATTAGTACGGCTGCTTGTACGCTGGACACTATCAGATAAAAGGATTATTGAATTCATTAAGCATTTGAAGTACATATATAACTATGTTGAATTTATAAGAGAGTAAGAATCAGACTCATGGCTATTATCACTTTATGTACATTACTAGTATACAATTCTATAGTTGATATACATTAATTACTAGTATACATTTCTATAGTTGATGTACATAATGAATTCATAAAACTGATGAAAGTTTATTATAACATCGTGACATTTATTTCAAAGCGAACATATAAAAAAAATTAATTAGACAAACCCTAGCATTAATCCACGTCGTGTTCAGACCAATAACAAGATAGCAACCTCCAGAATGACGACAATACCCATCAGGACATGATGCAAACACTGAAAATGTTAAATATGTTAATATAATAGTTTCGTAACGAGCGGGGGAACCTGTTCTCGTTGCACGAATCTCACAGACAAACACTCGTGTTTTACCCTAAGTATTTGAAAATCATCCACTGCAGTTTTGAAATCATTACTTTCCTTTTGCACAGCCTACTTCAGTCGTGCGTGGCCTACTTCAGTTACAAGGAATACAATTTTCCGAAAATTAATTTGACATCATTAGGAATTCCAGAAATCAATTTGTCCGACCACTGTCACATTTTACTTGAAAATAAATAGAATTAGTAATTACCTCCATTTTCTTAATAAAGATAAACTCTTGGTAATTACTCACGACATTTTTTCTACTGAGGCGTAATAAAATATTGGTTTCCGGTTACATAAATTTGATATAGTGTGAGAAAAATAAGATTATTCCAAAACAGGCCGTAAGAAATAAAACGAGAGAAATATCAATTGACTAATGCAAGATAAGTTCTTTTATTTGTGTTTTCTTCAGTTTTAATGATAAGTATCGCGGGAAAACGAGGTGCCATTTTACGTAATTATTTCTTTCTTTATTAGTTCATCAGGTGAGCTTTTAGGATCGTTGAATGTCCGGCGTTCGTCGTCCGTCCACAATTAGTTTGTTTACACTCTAGCATCTGCAGCTCTTAACGAATCGTGATTAAACTTGCTCACAATGTATATGGCCACAATGTCTCGGCTAACTTCGATTATGGGCAAAATCGGACAATAACTTCTAGAGTTATGGGCCCTTGAATTACAAAATTTGCTATATTTAGCTAGTTTACACTATTTATTCACCAATCCTAATAATATTTTCAGTAAATTAGTATAACCAAAAGATCTTGGACAAGTTCGATTATGGGCGGAATCGGACCAGAACTTCAAGAGTTACGGGCCCTTGACTTAGAAAATATGCCTTCGGTCTTGGGTAACAGTACTTTCCTCAGGCTGACATTTTTACTATTACCCACAAAGCTATGTGTTATTTATATACTACACGTATTCTTAAAAGCGAGCGGAACAGTAAACAAGTGCTCACCAGGAAAAAAGATCATTTAGAGACGAACATTGTTAAAATATTTCTACACGAGTCCAAGTAAAATCAAGTGACCCTAAGGTCAGGGCCAATTTTTATCCCAGGGCCATAATATGAAGAAATTTGGAAGAGGTCTGCTAGACAATACTACATACAAAATATCTTAGCTCTAGGCCTTGTGGTTTAGGAGAAGATTTTTTAAATTTTCCTATACAAGTCTATATAAATCAAGTGACCCTCGGGTGAAAGGGGACCACCCAAGGATCATTCCAGCAAAGTAAATAAGTAAATGTGGACGCCACTTCACGACGAACGATGGACGCCGGACGAGCACAATAGCTCACCCTGAGCACATTCGTGCTCTGGTGAGCTAAAAACGATGAGAAAGTGGATGTACAGTTTGTCGAGCGTAATAAAAAGTCCAAGATCGAGGGAAAAAATAGGAATAGTCGGGAAATCAGAAACAAACATATTTTTACGCCCGATACCTATGTTTAACATTTCTTAGTTCACGACCATTGAACATGCGGATGCATATAATATACTTGTATAGATGCAATAATTATTTTATCTGGTAAATCTGCACGTTTCATTCCAATAGTCTATAAAATTAACAGATCTAAAACAAACCTGAGACAAGAAATAATCCACAATTTATAAGGGCTGCTGTTTGCAAGAAACGCATTTGGAAACAATGACAAAGGCACAGTCTAGATATCCGAATTGAAAACTTGTTTAACAAAAACCTCCAGACTCATTCTGGGAAATGGAGATCGTTGAAACGATACCACTTTCAGAAAATGTCTTTATCGTGTCTGGAAAAAAACCTTTTCATAGGCCTGCTGTTGAACTTTTTTTAGCTCACCAGAGCACGAATGTGCTCAGGGTGAGCTTTTGTGATCACCCTGCGTCCATCGTGCGTCGTTACGATTACGTGGCGTCCATGTTTACTTAAAACAACATCTTCTCCTACACCGCTATGCCGATTGTAACCAAACTTTGCTGGAATGATCCTTGGGTGGTCCCCTTTCAAAGTTGTTCAAAAAATTAAATTTCATTAAAAATTCTGGTTGCTATGGCAACAAATAGAAAAAACTTAAAAAATCTTCTTGTCTGAAACCACAGGGCCTACAGCTGAGATATTTGGTATGTAGCATTGTCTAATGGAACTCTACAAAGTTTGTTCAAATTATTCCCCTGGGGTCAAAATTAGCTCCGCCCCGGGGGTAACTTGATTTTACATAGACTTATATAGGAAATTTAAAAAATCTTCTTGTCAAAAACTACAATGCCTAGAGCTTTGATATTTGGTGTGTAGCATAGTCTAGTGGACCTCTACCAAGTTTGTACAAATTATTGCCCTAGGGTCAAAATTGGCCCCGCGCCGGGTGTCACTTGATTTATATAGACTTATATAGGAAAATTAAAAAAATCTTCTTCTCCGAAACCGCAAGGCCTAGAGCTTAGATATTTTGTATGTGGCATTGTCTAGTGGACCTCTACCAAGTTTGTTCAAATTATGACCCTAGGGTCAAAATTGGCCCTGCCCTGGGGTTTATTCTATTTTATATAGGAAACATGCGGAACATTGACGCTATTTTCCTATGAAAACATTTCTTGTTATAGGGGATTTAAATGTATGTAGTGATCACACACCAATCAAATTTTCTCTGCAATGTAAACTTAATAAAATGTTACCGTCGTGCGAACAGTTTGTAAGAATAAATTGGAGCGACGCGAACCGTGATTTATTCCGTTCAGCTCTTATAGCAAAATTACCTGAGTTAAACGGATTAACGAACGAGAATAGCATTGATATTTCAAGCAGAAAATCAGTGAATGATTTATTAAATGAGTTCACGTCAATTTTACGAAATGTTGCGGATCCGTTATTTTCAAAGAATGTGACGTGTAACTACTCTACAACGTCTGACAGAACACAGTCACGGGACGCGGAATGGTTTGATCGCGAATGCACAAACGCCAAAAATCGATATTTACATGCGTTAAGTGTTTTTAATACTTGTCATTCTCGCGATAGTCGTGAGCGTCTTTGTGAAATTAAAAAGGAATATAAGAATTTATTAAACAGGAAAAAACGCATTTTTAACACTAAACAATTACATGATATTGAAAAACTAAAATATTGTAAACCTAAACAGTTCTGGAAATATTTTAAAAGGAACAAATCAAAAAGAAATAATGATATCTCTTTAGAGAGCTTTTATCAATATTTTTCATCCTTAAGTAGTGATATCTCTAATTGTTCAAATGAAGACGCTGAGCAGTTTTGTGGTAATCATGATTTTGATGCCCCAAATAATACTTTTCCAGAATTGGATAGTGATATTTCGGTTGATGAAATATTAAACGCGGTAAAAACTTTAAAGTCCGGAAAATCAGCTGGTAGCGATTGTTTGTTAAATGAATATTTTATTGAAAGCATCGATATAATCTCATCTCATGTTTGCGACATATTTAATGCAATATTAAACTCGGGTTACTTCCCCGATAAATGGACCGAAGGTGTCATTGTCCCTATTCATAAGAAAGGTGACACAGCTAATACGAATAACTATAGGGGTATTACATTACTGAGTTGTCTATCGAAACTATTTACTACTGTCATTAATAAACGTGTCGAAATTTTTTGTAATAACAACAGTAAGATTTCGGATGCACAATTCGGATTCCGTAAAGGGTGTTCCACTGTAGACGCTATTTTTGTTTTAATGTCTCTTGTACAGAAATATTTAAATGATAACAAACGTTTGTATGTTGTATTCGTAGACATGTTTAAATGTTTTGATTATATATACAGAAATGCATTATGGTTTAAGTTATACAACACGGGCATCCAAGGTAAATTATTAAGGGTAATAAGGGACATGTATCAGAAAGTTAAGTCCTGTGTGAAAGCGTGCAATAGTTATACTGATTTCTTTGATTGTGCAGTTGGTTTGAGACAAGGGGAGGTTATTTCGCCGCTATTATTTTCTTTATTCGTTGAAGATATTGAATTATATTTACAAAATAATGTTGAGTCAGGTTTGATTTTAGATGATATTGTTGTTATACTTTTGTTGTTCGCCGATGATATGGCCATTTTTGCCAAAACACCAAGTGAGCTGCAGGATAATTTAAATTGTTTGAAAACATATTGTGATAAATGGGGGCTTAAAGTGAATTCCGATAAAACTAAAATAATGGTATTTAGAAAACGCGGAAAATTATTGCAAAACGAACACTGGGTATATGATAACAAACAAATCGAAGTGGTGAACGATTTTAACTATCTGGGTACTGTGTTTCATTATACGGGTAATTTTAACCTTAATCAAGAGTTTCTAGCTGGAAAAGCTGTGAAGGCATTAAATATTTTACTTATTAATTGTAAAAAGTATAAATTAAAACCAAAATTATTAATCCAGTTATTTGATGCTTTTGTTGGGTCAATTTTAGGATATGCTTCAGAGGTGTGGGGTTGCTCAAAGTCAAAGGAAATAGAGAGAATTCATCTCAAATTTTGTAAACGAATTCTAAGACTTAAAACAAATTCTTCCTCGGTTGGTATTTATGGTGAACTAGGTCGCTATCCTTTGTATATTTCAAGGTATGTAAAAATTGTAAAATACTGGTGTAAATTATTAAACACAGATAATATTATAATGAAAACCGTGTACAAACAGGCTCTTTTAGATTGTAAGAATGGGTTAACAAATTGGGTTTCAAATGTTAGAAAATTATTAAACGATTATGGTTTTTCATTTGTTTTTGAAAATTGTGACAATATTGATGTAGCTTCGTTTCTTCCTATTTTTAAGCAACGTGTTATTGATGTTTTTATTCAGGAATGGTCAATGGGAATACAAAGAAACGCTGTGCTTGAAAACTATAAACACATTAAAACAATATTCCAGTATGAAAGTTATCTTGACACTCTGCCTAATAACCTAAGATTTTTCTTTACTAAGCTTAGATTGTCCGAACATCCTCTACGAATACAAACAGGCCGCTATAACAGAAATAAAATCGAAAGAAATCAACGTTATTGTTTACTTTGCAAAAATGATATTGAAGACGAGTACCATTTTATATGTATTTGCCCTATATTCAAAGACTTAAGGAAAAACTTTATACCTAACTATTATCATAAAAAACCATCTATGTTTAAATTTCTTGAATTACTAAATACTCAAAATAAAACTGTTTTACTAAAAACTGCTAGATTTATAAAACAAGCTTTATCTCTTAGAACTTCCATGTTAAATACTCTTAATTGATTATATGTTCACCCTCTTAGCACAACTTACGTACATATATATTTTTTCTTAAATAGATTACTAGTATATATTGTTAAATATGATTTCTCATTCATGTGCCTTTTCAACCAATCACATGACATGTGTTTTTTTGTATTGTATATTTGTTTTGTTTCGACGATGTACATTGTACAAGTCTCTAATAAAAGTTCTGTTCTGTTCTGTTCTGTTCATAAACTAATTATCACTATAAATCTTTTAACCAGACACTAAGCTGACCGTGACCAGACATGATTAGACAGATAAGGGGCAATTAAACAATTAAGAGAATAGACCTCCTGTTGCTTTTGGGGTCACTTAAATAGGAGCTGTTCAATGTCTTTAAATTTATATATTTATTGGTTACTGTCCTAGTAGAACTGTATTAGTAAAACTTTTGGGACTTTTAAAAGTTAAAACGGCACGTTCAATAATAATATTGATAATAATAAATTGGCATTTAATTTGAAATGGCGTATATCAAACATTGCATGTCAATTTTAACACCCGGCCGATACTGCATGAATGAGCAATTTCCCTTTAACAGGGCGATCAAATCAATAAATATTACGTAACATCCTTTTAATTGTATATCATCAGTCATAAAAGTGGTCAGAGGCTTTAGCCATAGCTGTATCAGATAATAAAACGTATCCACACGAATGCATTTTCTTAATATTCTTTTCAATCAAAAAGTACATAATTATAGAAATATAGCACGGTATTTTTTCAATGAAATTGCAAAGAAATAAGAAAAAGCATTTGACAACATAAAATATTGTTGTACATCGATATTGGTTCAAATGGAATATATTTCTTATATTTTATTATCAATTAATCTATTGTTTTGAATTACTACATTCAAAATCAATTGGGCTTTAAAGAATAATTGGAATATTTTTTATAAAATTTAATAATAAGAGTTTTAATAAAAGAGTTTATAAAATCACTTAATCTATGTTTCTGACCCAGCAAGCTCACGACTGGAAAGTTGAAACAAATCCTAGTTTTATAAAGTGTGATAAATAACAAGGACTCATATACATACATATTTTCTGAAGATAATCCTTTTTACAGAATATGTTTCCGGTAAAACATGCTCGAGAAAATCATTTAATTTCACCTTCATCAGGTGGTTATCTCAATAAAACTGTCGGCCTTCATTTATTAATTTGTAACAAATATATTTATATTCACAGGGTGACCGTAAAGTAGCCATGTTTATATTTTGAGTTTTTGGACCCGTTTATATAAACCTGATTAAGAAAATAAATATGTTTATTTGAACCTGATTAAGAAAATAAATATGTATCGAACAGTTTGCTAAAAATTAGCAGTTTTTTTGTAACATGGTAAAAATATATATACCGACCTGCTAAAGCAATTTAATAATTAGTCACGTGTTAAATGTATGAAAGGTCATAATAACAACAACTAATTCGGTAGTTGCTACATCGACTACTGTACATGTACAATGTACTGTACTTACTAGAATATTGATACGGAAACGCGCGCTTGAACGCGAATATCTCCATTTTTAAACTAAATTGGAAGCATTTTCCACATTTTCAAATTTCTTAAAAAATATATTGTAATAAAGCTTGGACACCACAGAATACTTCACGAGGTTATAAAAAAATGTCATTTTAGTAAAAAACAACTTTATGGCCTGTCAAAAACGAGGTTTAAGAGTATTTTGACAGTTTTCATATAGAATTATGAACAAACGATAGTCACTAACTTCAAACGAAAATGGAAGCAATAAGTTCACATACCACATTAATAAAAATTATATTGAAATAAAGTGCACAGAATGAAGATTACTTCACGAGGTTATAAAAAATTCTCATCTAATGTTATAAACAAGTTATTAGTGTTAAACCATACAGCTCCTATATAAATCTATAGTAAATCAGTTTATCGATAAACGTTATCGGAGTGATCGATAAGACGTTTTCAAGGGAGACAACTTTGCCGATAAGACCGGCCAAGTTACAGAAATGTTCCGCATGATTTAAAAAATCTTCTTCTCCGAAACCACAAGGCCTAGAGCCAAGATATTTGGTATGTAGCATTGTCTAGTGGACCTCTACCAAGTTTGTTCAAATTATTGCCCTAGGGTCAAAATTGGCCCCGCCCCGGGGGTCACTTGATTTATATAGACTTATATAGGAAAATTTAAAAAACCTTCTTCTCCGAAACCGCAAGGCCTAGAGCTTAGATGTTTTGTATGTGGCATTGTCTAGTGGACCTCTACCAGGTTTGTTCAAATTATTGCCCCGGGGTCAAAATTAGCCCTGCCCTGGGGTTTATTCTATTTTATATAGGAAAATTTTAAAAAATCTTCTCCGAAACCACAAGGCCTAGAGGTAAGATACTTGGTATCTAGCTTTGTCTAATGGACCTCTTTTAAATCTGTTCATATAATGGCCATGGGAAAAAAAACGGCCCAGATCGGTCACTTGATCTTACTTGTATAGAAAACTTCAACAATGTTAATCTCCAAATGACCTTTTCTCCTGGTGAGCATTTATAGGGCCATCATGGCCCTCTTGTTTGTATTTTTTTTCGGCGAGGATATGCGAGATAATATCTCAATGCATAATACTTCCATAGCAACTATCTTTACTTTATCATGACATGGTGTATATTTGTTTAAGTTTGCATTTCATCCACCCAACATTAATTCTCAGCACATTATGCAAGTGTATTTGTTTGTTTGCATAGCATGCATGGAAATATTTTCACTTCATTTGTATTTCATTTTTAAAACATCGCTAGCTTTCATCAGAATCATAAATTATGGGGGGGGGGGTCATAACTTGTTGCTAACAATTTTCTTATGCTTTTATTTGATAAACATAAAATTTTCATCTCTATTCATACATAGTTACTGTTATTTAGTACTCGATGGTCGAGCGGGTCATCTGTTGCATGAAGATAATCGTTTCTATATACACAGCAGAACACGATCAGAGGGAAGTTCCTACGGACCTGAGTAATAAGTTTATTTATCATCATATTGCATATTTCACAATATCCATAGCGATGAATCTAAGAATAAAATCGTGTGCAGACAAAAATGATTCAACTTACATAATGGTATGATCACAGGCAGCAGTAACGGACCTGTAGTACATTCTATTATAAAGCACCATAATAGTATACCTTCAATGAATGATATATGTATATCTTAAACAAGAGGGCCAATTAAGATGGCCCTATATATCGCTCACATGACAATCACTGTTCACTCATTAAAACATTGTTTTGAACCGGTGACCTAGTTTTTGACCCCAGATGACCCATGTTAGAACTTGTCCTACATATAAATCTACATATAAATAAGACAAACATTCTGACAAAATTTGGTGAAGATCCAATCAAAACCATGAAAACTACAGACAAGGTTTTCCTCAGATTTGACCTCGTGACCTAGTTTTTGACCCCAGACGACCTATGTTCGAATGTGTCTTACATATCATTAAGACAAACATTCTGACTAGGTTTGGTGAAGATACGATCAAAATTTGACATTTACAGTGTTAATAAGGTTTTCCTAAGATTTGACCTTGTGACCTGGTTTTTAATCCTAGGTGACCCATATTTGAACTTGTCCTTAATATCATTAAGACAAACAATCTGACAAGGTTTGGCCAAGATCCAATTAAAACTGTGACATCTACAGTGTTAACAATGTTTTTCTAAGATTTGACCTGGTGACCTAGTTATTGACCCCAGATGATCCACTAGACAATGCTACATACCAAATAGCTAAGCTGTAGGCCTTGTGGTTTTGGCGAAGATTTTTTAAATTTCCTATTATAAAATAGAGTAAACTCCGTGACGAGGCCAATTTTGACCCTGGTGCCATGATTTGAACAAACTTAGTACACAAGGTACACAAGACAATGCTACATACAAAATATCTAAGCTCTAGGCCTTGTGGTTTTGGAGAATATTTTGAACTTTTCCTATATAAGCATATGTAAATCAAGTGGCCCCCGGGGCAGGGGCAGGAGCAATTTTGACCCTAGAACAATAATTTGAACAAACTTGTTAGAGGTCCACTAGACAATGCTACCCACTAAATATCTATGGTCTAGGTCCTCTGGATTTTGAGAATATCTTTTCAAAAATCCTTCTGGTTGCAACCAGAGTTCTGCATGGAATGGAATTCTTTGAACAACTTTGGTCGTGCATCATTCAAGGAACACACCTGTGATGTTTGGTTGAAATTGACCAAGTGGTTTAGGAGATGTTTAAAGAAATTGTTGACGACAGACGGACGGACGGACGACGACGGACATAGGTCGATCCTAAAAACTCACTTTGGCACTCGGTGCCAGGTGAACTAAAAATGGTTCTGAAATGAAATAATTAACGATGAGTTTCGGCCAAGAATATTATGTTTTCCTATATGAATCAAGTGACCCCTGGGGCGGGCCAATTTTGACCCTAAGGAAATAATCTGAACAAACTTGGTAGAGATCCACTAGACAATGCTACACACCAAATATCTAAGCTCTAGGCCCTGTGCTTTTGGACAAGAAGATTTTTGAAGTGTTTCATGGCAACCGAATTTTTTTAATAAAATTAATTTTTTGTAACAACTTTGGGAGAGCTTCATGCAAGGAACATCCGTGTAAAGTTTGGTTACAATTGAAGGAGATGTAGTTAAAAGCAATCGTTGACGACGGACACGCGATCACAATACAAAGTGCTCATGGTGAGTTTAAAACAAACAATTACTGATATTATCATTACCGACGAAACGAGCCCCTTATCTTCTAAAAGCACTCATTTCGCTGTGAAGTTTGCTTAATAGCGCGTGACGTCACTTTATGCCGTGTGCATTATATGACTGCGTGAAAACACAGCTGTTCTATAAATAGTATTTTTTCAATGATATTGAAAAAAATACGATAATGGTTTCGGAAACATTTTTTCTTGCTATAAAGTATGCACGGGAGGAAAACACACCGGATTCCTCTGTTATAGAACAAACAGAAACTATTAGGACCAATACATTTATAAGCTTATGGGACTTTAATGGTACATGTACAAATAAATCTTAAAAGTATCTGTTCTTGTCAGCTTAATATCTGATAGGCCTACATCCCACATTGGGAGACTTCGATATTAAACTGATTTTGGACACATGTTAGATGTCAGGGGCTTGCTCCACTCTCGCCACGGGTTGGCCCGGTATTGCAGTACCTCCGGGATCGGCCCAAATCCCTCTTGAATTTCAATTTATTCTGTATGACTCCTCGTGCTTCTAATGAGCCGTATAATATTAAATTGTGGGATTCGAGCCCGTTCCTCCGGAGGTTCCTCTCTGAGCTATCTGGTGTTTGTTGGTTGGACAGGACTCCCTGATATCGCTCTCTTTAGCATATCCCAGGCGTGTTCGATGGGATTTAGGTAGGGAGATCGAGCGGGCCAGTCCATTCGAGCAATAGTTTCCCTTTAAAGGTACTGATTGGTGTCAGTGGCCCTATGAGCACGAGCATTCTCGTTCATGAACATGAACTCCGGACCAATTTTACCTGCATATGAGCGGACATGAACTCGCAAGATCTAATTAACGTACCTCACAGCTGTGAGAGTGCCATTTTCAACGACTAGTAGGTTTGTTTTTCACTGGACGCCAATGCCTGCCCATACCAAAAAATGAGTCACCACCATAGCGGTCATGTACAGCGATACAAGTTGGCTCAAATGTTCATTTCACCTTCTCCAGACTCTAGTTCATCTATCTGTAAAGTCGAAACAGATTCTGGACTCGTCAGAGAATAATACAGGGGTGCAGTCTTGTAGGGTCCATCTAACATGGCCATGAGCCCATTGTAGATGCTCTCTAACATGCTGCGGTAAAAAATGGACCTACAAACAGTTGTAAATGGCACGTAAATGATATCTTGGATGTTCATGTTCGTCCATACGCTGGTGTTACTTGTCCAGAGTTCATTTTCATGTCGATAATACCCGTGTTCATAGGGCAACTGACACCAATCAGTACCATCAGACTTGTCCGCTCGATCTCCCTACCTAGATCCCATCGAACACGTCTTGGATATGCTGCAGAGAGCGATATATGAGCGTCCTGTCCAGCCAACATCCACCAGACAGCTCAGAGAGACACGTGCGGAAGAATGGGCTCGAATCCCACATTGTACGTACATGTATATAAGTCCTTAGTTTGGTTAACTGCCGGTCTGTATATATACTTTTGCAGTTTAAGCCCGTTTGTCACAGTATTTCCGATGAAATGCTCACAAAATGTTTGCTTACAAATTCGTTCTTGAAGATCAAGTTGATATTTCCTTTCATTACAGCATGGTGAAATAACTCGCATTGGTTATCTCCCTTTTAGCGATATCAATTAAAGCGTATTTGGGGCATGAGTATCTTTCTGTGGCCTCATGTTGTTTAGGGTAATTCGAACATAGCTTTGTCCATGTATACCTGTATATTATTTTTATATTTCATCTTTCAAGACTGTTGATTTATAACGAACCATAACAAAGTAGAAACGTATGTGCTTAGTGAAACAGTATCGTTCTATATTTAGACGGAAAACGTACATCTTATGTTAGTACGATCAAATGATATTTCTCTTATTTTAAAGAGCATCTGGTATATATGTTGTGCATTTTTTATTACCTAAATGAATAATATAGTATAATTTACGATCGGTTGTGAAATGATCTATACATCTCTTTAAGGAGCTGTATTCTAACCAGTACCAAAGTTTTTGCCAGTACTGACTCTCCCAAGGAGCCATTTATTTCTTCACCCATGAGGTATTCAACAATGTTTTCAAATTTTAAAAGAAGGGTTTGACATGCTGCGACGAGACTGCCAAACCCGAGATAGTTGGGCAACAAGTGCAGCACATTAACCACTGGAACACATCCTACCATGAGTTCAAAACTCTGCCTTTCCTCATTATACAAATTATCAAACTGTGAACAAGTTTTAAGATTCCAGCTTTCTCAGAAATTGTATGAACAATATGAGGACAGCATGATAACTGATACAAGTAACCATTTGTCTTGCATCTTAAATCTTCATTATGGGATGAATATTTGTCATGCTGTTGGTTTATAGCACTATTTATAGCGGGTGTCCATTAAATTCATCCAATATGAGTAGTAAAATGATCATATGTTTTAAACAAGAGTGCAAAATTTCACTAAATACATCCGTCTTAAGGTTTGGGATACCGTGAGTGGCAAATTATATACATGTATCTTTTTTAAAATAAGCAAAATTTTATAAATATGACATGTAGCACCATTCACATTTTTCATCGAAATCCAGACAGCCTTGAGATCTGAGAAATATAAACACTTCCAGCACACTTCATTTTTAGTCGATTTTCAATGTGCCAAGGGGCATAACTGAAAACTTGACCAATATCTTCTGCCCAGAAATATATTAACACAGTTTGGTGAAGATAAATTGGTAATTATGCTGAATGTTTAAAATGCACCTAGTGACCCTGTGAACAAGTTTTTGACCGTATATAATCCATATTCGTTATAAGTTTACCTAGATATCATCTAGATGCAACTATTGACCAAGTTTGGTGAAGATCTGATGTATACTATTTGAATTAGAGTCTGGACAATGTGCTGGACGCAGCCGCTGCCCGCCCGCCATGGGGTTTCACATATATGTCCCGTCTTTGACGGGCGTATAAAAACACAAGTTATTTTGCTGTAATTTTTATTATGTTTGTAGAAAACACCAAAGACCTACAGGTCTTTGAAAACACTGAGAATGTAAGTTTTTTTAGAGAGAGAAATTATATAACTTCCTATTGCACAAAATCTAACAGGTACATAGATAAAACCTTTTGATTTAGTAACATCTAATAAAATTTAAACAACCACATTTAGTTTGAAACAACCAATCATAAACAACGTTACAACCGACAATTGAATTAAATCATAACAATATCCATGAAAATAAAGATGTTTACACAGTAAGCACATTATTTACAACAATAGTCTCGAATTACAGACAACTTTCTATCAAATATACAAACATGGTCGTAAATATCACATCATGTTGAACATGCAAGTACGGTAATTCAGTACGTAGTTCCCACATCTACAATATTTACCTCCCTTGGCGGCCATCTTAGTTGGCGAATTCAACAAGCATTGATAGAAGATATTTACATTTTTGTTTTGATAATTCTAAATACACATGTATAGGATATTCATATGTGACAACAACATTTTCTTAAACCTGATGTGTTTATGGCCTTAACAACTTCATGATTAAGTTATCTTTTATAAACAGAGTTGTTTAATAAAAAAATAATGACCAATGAAATTTGCCAACTAAGATGGCTGCCAAGGGAGGTAAATATTGTAGATATGGGAACTATCTTACTGTTTAAGTGTTAATGTAAACTCATAATGTGCAGGAGAACAACCATTTAGTATTGTAGAGAAAATTACAAAATTTCATCAAGGACAAAAATAAATCACAGATATATGTTTGTTGTACTTGCATATCAGTAATGTAGATAGATCATCACTTTTTACATACAAGCATTAGGATACAGTAAGAACACGACATTGTAAACAAAAAGAAAGATAACTATACAAGTGTATTCAGCACATGGAATGTTCAAGTGTCTATGAGATACAATTTTTGGCTTTGTACATAAACCAATGGCTATGAAAACAGTATTTCCACAGTTTAATACACTTCATCATCGGAGCAAACCTTTTCAATGGCATCGTTGATTGTTTCCAGGGGAATATTGTGTTCACACATGTTCACAAACATGTACAGCTTTCTAAGTGCATAATCATTCTGAAATATACAAATAAAAACAAACATGAGTTAACAAGTAAGAACTAACAAGTATGAATTAATTTAGGATTTTGAAAATACGAAGTTTCTTGTCTTATCAATCACTAGAAAATATTCATATAAACATACATTGGGACAACTTAAAAATGTACATGTATGTATGCGCAGACTGTCAAGCTATTGGTGGTTCTACCAAAATGTACGCCTGGGGCCGTGCTCCATTAAAGGGGCATGCCTAGGAACTGAAGCGTCTCGAATATAAATCAAATTGGTATCATTTGAATGCCTAAATCAATTAATGAAAGTCCTGTAAAATATTTACGAAATGTCCCGCTATTTGACTCAAAATACACATTTCAAGATTTACCAAACCTGCCGATTACGCCTTAGAAAATATTCGTCATTTTCATAACTCGACCCTTTCGGGATCTGTCAAAAGCGGTAAAAATGTCAACAAACTGTGAAATGGTAAGTATTGCTCATGTCATGTTCATTGTTTGCGACATAAAGCTTATCTATCGATCAATTATAGGTAAATATCATTGTTTTGCTGCTTGAAAGGCAGCGCGCACGCTAAGTTAAATTCTCAGACGAATCGGAAATATCGTTGTTGTCAATAAAAGGCTTGTAAGCCTTTTATTTAAACCGGCATATAAATACCCACGCGTGCGTTATAGGGCCATTTTTGAAGGCACATTCTTCTTTGACTTTTCGGTAATAATTGTTTTTACAAGTGATAAACACATTTTTGGTGTATAAAACCCAAGACACAGCAGTTCCTGGGCATGCCCCTTTAAAGAGGATATGCTGATAAATCAGCTTAGCTGAAGGTGCATTGTTTAACCTCAAGGAAAAAATTTAAGTATGTATGTATGTGTTACAACATCTAAGACTGCATGGCTTACAGGTTTTAATGTATAACTTCTATTAACTTACACAATAAAAATTTGTCATGGTAACCCCTTTAAAAATAATTTCAGCATAATTGATTATTCATTAATTGGTTCTAAATCTAGTCAAACCTGTGTTAGTGGCCATCTCGAAATAAAGACCATGCTCTGAATGAAGGTCATTCTTTAAAAAAAACGTTGATTATTCAGAACAAAATGACCTCCGAATAAGAGCCATCTGTCAGGAAAGGCCACTTTATGCCTTTCCCAAGGGTGGCCATTGTTCACAGGTTTGGCTGCATATGAATGAAAGCAAATGAAATGTGCGAACAACAGGACCAATAACATTTATACACCAGTAAGAATGAAATAATCAAGAGCTAAATAAAACTGAGTAATAAGCTGCATCAACTTAATACCATGGACAAGTTTGTCATTATTCAATTCAAATATAGTTAAATTGAAATTGGGCTTGTTCTCGGGAACAGTACCATAATCCTTGACCTTGCACTCTTTCTAACTTCAATAGATACATGTATACTGTAGGACAAGTCTTGTTCGGGTTGGGATTTCCATGATAACATTAAAACCAGTAAAGCTAAGCATTTGTAAATAGAGCTTACTTTATAATATCTTACATTGAAACAGATTTTTTTAGTTTAACCAATGAATGACTCATAGAGTCTTCTTTCCAAATGTATCATCCCTTATTATGTATGATAACAAACAAAAAAGATACTGGATCTTTTATAGACCTGAAAACACTTTTGTATGTAAGTGTATTTTGTGACATTCTCCATCTTTTGTAATAATTAGACACTTTACCTCAGGTATTCTCAGATGATCGTGACACTGTACTTCCAGTGCATCCAAAACTTCTTCATAGCAGTCCCATTTTGTAATGAATTGTTTTGATTCCATCATGTTTCTAGCTGTTAAGTGATCATCTGTTGCCAGACCAATAATATGCTTCACAACTCTGTCAGTTCTATCTCTCTCCTGAAATAATGTTTCAATTTAATGTAAAGCAAATGTTAGCATTCATTTCCATACCTGGTAGCACCCATAGACTTTCAGGTGAAACTAGTTTACAGTTGTACTGAGAAACATGTGACAAACCCATCAATCTGGGCATCATACATTTACAATCAGACAATGAAGAGTCAAAACTAAATATGCCAAGCAAGAGAGCATTATTTTACATAGAAACAATCAACAAAAAAATAAACCTCATTTGGTTACAAGGGACATACGATATACTTCCCATAGTAAATAGTGACACAAAGTATACCACTCTTAAGTTACTGTGTGTCATCTGTGACCAAAGGAATACTTCTACAATTACTTGTGATAACAATAATGCTGACTTGTTCAAAGTAATAAAGAATGAAGAAGAAGTAATACCTCTAATAGTTCAGTCAGTTTAACTTCAATTTCTCTTGCTTCTTCTTTAGTTTTGACAAGATTCAAACTACGTCTTAGAATCTCTAGCGGTACATCTTCAGACTTAACAGCATCTTCCTGAAACACAGAACCATGATTAGGATAATTTAAAGAAATGATATTTCAACCCCAACATTTTAATACTTGTACAGTCAATGTTTCACATTATAACACACTGTACAGAGTAATTTCCTTTAGAAATGTGACAATCTTCCATAAAACAACAGCAAAAGGAAGTTCATAAAGATTACAATACTGAACTGTCAATATTTTTTGGAAAGTGACTTAACAAATACAACTTTTTATGACTTTTCATAAAGAGCTAGCTCAGCTTTTATCAGATTATAACTTAGTCCACATCAGCATCAACTTGGCAAACCATTAAAATAAAAATATCAATATAGAAAGGTAAATTCATGAAATCAATGACTGAACATACACAAGGATCCTTCGGTTTGGAAGGAAAACTATTTGTTGCTGACTGCATTCCTTGGAACTCTGCTACTGTCATCTGTCCAATACTCAAGTCTCCGTACTCCTGCACATGACTTGTGTTAGTCTCTTGTTTGATCAGAGTAAACTGTTTCTGTAAAGTCTCTGTGTTTAAATCTTCCTGTTGGTATAAGAAAATGTGGAGTATTCAATAACATTACACAGCAGAGAGAACTGAGTGATTATCTTTTTAAAAAGAAATTATCCTGTTCAAAACAATTTCAATGTTTAACAATGATTAAATGTTCATCAGACTTGCTCACTGTTTTTTTACACGGTCATTAGGGTCATTTAGCAACTTTTCCAGCTCTAACGGTGGTGGAAGACCCCAGGCTTGCACCTGGGTAGTATAACCTATCTTCTGTAAGCTAGCTGGGCAGCTTCCTCACGTGTGAGATTTTGTTTAGATTGGGATTCAAACTCACACTGATGAGAGGCTAGTGATTTGTAGTCAGAGACCATAACTACTTGACCATGGAGACCCCTAAAAAAGACATTAATGTATACCTTATCTGAGTCTTCCATCCATTTAACACTGTAAACATCACCGAGATAGGTTTTACGTGTCTTGTCAAAGTAGCAAGCATAGGATGACTCATGAGGGTTTGATGCTGTAGTGACATACACTGAAATATAACAGCAGGAAGTCAGATACTGTTATAACCTCTAGATAGAAGAGTAACAGAGACTTTTAAAACCTCTAAATAGACGAGTTACAGATACTGTTATAACCTCGAAAGAGAACAGTAACAGAGACTTTTAAAGCCTCTAAATAGAAGAGGAGTTTGATATCAAAACTACAATTTACAACGGGGTGAGCAACAAGCCATGGTTATAAAATGGAGAAAAGATAAGAAATTACAAATGGTATTTAGACTCCAAAAAAAGACCAGAAATAGCATTTAAATTTCCCCAACCTCCCTAAAATATTCTACTTCTCTAAATTTCAAAAGGGTTTGACACCATACAGACAACAAAAAAATCATGATCATAATGGAAATTCATTATAAAAAGAATTATATCCAAAAAATAATTGGGTACATTATCATTCATCAATGTTATTAGGATCTTTAATGTATCTTATGAGTATGTAAAGAAGTACATTCTTTACTACTATCATGGACGCACCGGTTTTCGAACCCCTAAACTTTATGTTGATGTTTCTCTATCAAACGGAGAAATATTGACTATCAAATCGAATGGACAAGTAAAATAATCTATTATGTACAAGCCTGCTTAAAAATATTCCTCACATTCATCAATTAACCATCTTAATACTTCAATATTCCCCACCACCCTCGGATAAAAAAAGAAAATGGCAGCCATTAAAGAGCACCTGCTTTCGAACCTTTTCCAAGAAACAATAGAGAATAGTTCACTAAAATTGTTCCAAAATAAAGTACATGTAATAACCTTTTTATTGGTTTTTGTGTTCATTGAAGAATAGTGAGCTATATTTGTTTTTTTATGATGAATATTTTCATTTGACAGTTGCGAGCGCGTTATTTACAAACTAAGCATCTGTGCGCGTGCAGGGATGACGTCACACAAACTCGAGCATGCGTATGACTGAGTGTAAACAAAAAGGTTCGAAAGGAGGTGGAGTTCGAGAATAGATTGGCTGAGTCACACAAATATTAAGATTATAACATCATATACCATTAATTATGACATCACAATATTCACATACCATTAATTATAACATCACAATATTCACATACCATTAATTATAACATCACACAATTCACATACCATTAATTATAACATCACAATATTCACATACCATTAATTATAACATCACAATATTCACATACCATTAATTATGACATCACATTATTCACATACCATTAATTATAACATCACAATATTCACATACCATTAATTATAACATCACATAATTCACATACCATTTATATCCTTTGGCAGTAAGTCATAGAACATAGAACCTGATTCACAAGCTTCTACATAGATCACAAGCTGAAAGATAGAGTTATCTTATAAATACAATGTAATTAAAACACATGTTTTTTATTCATACACTCAGATTGAGTACTCCTGACAAATAATGCTTAGCAACAGACCACTGAGTGATCAACCATTCTCACTACTTCATAACAAATAACTATTAATTTATACTGTTAACATACTGTTATACATTAATTTCATTTGTCAGGCATCTTGAATAAATGCTGCTCACAATTACAATTTTAATGTTCATTCTTAAGAAATCTGTTCTACCAGGAGAAGTTAGTATTAACTGTTTGCTGCATCTTCCCACTTTTGAAAATTTTTCATTGGAACTAATAACAGCATGCATAAATCAATACCGGGCTGAGGTCTCAATACAGTATTTGTATCATATTCAATTCAATATTGGTCTCAATACAGGCGTTCCAGAATTTGTTGTTTATAGTAAATAGAAGCTAATTATTTATCAATCAAATGTGCATGCAAATCATTTATTTTTATTAATTTACATATAGATCCATTCAGAGCACCATATAGAATGCAGCATTTGTATAACACTTACTTTCTTGTATTTCTTGTTTTCATGAAGGTACATAATAGCATCCATCAACTTCTGTGCTTTCAACTATAAACATAACAATTTAGGGTACAGCATACTGTTAATTGAAAAAGACTAATTTGTTTATTATTAATATCAAACTTAGGGTATTTGTCACCTGTGAATAATGGTGCCATCATAGGCACTCGATTTCATGATTTTTATACGTTTACAGACGTTATTTTTCAATTTCACCCACCAAACAACGCAAACCTGTCATAAGAAAAATCTTCATTTTTTGCTTTATTGAGTGTATAAAATACTCCAAGGTAGTGAACTCCCCATCTCTTCGATTGACGGTAGTGACGAAAATAAGCGTGGGTCCTGGCTTTCTTTCTAATCTGCATGTGCTTTCCGGGAACCTTGCTTTCGTTGTAGTGTTCCCCAACTTTAAACGTTTTGACAGCTTTTACAAGGAAAGCCGGGACCCACGCTTATTTTCATCACTACCGTCAATCGAAAAGATGGCGAGTTCACTACCTTGGGAGTATTTTATACACAAGAATTTTTGTCTGTGAATTGGGAAAAAAAGATACTATTTTTCATTGGGAATATGACTGACTTCCAGCTATAATATCGCCCCAAAAAAATCCCTGGAAACTTACTTAACATGAGAAATCAATCAATGTTTAAGAGCATGAGTACAAACCATTTTTGATCCAAATGCCAGGATTCCTGGTCCACCATGGTCAACAAAGTTAATAAACACATGATCATTTGGTCCACTGAAATAAACAACAAGACGAAAGTACATCAGTTATATCAATAAACCAGGAAGAAAGGTGGCATGAGTACCTTGGTTAAGGACATATAATGTTACAGTTTGTCATCAGTATTACTGTCCTAGGATACAGAATTTCTGTCAAGACCGTAGATGAAGACATGTCAGAGGGATATATAGAGTATTACAGGGCTGAGGGGTGTTTCTTCCCTATGATCGAAAGTTGGTTAAAACTGCCAATAGATGCTAACTATGGACTATTACAATAAGACAATTGAAAACATTAATCAAATGAGAAAGATAAAACATTAATAGGATAGTTGTTTTATTGATTTAAGTACACAGTCTGCCTTAACAAGGTCAATGTTTTTTTAGAATTATAAATAAGAATCCCGTCTTACCTCTTAATGACTTTGCCGTTTACCTTGTCATCTTCTCCTTTCAGGACACTTATAAATGTTTCAGGGTTCACTTCCTTCAATATAAAAACATACATAAAATTATTCATAGAAAAAACTTGGAGACAATGATAATGTCAAAATCAACCTGAGTGAAGATAGACATAAACTGAACTGTGGTTAAAAAACAAAGAAATTTTCCTATCAGACAAAGCATGTTTCACCAACCAAATTGACTCAATAAATTTATGCTGAAAATATTCTTTTTAAACCAGACATTGTATTATATTGTTCATTGGATATGGTCTATTCAATGATTATGCAAGTTTAAACATTTACAGATAAAACATATAAATATTCTTCAGCACTTCAAATGCTGTCTTCCTGTTTTAAAGAATTTGAATATTTAAGACCTCTATGTTTATCTGTTTAGTTTAACAGCCCATTTGACAGGTATGGGCATGTCATGGCTGCCCAAGTAGGAGGTAGATAAGATACAATTTATATTCCTACTCTTTTCGAACAGTTCTTCCTGGTTCTTTATCAGACCCTCTGTAAAGCACCCTATTACACCTCACTTGTTTCCAGTGATTTTCTAAACATAGTACTTGGCTCATCAGGTGGGATAGGGACACCGAAAAAGAGGACCTGAGATATTGACAAGATGAGCCGAGAATGGAGCCCAAGACCTTTTGTTCAGTAGTCCAGCATGCTAGACCACCAAACATCTTCTTATACAGAGAATTATTATAAACAGACAGATAGTGTATAGCATCAAACATAGGTTTGAACCCCAACAAATCATTAGAACTTTAATAATAGAAATTTGGTTAAAGTGATATTAAAATTATTATTAGAGACAACAGAAAACAATTCTTACCAGACCAGTGTAATCTTTCAGAACACCTTCATACACATTTGTTCCATTGGGTCGATTGATGATATTACCTTTAAATGGGTTTCTGAAATAACAATGATGAATTAGATCACACCATATGATGCTAGCTTTAAAATTATACTAAAGCAACAGAAATATGATAATACTGTATCTTTTTATCATACTTGTAATTATAATTACTAGGCTAAGACATAATACTTTGTGATCATTTAAAGTTAGTACTGTTACTAGACCATATATGTTTAATTTTTGTCAGTTATTAGATGGGTAATTTATTAAGACTGTCATATACAGAAAGAGGGTTTCAGTAGTTCAGTGGCTATGGCCTCTGACTAGTAATCACTAGCCCCTCACCACTGTCAGTTTCAATCCTACCTCGGACCAAACAAACACATGTGAGAAAGCTGTTCAGCTAGCTAACAGACAATCAGTGGTTTGTACCAATTAAGACCTTGGGCCTTCCTTTACCATAGAAACTTCATTGTTAGTCAACAAATTAATCTAGCTGTTGATGCAATATAAACCACGGAGAAAAAAGTGACTAGTTATGATTGAATACCCTGAACACTTGAGTCCCTGCTTTTCAATTATGCTTCAAAACAAATGTGACAAAAGTACAACCAGGTCAATATAACTTCTACCTGATTAATACTAACCTCTGCATACTACTAACTTCTAAAACATTGAAGTCTTCAAGAAAAAGCATACCCTTTATTGTGAGAGATTCACAATAATTCATGAAAAAAGGGGATTTCATTGACACTTACTCTTTATTATCAGCAATATCATCATACATCATAACCACCATCCTTTCATCAGGGATTCCATGGGAATTTAGAACATGGTAGGCATGACAAACATCGGCCTAAAAAAAAATATACAAGCCATTATATAATAAATGGTTTGTTTCTGGTTCAGCAACCTACCCTAGAACGAATTACATATTCATTTATAAACCTGATATTTGATATTTCATGAATTGAAAAGTATTGAAATAAACTTAACTATAGCTGTGTATTACTTTATAATGTAAAACCTATATTAATTCTACCCATGTTCTGTACAATAAACTTAAATGTAAACTTCCTTTGAAAACTGTTTTTTGCTCAATATACACACTGTCTGGTACGTGAAACGGTGCAGATTTTCCGTGTTACGGTGCTTCCATCCAAGATGGTGGAGGGAGAAACGACAAGGAGGTACGTGTCATTTTATACCGATGTATTTAAACAAATACGCCATTTAGAAGGAGAAGAACAGTTGCATCTAATTTTCAACTAAATTCGCTGTAAGATCAATATATTCACCATGTATGTTGCATAGGATTTATATGAATTATTTGCTAAAAACTTTGAGGAATAAACCACGCAAAATTCGAACCGAGAGAAGTGGTAAATATTTAAACCAATCTCCGTACAAAAGCCATTATTCTTGGAGTGAATACGCTTGTTTATTAGTGTATATGTATAGAATCATTCATAGAAATACTACATCTTCTCAATCACTTTGTTGTGCCTAAATTTGTTTATTTTCTGTTTCGTCAACACGACGGTGCAGACACCTAACAACGGTGCAGATTTTCCGTAAGAAATGAAACGGTGTTGCCACAAATGAGGCAACGGTGCATACATCTACAGCAAAAAGTATACGGTTCAGACACTAGATTACAAGAATGTAATGAAACCATAGATCTTTTGTTACATTTTAAGAGATGTGCTTAAATACTTAGTTTTAGTTGTTATACGTGTACATTAATCACTAGTAATGCAACTTCTACTGCGAGTAAAAATGTGATATCAATATGTCTTTGTTTATAGATAAATAAAATACTTAATATGTTAGTTAGAAATATTCTTCTACTAGTTTAATGTTCACATTCGGTAAAAACTGTATTCATCGATGTTTTGAGTTACTAAGTATGACTAAGTAAGTAAGAATTTTATTTAAACTAGTAAGTAGACAAGAAAAATATAGTGTGTCTTGGAGAAAAATATCACCAACTCAAAAAAAAATTAAGAAGATATAGCATTTTGCCATGTCCGTGTATCTATTTCTTGCCCTTTTTATTTTGCAGGGATCATATGTTTGACACTAGCGGAATAAGCAGAGGAAAGAGAAAAATACGATGTATTTTTAAACCGGAAGCGCCAATAAGACGCCCTACCACTGTGAGAGAATATCATTGGTCTCACAAATCAAACATTTGTATTGCCGCATGTTCGACGTGAATTAATTCTTGAAACCTAAAGATTAGAGATACTAAATTGAAATAGAAACGATACTTGTGATGGACATACATCTACACTTCCGAGTTTAAAAAGGCTTGAAATAACATTCATATTGTCCTGACTCCGGATGGTGGTAGTGCTATATTTAAATTGTACTTTGTGCTCGTCTTACACTTTTGTATTGAAAATTTATTATTTCATTTACATAACTATCATTACAGTGAAACAAATAACATCATTTCATGCCCAGGAAGGTAGCTTAGTCTGATGAAATACAGTCAAACCTACTTTAAAGTTGACTGCCAACTTATAATACCCGTTGTTTCTCTCTTATCATCAATTTATGGTGTAAATTAATTTGTAATGAGAGATCGACTGTCAACTCTGTCTAGTATTGTCATTCTCGAGCGTGCATTTCACATAAGATTTACTTAACTTTAACAGTGCTAGTAATTTTTCTAGCGTTGAAAGTATTCTGAGTATTGTTATTTGATACAACATGTTCAAAATATAATAAATAAATAATACCATAAAAACAAGTTTTTATTTACATTCATTTGTGATCATTTGTACATGTATACTGAAAGGAAATCACAATAAATCAGGAATAAATCTCAGTAAGAATCACAAAACATATAATACCTGAGAAAACAACAATATAAACATTTATTAAAATGAATATATACTAGTAGTCTAGTATATATCAAAAATTGCTTACACTGTGTTTCAACCGTGAATTAAATATCTATTGAATACCATAGTATAGACGATTCTATTTCCATCAATTAGACCGCCGCCATTGTTTTATCACGTGACCGTCCGCCATTACAGGAGTGAAAGTTCTTAAGAAGTATGCGAGTTGATTACCGATAAAAATCTATAACCGCAAGTTTTTGTCTGTAAAAATGACACAGAAGGAGCAATTTCGTTAGTATTTGCTAGCGGAGTAGTGTATAATAATGAATATACCTGTAAATAAATGATTTGCCTATCTTAATTGTGTCTTTTATTATTTGTTTAATTGCTAATATGAGACCTCAAACTGTTTCTACCTGCCTTCATACGCAGAAAACGAATGCTTGATCAGATTTTAATTATTCAATTGAATATCTGGTGCTATATATGATGATGATGGTGCTCGTCGTAATTTCTTTATGATTTCGTAATGATGATGATAATGATGGTGGCGGTGATCGTGTGCTGGTTGTGATAAAAACTTTGTTGCATGAATGTGATTGTTTAAAACCACGTTTTCCTTTCAGAACTGCATGATGACAAATTTAATGTGATGTATTCGTTGTCAATTTCATATTCCTGTGTCCACTTTTTGGAATATGTCACATATCTGACACGTGTGATATATTCGGTCGAATTTTTCACTCGTGTTACATATTCGATCTGTGACATATGTGTGACTCGATCAACAATTATAGTTAATCAATAATAAACAGCAGCAGTTCATGAAAAAAATAAAACAAAGTAATTTTATATCACAGTTCTTATAGCTTTTTACTGATATAACATCTGGCTGATAATGATTTTACATTTTATTTTCAAATTATAGACAAGTGACACACTTTGTTTATTTAGTCTATGTTGTACGTGTACCTAAAACAATCACCAAGGTCCCAATATGCTACTATTAATCCAATTCCACATCATTAAAACATCAGATAAGATGTCACACGTATATACTGTCTCAGCAAGTTTTATGATACCGAGACAGGAAAACAGGAAATTGACAGCTGACTTAAAAAAGAAGCACCGACACTTAAAGACATTGAACCAGGAATGCGAGGCAAGTGCCTTATGGACCAGCAAGACCCCTGTTTCCACAGTAGGGGGTAATAAAACAGACAGGGTTATTGATAGACTAGCTTCTCTTTACATAATCAGTTACTCTATGCTTATAAAAACAACAGGAATTTAGTCATAAACTTATTATCACCATAAATCAATAGAATTATGACCCTACTTTTTTACTAGGTGTCAAGTCTACAGACCATGACCAGCCAGGATTAATCCAATTAGGGACAATAAAACAATTAAGAGATTAGACCTCATGTGGATTGGGGGGGGGTCACTTATATAGTAGCTGTTCAATGTCTATTAGATGACTGTGTAATATGGCAAACCTAAGTGTGATCGTGTGATCAATTAATTAGCGACTTTCGGTTGTTCAATTAAAATTATGGATCACTGCATGATACAAATGATATACTGGGTGCTTACTCGTATGCCTTATCGTTAATAAAAACTATTTTGTAAAATACCTGCGATATGCGTAAAGACAAACTGAATATCATAGTTATTTAAAATCATTGCAATGAACTCTGTACAGTGATTTATTTTATGTATACAACTATGGTTTAGTTTTTAAATCTATAAATTGGTTAAATATATATGACTGGATAATAAACAACGAAGAAGTTACTACGCTTTCCTATTCATTTGCTGTAGTTTTCACTATTTTACTAAAGATGTACATTATGTTTGTTTGAATTAATGTTCACAATGAAATGGAATTGTTTTATTAATTATGGCAATGAAATATCAGAACATTGTGATATTAGTTTACTAAATTTTACAATGATATATTGACAATTTAATAATGCTGTACTTCTATAATTTGTGTTAAAATGTATGTCGCTATGTGTGTCTGGCACGTAGAATTTCCCATTCATTTAGTCTTTTTTTATTGTTAGATCAATCAAACACAACACATTGTCTACCACCACCGCGCTTATAAGGCATTTTTACAGATTCATTTACTATCAGTTTCTTTGTGTTTTCACTCCTGTAATGGCGGATAGGAGATTGAAGAGTACTTTTTCAGGGGAGGTAAATCGTACAAAATTTAAAAATAGAATCGTCTATATTAATACATTGAATTTCTATTCTAAATTTGGAGCAACCCTCTTTTAACTTAAAATGATTTGAACCACACTTACAAATAAGAACCGAGTCGTAACAAGTAAATATTGCGACTTACCAACATTTATCATAAAAAAGCAATTAGTCGCACGGTGTAGAAACTGTATTAGCACCTTTAGCGCAAGAAAATAATACAACGTCTTTGATAACTCCATTTGTGCAAGGTTTTGCTTTAAAATACATGTAAAGAGTTAGCTCATAATGCTACCGGATTTCAATAAAAATAGATGGAAATCGTATATCTGAAAACTGATCGAAATGTCATCTTTTCAAAATAATGTCCGTGCAAACTAGCTCGTCCCTTGAAACACGCAGGGCAAGTGAGCCTTTTTTCATGCACTACTTTAATGTGATCAATAAGTTCCTATCTCTCGTAAAGGAATGCCGTTGGCATATGTTGCATATAAATTCCTCATTCTTAGCTTTTCCATGGCTATTTATATGCCTCTTGAGAGATTTCCTAGTAAAGGTGTTCTTGCATATTCACATTCAAGTTTCCTTTCATTGTGCTGTGCTCGCTGGTAGGCTTCAAGGGACCAGCACAACACATAGGATTTCCCACAACACTGTATACGACTGAAATTCTATGGATATGAAAAAAAATATATAATTATGTAATTTTAAAGAACATTCAATAATTTAACAAATAGATACAGATGAAGAAAATCATGTATTTAAAAAGCATATGCTTCATTTCATTAATTGTAACAACAAATCTATGGTTTCATTACATTCTTGTAATCTAGTGTCTGAACCGTATACTTTTTGCTGTAGATGTATGCACCGTTGCCTCATTTGTGGCAACACCGTTTCATTTCTTACGGAAAATCTGCACCGTTGTTAGGTGTCTGCACCGTCGTGTTGACGAAACAGAAAATAAACAAATTTAGGCACAACAAAGTGATTGAGAAGATGTAGTATTTCTATGAATGATTCTATACATATACGCTAATAAACAAGCGTATTCACTCCAAGAATAATGGCTTTTGTACGGAGATTGGTTTAAATATTTACCACTTCTCTCGGTTCGAATTTTGCGTGGTTTATTCCTCAAAGTTTTTAGCAAATAATTCACATAAATCCTATGCATCAAACATGGTGAATATATTGATCTTACAGTGAATTTAGTTGAAAATTAGATGCAACTGTTCTTCTCCTTCTAAATGGCGTATTTGTTTAAATACATCGGTATAAAATGACACGTACCTCCTTGTCGTTTCTCCCTCCGCCATCTTGGATGGAAGCACCGTAACACGGAAAATCTGCACCGTTTCACGTACCAGACAGTGATACAACGCATCACCTTAAGTTTTAATGGGCTTATCTGACAAATATGAACAAGCAAGGTAACCCATTTAATTCTAAGGTGACAAATGATCCATTTGATTTTGATATTACATGCATAATTTATAATATTATGTCTTCAGAGAGCCCATGAGGATCTGCATGACTTCACATCTGTATGAAATATACCACAGTTAAGTATTGTTAGGTTTCAATAACATTGTTTAAGTTATAAATTTTCGCAAAATTTCAAAATCATACCCGTAATCAGGTAGTTGTATTTAGAGGTAGATGCAACTTCCTCGATAATCGTATATGTATTAACATAAGGTGTCGTCGCCTAGCTGGTGTACAGATGATCAATAATTAATCGATATTCTATTGTTTTAGCGATGTAGTACCGTAGCACAGCGGGAGAGTATTAGACGCCTGTTATTAAAATGGCTGTTGTTTTATTAATTAGGGACTAATTCTTTAAAATGTAACCTTGTTAGAAAGCTGAAATATAGCCAATTTTGGAAGTGTACTTATTTTTTCCCTATCTTATAAATTGATCGAGAAATGACGAGTTAAATGAGATTCAATTTTTTTTCTTTTATCACGCCGTGGTGGAAACATTCCCGACTTTGTGTACATGTTCAAATAAAATTGTCATGTTTTTGTCAATCATTAACCGATTGTTTTTTAAGTAACCATGTTAAAAAGCTGAATAAATAACTGATTTTAGAAATGTACTTATTGTTTCCCTATCTTATAAATTGATCGAGAAATGACGAGTTTAATGAGATTTTATTTTCGTTTTTCGCGCCGTGGTGAAAAAAATGCCCGACATTGTGCACATGTTTTAATTAAATGATCATTATCTTTTCACCAAAACATTTAATATATATTGGAAGTAACAGAAGATTGTGTGCAGTAAGTGTTCCCAGTATCAATTTTGGTATAAGAAGTGAGGAAAACCACTTCATGTATGTCGCAGTAAGAGGCATACATTTTTTAAAAGTTGTCAATTCGACCCCTTTTTAGAGAAATTTCACAACTACACAGAGGAAACATTGTCAACAAAATCACCAAACCAATCAATGCAGATGATTCTTTAATGTATCAATCATTGAAAAACATTGATTTTGAACAAATGCATTCATCGGTCTTTACGCCTGTTCTGCACCAATTTACCATTTATGCACGTCTTTCCGCCAATTTTCCGCCATTTTTCAAAATACTCGATCGGCAATGTCGAACTTTTTTCCATTAATTTAGCCTAATTACAAGACGATATATCAAAATTATTCATGCATGCTTAATCTCAAAGTACTTAACTATTACATTATACCATAAATATTTTCCGAAGATAAGTAATGATACGGCATAAATCAATAAAAGTTATACTACATGTACATTCTTTTCAATGGGACTGCGCATGCGCGCGTGGATAACGACAAGTGTTTCGACCAGATTTTTAGTTGCATCTACCGTTAATACAACTACCTGCCGTAATGCACAAAAATTATATGATTATGAATTCAGAATACAATGTTATGAAAACGTCCTAAAACAGTTTTCAAATACAGGTAATGAATGAAATTTAAATATAGATATGTGTAAACAGCATAATTATAAACCTTGTTGTCCTTTACCTTTTGTTCTTTTTGTAATATATACACCAAATTGTATATAATGTTTCTTTTTGTTAGTTTTGTTTTATATATACATAGTCATTGTATTGTAACATTGTGTACTCACGGGCATAATATATTATCGTGTCCCACATGTATGTATATATATAATATGAATAAATCTTGAAATCTATTGAGTATGCTTCGATTTATATTGTAATGTTCAGGGAATAATTGTTCATCTGACAGAGAGTGACAGGACAAAATTATACCACATCACAGCATTTTACTGCTAGATACCAAAAGATGACACATACAAAATCCAGAGGGTGAATTCACTTAATAAAACTTTATTTTATCATGTAAACATTTATCACCTATCACTAATCAAATTAGTGTATTTACTGATAAAACAATGATTGTACAGTAATTACATGATAATCTAATTTCACTTAAGATTATATATCTAATATCACACTCTATGACTGTAATTGTAAATTGGAACATGGTAACTACAACATATAAAGATATAAGTTATCATAATATTTTCTTGTGTAGCATGTAAACAAACATGTAATGCTATGTTCCCACTATCACTATCACGATTCGCATCACGATAGAAATTGTGTTCTTAATCATGGATCAATCATGTTGGTCCTGTCAGAGTTTATCAAATCTTAAGTCAGTCATGGCAATCGTGTTAATCGGGATCATCGTATTGGATCGTCAAAAAATGCGACAGATCATATTCAATCGGGTTTCCAAATGGTAGTGATTGGGACAAATCTTGGACAGACAAGCAAATGTACTCTGTAAAGTTGAAGAAACAGTGATGATCATGCTCAGTCCATGCTCAGCCCATGCTCAGTCAGAATGTATACATACCTGGCTTGGTCCAGTCTTAGCTTATATCATAATAGACAATTTAACATATTGATTATCGTTACCCTGGCATCAATTCGCGATGAATTTATTAGAACGTATCAGATCACCCTACTTTGGGAAACCATATTATTGTGATGACCTTATCTGGACAGGAAACCAAACCATAACAGTTCTTGACACATAAAGTTTAATTACTGTAAGTTGTCAAATCGTGACCAGATCGCATTATAGAGCAACAAATCATATCTGAATGTATCAGCTAACATTAAATCCCGTTTACAAACCTGTAATTTCAAGAACATTTCACGATCAGAAACGAAAAACCAATTGTGGTATTTGTAGCAGATCGCATAACAGTGGGAACCTAGCATAAACAAACCCAAATCTGCCCTGATGAGATAAAGTTTAAAATTGTCAAAACTTATTGGGTCACATTGACATCATCTTTTTTTTCCAATAAATATGCGAGGTAAAAGTTACTGTTAAGTGCCTTCTCATTAACAACATTAAAATACACTTAGACAATAATTAAACAGCATACCGGTAACTATGGGGAATGCAGTTCATTTAACACAATGAAAGAATATAATTATATATTCAATCCTCTTTTCAAACATTTGTTCTGACTAATAATCTTGAAACAAATGAATGTTTTCCCCATAATTAAATGTGTGTAAATTTTATCTCTCCTGTATGTAACAAAGATAGACAAATCAGGTACCAGTATTAGAAATTCTGCTTCAGACAATAGATGTAATAACCTAACATTGAACTCTAAATTGGAACAAAGATAAATGTTGAATTCTTTGTAATAAATAAGACACTGATAAATAGCACTGTTCACCAATTCGTCAATTACAGTTCAGTCCAATTACATTTATTTGGGGTCCATAATTAAGCATGCATAACCAATTCAAAATTAAATATTTCCTGATCTATTTACAAATAAATCATTAAATTTACAACTAGTATCAAATAACACAAGTACATTGTAAATGAATAAACTGCACTGATGTATGAGCCTATATATCTCTAAATGTTAAAGATAAACTTTACAATCCTAATTAAATTAATTGAAGTGATTGTTGAATGTATAAGTAATTAAGTGGTACCAGTTAACCACAGGCACTGTATGATTCTTATTTTACTGACATCATGTGATACAGTATTGTCATGTGAAGTCAATGAAACTAGAACATACACAATTATCTGCATCAAGACACCAGTGAATTCACTGTATGTCAATAATCAGATGATGTTTTAATACATGTTTTTAATGTTTTAAATTCGGCCTCATTGCCTTGTCTGAATAATTACAGTGAATCTTCGATCTTGATCTACAGCGTCCTTGAATTTTTGCACTGATGTGATAGCTAATGTCGCCTGTACATGACCCTTTTCATCTTTGATGTCCTGTTTTCCGTCTTTAAATCGTATATGCCACTTTAATATCAGTGATCTGCAGAGGACTGGTTTTACTTCTGCTTCTTGTACCATGTCTCTGGTATGTGTGGGTGTTTTACCAAGATTGACACAATATTTTATAATTGTGCGAAGTTTCGAATAATAAATTGACGTCATTTTTTACAAATTTCTTTGATGACCGTTTGGATGGTTTGTATCGCAGAACAATGATTTTGAAGGATATGACGTCAATAATTTGTCAGTTGGCAGACATGACGTCCATTGTCACATGTACAACATCGCGCCATTATCAGATGGTTTTGTTTGAAGATATGAACATTAAATGAATACAATACATAACAAAAGTTTGACCTGCCCCATCCTAGCGATAATTGGTTACTAATTAGCAACCCAATACATATGTTTATATTTCATTTATTATAAATCTTTTACTAGCAAACAAAAGTTATTAGATATGACTTTATTTCTGTCAATTTTCATCAATTTCTGTTAAAAGCTGAATGAAATGTAGCAAAAGTCCACATAATTCTGGGACACCCCTCGTATGTATAGGTCTTTGTTTAAATGTACATGTACATTTTGTATGTATGATAAATGATATTTAACTTACAGTGGTTTAAGACGTAATATTAATAATACAGTTTAATTTAAAAGATTAACAACATTAAATCACAGGAACCTGTTATTCAATAAAAAAAAATTATGCTCAATAAAAAATTACCTACGTATTATTTACTAAAACAAGTATAATCTACCTGATGACGGTAATTGAAGTAACCATTTGAACCAGCAACAAGTACAGCCCAGTGTTTACCGCCTTCTTCTAATGGATCCACTTGTTCAAACTCATGTACAAAGTTTTCAAACTTGTTTGGTAAAGAATATACACTAGCTACAAGTAGACACACTAAGATAACACAACGTTCCATCGTGATATTTCGACAATAATGAGTCAGTGTACGAAAGCTTCTATTTTATATACATCGGCCATTTTATTGTAATCACATGCCCGTCACGTGACTAAAGTCACGAGACGCTCTGCGACATGTGTTTAACGAGACGGAACGCTGACAGGCGCGTAGCGGAACTGTTATACATCAGTGAGTCGCTCACTGGCATTTTATTCATCTGAGTTTTATCGTCAAGAGCGACTACTTTTAAACGCTTTTGTCGATAGGTAGAATGTATCTATAGCTATATCTGTTTTGTTTATTCTCCGTAATCGAGATTGTAATTTATGCACGTGTCAATACATTTCCCATCAAGGGGGGGGGGAGGGGGCGGCGGGCTGACTAATTTTAAAAAGTTTGATGAATTAATCCCCACCCTAGAGACAATCGTATTCGTCTTAATCCCCACCCTAGAGCCTATATCATATATGACAGTGATGTAAAACCCGGCCAAAGTCTATTTCTCGGGACCCGGAGTCATTATGCGTTTATGCAGATCCTGTTTGCGACACTTGTTTAGAAACTGTATCATGCTATTTAATACTGCTGTTGTTAGTATAGCACAAAGAGCAGGATATTCATGTTGAATTCACAGGCAATCGGCGTATATTAACACAGACCCTCCTTCTACTTCCCACGAATCTGTTAAGCGCTTTAAACACTGTGGCTGTAATACCCCCTTTTGGGATGCGGGATTCGGGCCATCTTTAAACAGGAAGCGAGACACAGAGGCGAAATTGGACGCGGGACTCACTTATGTTGTTAACCGAATGCGAGACACGCTCCTTAAAATATGGAGGGATGCGGTACTCAGTGGAAAAAGATAAAAGGGACGCAGGAGTGCGGGGCGGTAGAGCTATTACAGCCCAATTTATACATTAATTTACTTTTACAAACATGAGAAGCTTTATAGGCATCACACGTCTTGAATTTTAGCTTACAAAGTGGAATTCATTTCATTAAAGAACTTGCATTTCATCTATCGCTCGTGACGTTATTCGTATGCAGGGTCTGTGCAATGGAAGGGAGAGTAATCGCCAACAACGAATAGACATGAATTGCCTCTCTTTTGCCATAGTTCATACGTGTTGATGAACTACTGCAGCTGAGCATCTAGAAACTAATCAGTGTTAAAACTATTTCCTTCTATATTTGACTGGTCATGTAATAATTGATTTTGATGAGTGTTATTGCGTTCTGTAATAGTATTTGTGTCCGCGGTATAGATAAAAAGAATAACTCAGTTAACGGTCCAAAATGTTATCATATTGATTTATCTTATTTCTTTGAGTCCTTTCATGTCGATTAATTATAAGTCTGTCTGTATATATATGATGATTGTTTTTTGGTCTGTGTAACCATTTTAGGCCTAATTAGCCATTATATATCATCCTTCCAACATGCTAGCCCTCGATGGTTTTAACTACAGTGTATGTATACTAACGATGAACGGTTAACTGCATACTTCGTTATTCATGGCTGCAGTAGAAGATGTTAAATAACCAGAGAGACGTGTAATACATCGGGATGTGGAAACAATATAGGCATCAGCTACTTGTTCTGTTCCGGGACCAGCACTGAGACCATTTCAAGTACCAGTTCCGGACCAAGCTTCGCGGCTAAAACCTGGCCAAGCTCCGAGGCCAGTTCCGGACCAAGCTCCGAAGCCATTTCCGGAACCAGCACTGAGGCCAGTTCCGCCAGGACCAAGCTGACATAGGCCAGTTCCTGACCAAGCAACAGCGCTACTTATGGTTTATGTCTGAACATTAATCTTAAGGACGCGACTTGTTGATTCTCTGATAAAGTTCTCTGACAAAGATGCTGCACTGTGAACACCATACTTCCCGATAAATTTATCACTGCATGCTATCAATATTATCACTGCATAATCAATTCGATATTATACAATTGTTCACTTTAATTTCCTAAACATGAGCACCATGAGTAGAGATAACCTGAATGTTGCCTTTAAACACTATTCCAAGTAAGTCACAAAGAACAACACAACTTGCATTAACTCGGAGATCATCTATGTGAAGAACTATGTCACTTCATAAAATGAAAGACACTGGAGTATTTCTTTTTTACTTGGACTTCCAACTGTCCGTAGTACAAAAATCTACCATAAGTTGATTTGATAAAATCAATATCAGTAGGCTTCAAGCCACATTATAGTTCATATACAAGTATTTCATAATTGTCTCAAATTGTCGTGAAGCCAACTAAACATTTTACTAGTAATCACTGTGCGTTTGCATCCAACAAGGTACCAAATTTAATGTATGTATATAAGTCCTTGATATATGAGGAAGTTATCCATCTAGCTAATAGATAGCTTATCTGTGGTTCTTAGCACCCACTACATGCAACTAAGTAAAATTCACTTGCATAATTATAAGAATTCATAACTATAGAGAAAATATCATCAGTTTATAATGATAAAACTAGTCTGTATTCATAAAGATGGTATCACATGATTTTACTTGTTTATAATCATTGGGTAAGTGGTTGAAATTCACGTACCCTAAAATTCATACTACATGTACTTTGGGGGAAGGGGTCCGCAGCCCTTTGGAGTGATTTTTCTTGATGAGGGAGTTTACATAACAAAAAAGAATAAAGTTATATTAAGAAAGCTATAAATAGTAACACAATTTTCTATGTATTTAAAGCTATCGATCACCAATGATCACTAGTATTCAAAATAAACTATACTGATAACTATATATAGACATGCTTGACAGACGACTATCGTGTTCTATTTTTACACTAAATAATCCGCCCGTATATATAGTCGGTAAGTTAGCGCTAGCTGGATACTTAAATTCTCGTCTCCTTAAAGGAAAGTACTGTACTGATAAGCTTAGAGCTGCACAACAATTAATAAATAATTAATAGGTGCTATAACTGTAATAAAAGCTAGTATTTCATCAAATGTAATATGATAATGGAAAAATCTAAGAAGTCTTCCTCGGACGTGAAATGTGTGATCGTCGGAGATGGTGGTGTCGGCAAAACTAGTATGTTAATGAGTTATACCGCCGGCGGAATTATGATGGATTATATTCCGACGTGTTTCGATTATTATACAGGTAACTATCCGTATTTAACTGAGATGTTTAATTTCATAAAATTAATATCTATAATGGTTTTATTATTCACGGACAAAAACTGCACTAAATTTATGTTTTTCGGACAAAATGATCACTGTGCTATAAAATCACAGTATTTTATTTACTAATTAAAATAAGATAATAAACATAATTAACTATTTATTATCCGCGTCTTTTCAAGTATAAATTATCAATTTCATGAAAAGAACTTTTCTCTTCAAATGTTCCTGATGCCCATGGCCAGCGGAAAGAAATATGAACGTTTTTTTATACTAAAAATGAGAACTACAGTCTGTTTACATATGAAAACAAATGAGATTTAAATATAGTTTCTCTAACTTTGTATGCAGTGTACATTGTATACATTTTACAACCATATTTTATACATGTTTATCACGCAGATTCCTTTTGTTTTCAGTTGATATGAAAGTCAAAGATCGTAATTACGATCTGACGTTGATAGATACAGCTGGACAGGTAATTCATGTTTTTTATTCTATCATACGAGTGGGTTTTTATCCAGTTTTTTTAAATGAATAAGAACAACATACCACGCCCTTGTATTTCTGATTCATGATTTTATTTCATTTACGTCTTAATTGTAAACTGTACGTATATACGTACCTGTAGAGAATATAACGTAAACGCTTATTCATATATCGACTTTATCGTATAAAATAGTTACAAATTTAAACGCATATAATCAACGACTGGGTGAACATTTACTCAAATTATATAAACAAATACGAAAGAAGTGCTGTACAACAACTATTTGTATAGTGACAGAAAAAATATTTGAAAAAACAACAACATAACCTTTTTAATAAAATGATTTTGGTTATTATTCGACTTGAACGCAAAACATTGTAAATTAAACCATAGTGTCTAGCCAATAACACAATAGAAAATAGAAAACAAAATTTGACACCCATGGATTTAATATACTTATGTCAAACATGAAATTAACATATATTACATCAGATTTCTCAAAAATATACCATGGATAATTGTAAACATATAATTAAACTTACATTCATACTTAACAATGATAAATGATGAATATAATGTAATAAAAGTATACATATTATATACGTAAAGAAGTCACTATTAATACTGAATAAGGCGTGAAAGAATGTTGGTGTCTGGTTTACTCGATCTATCCGAATTATCCTCTGCGACCCTATACTTTTTATTAGGCCCGATGAAGACAACACATTTTGATTTCCACTTTTTATAAAAATTCTACAGCGGTTTCAAGAGTAACACAAACAAAAGAATTCCCTACCCTACATAGAACCTACCATATTTTTAATGAGCATTAAAACAGACACAAACATTTTTTGATTAGACCTTTATTATAGAAATGACACTGTCTGTCTCTATTGACACAGTCGATTCTGCATTCTTCCATATAAACGTTCACAAGAAATCTCGAAATATAAAGAGATTATAATCATCTATTTTCATATAAAATATGTCTATCTGCATATTACTTGATTTATATAAACTAGACAACACCCACGAGTGGGTTGGTGCAGATATAATATCATAATGTATTGAGTCTCATTAAGAATTCAAGGTGTAACTTGTTGTTATACATTTTATGATAATTTTATATGTTATGGTAAGGTCATAATATACTTACGCAGTAATTGTTAATAACATCACGTCATGCCAAATAAGCACCTCATCTCATGATGATATGCGTAATTTAGTACAATGCGTTTGTTTGCTGAACACATTTCTCTAACAATGAGTTGAAATAAAAAAAAAGTTTAGCATTGAAAGGAAATGTTCCCTGTTTTTTATCATACATATTTGTAACTTTGACAGAGGTAATTAATTCAAAAGTCACATAAGTCCCCGAGGTGACGCGGCATTGTGTACCGAATGAATTAATATAAAAATGGTACAAGAATGTCCCGGCGGTTAACAGTTCTGTCGCTTGTATGAATTTTCATTCTAACACAATGTAATTAAACTTAAAGTAGGTCTATGACCCAGCAACCGACTACATGTATGCTAGAAACCAAAGGGAAAAACAGAAATAAACGATTCTAATACTCTCAATAATTAGCGAATGAAATGGTGAATGACGCTCATTTCTGGGGTTTAAACCTAGCACCGACAATATGCGTCATTTGGCAAATTTTCCAGCTACCTGTGTAGAACCACCGGCATCTTCCTCACATGTGAAATGTGATCCTGGCGGGTGGGATTCGAACTTGCTAGTGATTAGTAGTCAGAGACTGTAACCACCCGACATCCATGCTCCATTTTTAACATGTATATATTGCATTGTAATTAACAGTCATGTGACCAATGCATTCGTGCAGAGGTTGTTTTATGCGACATATCCCTTGACTTTGTCTTTTGCGTTTTTAATAAAAAATTACACATAGTCAGGTTTTTATTTTTTACATTCAGGAGACATACGATCGTCTGAGAACTCTGTCCTACTTCGACACGGACGTATTTATTATTTGTTTCTCAGTTGCTGATCAGGATTCATTTGAAAATGTGAAATCTAAATGGATTCCTGAAATAAAACGATATCGTCCAGGCACGCCATATATACTGGTCGGAACACAATCTGACAAAAGAGATGAATCGACAGACGATACATTAACCTCATCCATGTGGTCTGGAAATATGTCACAATGTCCACAAAGTTGTGTTTCAATGAGAAAAGCGAAAACGTTAGCTAGAAAGTCGGGTTCGGACTGTTACAGCGAGTGTTCAGCATTACGGGGAGAGGGTGTGGCAGACGTCATATCGTCTGCTTTACAAACTGCGATATCCAAATCCAAAAAGAAGTCTCCGTTAAAAGATTTTATGTCACGTTTTCATTTTAAATCCAAGCGTAATAACATGCAGAAGAGGTGAACAAATTATTGAACAATTTGATCGTATTAATTAAATGATCACTGATGGTTTTGTACCAATCAAAATTTCAGGTTTGATATGTTTGGACAAGTTTGTGGAGGTTGTGTCATCAATACAAGTGTGGTACATTACTACTATGTAAACTTTACTTGTCAGACTGGATGATCATAACTTAATTAAAGTCACTGTTTGATAGAATTAAACAGTAGAAAAGTTATCACATCACTAAAATATCAGAAATGGTTTTCAGATTTGACTAACAATGTGTGAGCAAACAGTATGTAGTGTCTGATAATGTTCATATAATGTGTTTCATTTTACGACCACAGTTTTGAGGAATGTGATGCTATTGTTGGCTTGTGGTTAGTATTTTTATCTTTGTGCAATATATTGTAATAAATTGTGATATGTGAATTATGTTGACTTGTGTGTTATAAATGTGTCTTATTTATATCAACCAGACAGACAAGTGACAAAAGTGTCACAATAACCCATATCTGATTGTTATAGCAAAGATACAGAATCTGAGAAGGAAGAGTTTGTGACCACCTGTCATTTACAGTTAATCAACACCAAGCCTTGTATTACAGCTGGTCAGACAACTCGTAATTGCTTTCTACAAGAGTAGCTCTGAAAATTGATGCTATGGACATCTAATCCATTTTTGTAGAAGAAATCTGCCAAAAATAGACATTATCAACTTGAAAAGATCCGTTTCATTCCAAGCCTAAAATACATACGCCCATTATTAGTCATTGCTTTCCCACTGTACTAGCAATATTGCGCAACAGTTCAACAAGGGAGAATAATCCTGAATCGTCTGAAACATCTTGTAACAGAGTGGCCTCCCTTATTAAAATTCTTCATAATTTATGTGATATTAAAAAGAATAACTCAAATAGACAGGTTTAGATTACAAAAGTATTTGTTTATTTTGTTTACAAAAGTACAGAAAGGAATTCAATAAATTATTGCACATAACATTTTGTAAGTTATCTATATACAAACAACACACACAAACTCAACTAACACACATGGAATGTAAACTAAACATACATGTATTTCTCATAGATCTATAAAATGAAACATAATCATATTTGTAGCAGCTTGGGATTCATCAAATACCAGTAAAATATATCATCTACAAGGTCAGATTATCAGTTCCCATTATACCGGTAGTTGGCATTGTTATATATTCATAGGAAAAATATATAGAATTAACAGATTTTCTTTTTTCAATTAAATATCCACAGCCAACAAAATGCAATACACTTTAAAAACAGCTATAAGAATACTATTTTTTAAAATAAACATTTGTATCTCAGATTATCTGTTTTGTTCTTACATGACTAATCATGATTACCATTGGATTATCCACCTGATGAAAGAAATCATTCTTTCAACACACACAGATTCTCAAGTACATGTAAGACAATTTCAAGGGAAGTATTAAATAATGGTATCAAGACACACTTATCTGCAGATCATTTCATCAAAACATTAACACAAGACAAAGATGCACAAATAGTAGAAAGAAAAGATCTTTAAGCAAAATTAGTATAAAAAACACTAAAATTAAAAAAAAAACATCTAAAAGTATAAATTAATTTTTCATCCCATACAAATATGCAACAAACTAAAATGGACACAGATCTAATTGTATACTTAAACCACCTACTGACAATGTGTTTATGATCATATGTAAGTAGTAGTTAGTGATTTTGATAAATAGATTATGGCTAAAAAGGTAAATAAATAGAAACATTTCTTTTATTCCAGTATATGTACTTAATAATATACACTTACCGATAATAAAACTAATATACATCAGTAAGAAAATAATTTAAAACTAAAAGATTATTTACACATTAAAATATTACAACTAAGTACAAGTTCTTTCATGTATCTACAATTATACAAATAAGTAAAATGGAATTTTAATAATTCATAATTTAGGATCAACCATTAAATATCATAGGTCATTACATTGCACCATTAAGAAACATGAATTCTAATTGGATAGGATGCATCATGATACAAAACTACTGTATGAATGCCTAGAGCTTAATTGCTACATAGAATTAAGATGTGAAATTTAAACATTTTTTATATACAAATTTTCTTTCATAAATTCTGGGTCATAAATTCATTAGTGTAAGTTACAGCCTTAATGTGCAGGATCATGTTACACACATAATATACAAAAACAGTCACAAATACACACAAATTGTACAAAATAACTTAATTCTACAGATATAGATATCATTATGGGTGTAAATATCACAGAGTTTTGCACTTACAATGAATAAGATAGTAATCATGGTTTTGCACAATAAATTGCCATTTCTAGATTTTCATAAAATCACGTCATTTTGTGTATAAAAATATATATTGATATTTTGATATCAAGGGAGATAACTATGTGTGAAAGAAAAGCACATATATTTATGTTCAGTCAAATAATATATATATAAACATAGGTGTAGGTTGTTGCTTCGTAGACATATCTAGATAATAAGTACCTCTTAAAAACCGTACTTCATCTAGTTTTTAAACAGAAATAATTATGACTTCGTGACCATAAAATTTATAAGACTTAACTATACAAATATAGTCAAGCCAGTGTTTGTGACCATCTTTGAATAACGGCCGCCCTGTGATTAAAGGGCTATTCTTTTAAAAATTGTCACTGGCAATTAAACAAAATGACCTCCATATAAACACCCTCTGGTCCTTAATGGTAACATTTTGTCTTTAAGAAGGGTGGCCTTTGTTCACAGGTTTGACTTTATATACCATTGACATGCCTTTAAAGAGAAATATACATAATAGTTACATACAGTTAACTAAAACTAATGTATACATACTATTGGCATGATTTTGATGAAGATAAATGCTACGTTGGTAATGTATTTGTTACAACACAAATGTTCCAAGGATGAAAATCACACAACCATACCTGTAACACTATATCCAGAATTGATCAGTTATACAGGTAAGTCATAAGAAGGGGACATGTTTCCATCACATAAATGAACAGTGAACTTATGAGTAAAGTATGAGTTAAAACTGTTTATATGCTGAATAAATTGTTAACCACATCCAATACATGAAGATAATTAGTCTTGACAAGATCTCGAACTGCACATGAATCAACATTTCTCAATCTAACATATAACATAAATAATTTAAATATACTTGAAGGCTTTAAAACACAAGTTTAAATATGTTGCATTTTTGTGCAGGACTTGAAAACACCAATTAGATCCCTAGTATACATCTTCCTGTTTAAAACTGGTAAAAAATGAGAACATTGCACTGAATTGTAAATGAATTTATTTGATTATAATGAAATAATAATTTGTTTGTGTCCTTCTTTAATGTTATCAAATTAAACCAGTTGGAATTCTCAAGTTAATTCAAACTTGTAGTTTTTAAGCCAATAAGTTCATATATTGTCTTGGTAATGTTTAAATATATCAGTGTATACATTAGAGATAAATTGTAAAATATCAGAAATACTGAGATTCAATAACTTAGACCATCAATTATTTCAATGCAAAAACAATATTCCTAAGTAATGTACATAGTAACAACAGTTAAATTGATCAGACAATTCTACCAAGATATTTTATTTCCAAAAATAACAAAATTTAAACACCCTCAATCAGGCTTTTTATTAAAAATTGATCGCTAACTGAGATTTTTGTCTGAAGATGATGTTTTAAAGGCAAAAGCAGACATGATTGTCAGAGATAGAATATTGCTTTAATATGATTAAGAGAATGTTCAACTTTGTTTGCACATACTATGTGTCATTAAATGAGGATATTGGTGTAAATAAATGAGATATTGCTGAGAAATAAGGATTATTTTCAGTTAGGAGTACATGTGTAATACCTCTCTTAAGTTAAAGAAAATGAATTGCTCAACTTTTATAATATATCATCTAAATTTTCGAATATAATATATAACACCATTCAAATATTTAAGGCAATCAATTATTCTATTTGATAACTCATGGAAGAAATGTAAAATTTCATAATATGCTAGAATAAGTAAAGTTTACAATAGAATAATGTGAAATGAAACATTTCATCTGTATAGCATCAAATAATGTGATTGATGGTCCTGCTTACAAAATATTAAGAATAGACCGATTGACAAATAAAAAAAGTTGAGTTATGTTTTAATAATAAAAGTATCAATCAAAATGTCTTTAAAAGATATTAGGATATATTCTACCAACTTGACTAAAACAATAAATGAATGAGACCTTTGTAAAAAATAAACATTAAAACAGTTATATAACATAAAAATGGAGAAAAGTAGGCATATACTAGGACCTATCATCTGATAAAAAGGGTCACTGTTCACTGTTTTAATATCAGTTCATTGCAAAAACAATACTCTCTGTCTGAGCATAACCATCAGATCTACATTAAGTTCATAACCACAACACCATCCTACATTTATTTCAACAAATGAATAAAAAGGACATGTGGCACATTAGAAAGCCATACTTCAACAACATCATACTGGTTTTCAAATTCAGACTGAATTCATGTTTGAAACACAGATGTTTTGTTCAGTAAGGCCATGGGTCTGCTGCACTATTAATATCAGATTCTGTGACCTATATTTCTCCATTGATTCTTTCATTTTCTGTGAATATCACAAATCAGTCTCTTCTATTTTGGATCTATATTCCCATCAATTCAATAGAGAATAACATCCAACTAAGATGCACGTAATATCCAACTAACTTTGAAGCAATAAATTCACTCTTTCACTGACTTCATAATCATGTTCCACATATAGTTTAAGCATATATTTGTAAATGTAAGTAGCAGCTGGTATATAAGTAAAGAATGTCACACATCACCTAAGTCAGGTTATCCTTGCATGTGTAATGTAGAGTTTGTCTATATATCATCCTGATGGAAATATAAGCAATATATCCACAACCTTAATTAAACACAATCTAACACACATCTCAGTCTTTGTAGGAAAATATACATCACAGAATACAACATAAATACTACATACTAGTATTCTTTAATTCTTTCATAATCCTTCAAGTTTATCTGTTTGTCAAATAATCACTGAATGAGATCAAACCATCGGTTTGTAGACCTATAAGCACAATATGATAAGCACCTAAACATTCTGACAGTAATTGTTGTTTCATCTGAATACCACATCAGTGTTCTTCAGAAGTCCCCATAGCCAACAGTACCACCTTCCACACGAAAACTTAGCGCAAGCTACTTTTAGTCAATCCAAATAAAACTGACATAAAAAAAGAATAATCTTTGAATAAAACCTGCCACAATTAAAATTCAGCCCTCTAGTCTGAATCTTCTGGAGAACACTGTCACCCTTATACAATGTATACATTCATGTTTTCATGTCTAAAACAGCTTTGCGCCTCTTGTAGTATACGTATCCTTGGACCCATGGGAACACCAATCTTCTCCAACCTGTCCTCTGTCATATATGGTAACTCTATCATACCAATATGTTCTGACTGGAAATTACTGATATATCTCTGCAAGAAATAAAACAGTGAATGAAGAAGGAGGTAAGAATGAAATGAAGTACAATAAAACCTCACTTAGTCACCATTTCAATATTAAGATCACTTTATTATAATGAGGCTAAATGAGCAGATATTTTTGGACCAGTTTTCAACATTTATTTGATACTTCAAATACAGCTTTTCAGCTTAAAAGATGATCTTTATAATAAGGTTGTACTGTATATAGACACATAAACAGTTTTTTTTCCAACCTGGCCACAGAGGCCCAACACATAAACAGACCCAACCCAATTCATAAAATACAAGAGAAATCAAAAAGGAAATCAAAAAGAATCTTAGTCCTTCAAATAAAATCATTCTGGACCTTCATTAAATATTAGTCAGAAATACTCATCTTTATTTTGATAACATACAAATATTCAGAAATGATGACTTTTTTATCCTTAAAACATGTCATTAATAAATAATATTAAGATCTGAGTAAGAACAGACATTATTAAGTTATTACCTTATAACCCAACTTTTCCAAGAAAAGTTCTAGCAATGGGGGCTCTGTTCCAAAGAATCTGAAAACAATTAATTTACCATAACTTAGATGAACATGAACAGAATTTTCTTTTGAACACATTAATGACATTATATTTGTTGGAAATTCAATTTAATAATCAAATCAGATTGTATATATCTATATAAATCATAATTGTGTTAGACTGAAATAACTTTTTTCTATCGATGAATACTACATGTAGTAGCAAATTATTCCCAATAATTCTTCTTTAATACAGAATGAAAAGAAGAAATTTTGTTATTACCAATTAATTTATCTGTAATTCTGTAAACAATTAAATTACAAACATTACATGTATGAGAACCAGTATAACAACATACTTGGTGAGTTTATTCACTCTTTTAGGATTTGTTAATGATGGAACCCAATCTCTGAATCGTTCTTGTTCAGTCATTGTCCTATCAATCATGTTAGGAAAGGGTCTTGAAGGATTGTCCCTTATTTCTCGCAGCTCCTTTTTTACACCGTCGAGGTCGTTGACCATGGTATTGTGTGTACGAAGTTCTGAGGAGAGATGAGCCACACTTCTCGCTAACGTTACAACATGGGATTCTAATCTTTGAAATCGTTTATTGATATTTCTGTAAAAAATATACAGTTAAATAATAAAACTGAATAAAATGATAGAAAGCAGACATCAAGGCTTTAATATGCATTCCCAAGTGGTTTGTAAAATGTCGCAGGAAACTGGGAGGCAGTGTTGTACAGGGGTCATACTTAATATAGCACCACTTACAGCATTTGGTAAAAATAAGTATAAATGATTGATGTAACTTGTAAAAATTGTAACAGGTTGTGACTGATCACCATTTGTCAGGTGGTTTATTTCCCAAATCAGCAATTTTAGCAATAATTCTTCGCAAAATCAACAGGCTAAGGCCTCTTCCCAATGAAGAGTGAAAAACCCTGTTTATGATCCATAGTTACAAACAAAACATAGTACAAGCCAATAACCTCAATCATCTCAGTGGCTGTGAATTATAAGAACTCTATCCTAAAACAATGTCAACAGATTATTTCAACATGATCAGTTCTTAATTAAAATAAGTGTTTTGGTATTCAGTTATAGAAAATACAAACAAAGTGACACTGATAACTTTTACTTTACTTACTTAAATTCTTTGGAATGATGTTTATGAGCAATCTGTTTTCCAGGTTTATATTTTGATTCTCGTCTGAATGAACTAGTATCAGAACTACCAATACTCCATCTCCTTTGTCGACCAATGGGAGGGGGACCCAATGACCCCTTTCCTGGCCCAAAATGCGAATGTGCATGATGCCCAAGAGGTGGGTCTGTTCCGACCTTGTTTTGAAGGTTATGATATTTAAATTCTAGGTCATGAAGATGTTCCCGTATGGTTGATACTTCACGCGATGAAAGTATGTCACCAGCCGGATGAGGTTGTTCTGTGTCATGTGACTCCACTGTGAGTATCGTGTCATCAATATCAAATGATAGATTGCTTTCTGTATCTGTACCTGACTCCCTAACTTCATTCAAACTTCGGTTTTTATATCCTCGGCCAATTCTATTTTTCTTGCTTCTAGAAGGTCGGTTGTTTCTCATGTTTATCTCAGCTGCTCGCCTTGATTTATACATCATATCTACAGTGTCTTCTGCTTCATCCCTCAAAGCAGACGGCACATTTGTTGCACTCAATGACTTTGGCAAATTTGAATCAGGATCTGGTCGAGGTGACTCTGGTGGAGTATTTGTTGGAGACAAGGGAGGTAATGGCGGAGTTACTGACCCTGAACTTTCACTATGAGAAGGAGGATTATAGTCAAATATACTTCTATTTTGAAAGTCATGTGACAAATCATGTGACTGATCATGTGATCTGTCATGTGATTCATTAAAATCATATCTCCCAACTGATCTTGATTCTCTAGAAGCTGCTGTAAGAGCAGACTTTAAATCTTCAGAAAATTTATTGTTTCCTGATGTATGTCTTGATCTATCGTTAATGTTATTTACAGAAGTATTCAAGTTTTGTGCTGACTGACGAAGATCATTCCTTATCATATTATCATTCGTCTGCTGTGGAAGAGGCAGTCTGGGTCGCATATGTTTTTGTGAAGGACTCTGAGGCATGCCATTACCTGGAGGTTTCCTAGCAGAGGAAGGACGACTTCCTAGATTGTCCGGATATTTTGATGCAGGACCAATAGCATAATCTGGACTACCGGGACTGGTTGGACTTGGCTGACTTAAACTAGAATGAGACTGTGAACTATGACTTAACTTCCCATAATTATTGTCTGTAGAAGTAAGAACTTGTAAATGTTTTGGAACCTGTTCCTGTGATAGACGACTTTGCTGACTAGATGATGACTCATCCAAATGACCTGGAGTACTTGAACTTTGACCCATTGGACTTTCTCTTTTAGGTGAGGTATATGAATGTCCTTGACCTTGATGATCAAGATTATCTTGACTCTGTGACTGACCTTGACTTTGACCTTGTAACTGTTCTTCCTGAGCTTGAAAATAAGCCTGCATGTGAGCAGGAGCTGGTGCTGAGACAGGTCTATGAGACATTTGACCAGAAGGCTGTGCAAATTTGACCTGAATAAAAGACATAATCATATACATGTAGATATAAATGCCATTAAATAAGCTCCACTTTTTTTTAAACCAATACATGTATAAGGCAATAAATTCTGAGTGAATGCAAGCAGTTTTCAATATAAAAATCTTTTTTCAAGCATTTTATAAATGTGACACCATGATCTTTATATTTAAGGATGTGGTCTCTCATGTTATAGCAAGAGGTGTAACTTTGGAATGCATACACAGTATTTACTTTTTTAATCCATCTCAGAACTAACTAAACTAACCTGAAAGGGCTAAATCGAAAAAATACTAAAGAATAATTCACAAATAAAAGAAGGAACATGCATCGTACCAAGGATGAATTATTATTTTGTAGCCTATGTTGAGACTGATGTCCGTATGAGGATCTGAGATTATCTCCCCTGTTTATACCATTGTTACCATACGATGGTGGTGGTGGGTTCTGTGGACCATATAATTTATTCCAGGCATTCCTTAAATCATTACTTCCAGCCTTGTTTCGACTGGAAAATTGTTTAAATAAATAAGTTAGATAACAAAATTAACAAAATGAATAATAAGACTACCGAGTAATATAATACACAGTAAGCCAGAAGATCAAATAAGTCTGATTGGTTTCATAAATATTCCTTAAAAAATAATCCCTAAGAGAAAGGAAGAAATAAGGTTTTTATATGTGCTAATTTTGGAGTTACAATCGGATTATTATATCATAATGCATGGGCCAAAGAATGACCATTTAGCCTGGGTAGTGTTGATTAATGTCTGACTTGTTTCAAATAAATGTATATCAATTTTCATTACTCATATCAGAAATCATTTGTATGATTACTAACAAGTGATACTCAAAATTAAATAAGATTTTCATGAACTAGCTAGTGAATAAACTCAAATATCAGTAACAGAGAGTATACTAAATCTAACATACCCAGGTGGTTTATAAGCTGTCTCAGGAACTTGAGAGGAGGGTCCAGGTGTGTTGTTGTTCATTGCTGGATGTGGATCAAACTTATATGGACTATTTTCTCGATTGTTCCGAACTGCTGGTCCAGGCTGGGGCGTCGTCCTATTAGGGGCAGTGGTGCGAAATGCAATTGCTGATGGGGGTCGACTTATTATTACCTCCGCTCTGGAACCTTGAACTCGCTCTGATGGTTTTGAAGGCTAGAAAATCCGAGTAAAAAATTATTAATAAAAATCGAACATGCATGAAGGGGTGAATGATACGCAAATGTTTTTTTTTTTCATGTTTTGTTACAAGAAACTTATTGCTGAATTAATGCCTTGAACACAATTAAAGATTTTCACCATTCAAATGGTATCAAACAAAGAAGGGTATCAAGTTAATAGCATGTTTTTACAGTAAAACATAACGAAGAATTACTTTTAATGTGAGGCTCACAGGGAAGATCAGGTCTATGCCTAACTGTGTTGTGTTTACTACATGTATTATTATAAGTCTTTACTGTTATTATTATCATAATAGATAAAAGGGTATGAATTACTAAGCTAGTAGCAGATTTTAGTTGATAGAACAAATTATCTGATATTATTAACATTCAAGGATAGCATTTTATTAACACATTTTTGTTAAGCATTGCAGTATTGATTTAAAACACATACAGTCAGTAAATTAAGCTAATATGAATCATGTTGCTGATATACTTAAGTATAAGTTCAATGTATTTTGTTAAAGCAGGCTTTGTTTATTGGATTAGAATACAAGTACATAAAAATCAATGAAAAAAACATTGTAATGAATTTAAGATTGATGATTCAATAAAATGGTAGATATTAAACTTTACTTAAGTTTGTGTTAGAACATGCATAATAGAGACACAACAATTAGTTAATTCCACACACATGCCATGTTATACACACATCAAAGTTAGAAAATTTTCCAAATAACTAATTTATGAAATACCACCACCTACCACATAACCTTGTTGCGACTTCTGACGAGTATGTTGACCGGTAACCGGTCGGTAACCAGGTCCAAAGCCATGGTCACCTAACATGGCTGTATCGAAATCAGCAGAGTTACGTGACATGGGTGGCGGGACAATCAACAGCTCACCTTCATCCTCGTCTAAAATCTCACTACCTCCACCATGAAATCCTTCACCACCAAAATATCCCTATTGTACAGGTGAACAAGTGCCAGGGTTAGGTGATACACACACAAAACAACAAACATAGTGACACACACACACGTAATTTTAACAACAAATCATCAGAGAGATTGTTTATTCCATCATCACAATTACATTCCCTCATCATTCTCATTAACAAAAGATGTAAGAATCTTTGAACAAAATATTCAGTTTTTGTTTCACAATACAGTGATATCTAATTATCAACCATTTATCAAAGATAAAATGAAATAAATCACAGGAAGAATGTTTTACAGATTGATTACATTATTAGACATCAAAACTTTGTTGACAAAAAAATCTCCATAGCACAAGTCAAATATATTTAAGAAAACAAAAGAATTGTTGATTTGCAGACAGAGGCAATTAATATTTATACAAGCTTTAACAACACACCAATTCTTGAAGTTTCATTTAGTTTAAATTATCCAAAAAAAGGAAAGTAAATGGGGCTTCAAAGTTGTATCAAATCAACTAAGGTCCAAGGGGATTGTTTCATAGACATGTCCAAGCTAAAAGACAGTAGTTTTTAAACTTAAAAAAACATATTTACAAACAAGGAGAAGTGAGATTTGGAAATTAATCTAGAATCTCAGGCATTCAATAAATTCATAATGCCCCCAGTAGCAGCTTGACAATTACTGTGTATGGATGGAAATACGGACTGACAAGGCAATCATTGTATGCTAATGCATCATTTGATGCCAGGAGGGGGGCATAAAATTGCTATCTTAGCTTACAATGTCTATGAAACAAACATCAGGTTTTTACTTAATTATCTCATATATGCAAAAACAAAATCCAGTTATAAGGTAGTACATGCTGAACACCAAGGCTGAAAATAAAAATAAGTTTGTTTGGAGATCTCCAACTGACTCATGAAAATCATAGCACTTAGATTTTTTTGGCATTTTGTTTTTACTGTCATCAAATAGCAAAATTACTCCCTATCTACCTATTCAGTGCTAAAATTCTTGGTCGGAACACTCCAAACCTACATAATTTTATTTTCAGCCCAATCAATGTTAGATTTCATCATAATTATAACAACATTCATAAACATGTGACATCAAACATTATTCCCAATCCAAATACACAACATACATAGACAAGGGAGACAACCCACAACTCACCATTTTATCACGACTACCACTCTGACTGGAGTTACTTCCAAGTAAATTTTTTAAACGATCTTCTACTGAAGGGCTGGTGGCTGTACCATTAACCTACAAAATAGTCAAACATCAAATCTACTGAAAAATAAATCATTTATGGCAATATATTGGATTTCATTAAACAGTTCAACTTTTTTACCTTACTTGTTCGATTCCTTTAGATCCATTTGAAAGCTCAAATCTGACTAACTTTATTACACTGAGTGACCACTTCAATATTAGGAATACCTCATTAAAAAGACCAATCATTTTCTAATTTGAATACAGAGCAACCTCTCTAAAGCAACACCCTTGGGAGTAGCAAAATTATAGTGTTGAGAGGTTGTTGCTCTAAGGAGGTTAATTTAATATTTATATTGTGCAGTGGGAAAACATAATTTGTTGTTAAAGGTAGGTTGTTGCTCAAGAGAGGGCTGCTCTGGACAGGTTGTACTGTATATCCAACTTGATTATTGGACCAACTGAATGATAAGAGAAATTATTATCGATTTAAACTTTCACAGTTTTTTTCCAGTCACAAAATAATTGCAATTTCATTGATTTACCGTTTGTTTGATGATCCTGAGCACAATAAGGAGAAACTCACTCTTTATAACAGAACAAGATACTACATAGTTACAATGAAATGACAGTTCAGTAAATTTATATTTGTTTATATAGAGTTTTACACCCCTTTTCAACAGTCAGAGTCATGTGAGGCGGATAGTTCACCTAAGCATTGTTCCTAGGAAGAACCAGTACTAGATTCCAGTCCTCAGTAAGCAACTGCTTACTTTCTCACATAAAGAGACATGGTCGGTAGCGGGGCTCAAACCCATGACCCACTGTCAGTGAGAGGTTACAGTGGTTTGAATTCAGTGACTTGAACCACTCGACCACGGAGGCGGGTCGATGGTTCAGTAAAAGATACAAATAAATCTAATACTAGTATCTTACAGTATGAGCTGGTTGTCTAGGACTAGCAGTCCAGGCTCTCTGCGTTATACCAGGTGGGTGGGTGGGGTGCTGTTCCTGCGATGTAGGTATACTTGTTCTAGCATTCGGATGTCTTATCACCATACCACGATTACTTGTATGGTTAGCAAAGTGATGTTTTCTTTCATCTACACCATGTTGAGCAACACCATTAGTTCCTATCTCTGTAGTGGACTGAAAAATAACGCAGTTAAATTAGAATGAAGTCAAATATTTTATTAGCTTTTAAGTATACAGTTCATTGCCAAATAAATCATATACATAATACAATGATGGCAGCACAACAAATGCAGACAAATAAGAGGAAATATTAGCAGGTTCTAGGGATATTATTAATTCTATGTTTTTGTATAATCTATAGAAGTTAATAACAACAGTGACTTCATTTGTGAAGAAACAACAGAATCAACTTGGCAAAAAAAATGCCGAAATTAGGTTAATTTCCATTTTAGCAATCAACAAATATTGAACAGGTGTATTATGTCTGTATAAAAATATCTATGAATTGTACAAATTACCTAATAAGCTAATAAAAATTGTAAGACTGATCAGTTTATAATACTAAATACCTTGCGACTGCTTACAATCCACAGAGAAAGATTTATTAACACATTTACACAATTTTACTACATCAATGTCAATTAGATACAAATATCAAAAACATATACTTTGATAAAAATAGAAATAATTGTTTAAATCAATCCTGAATTGAACACATTGATTAGTGGATTATTTCCCAAGGTTAGATATACATCATTATACTTCACAATACAGCTTTTATATACTAGTAAAGACTGCACCACTTGACATTTAATTTGTAACATATGCCACATTATTTCATTCTAAACAAAGAACAAGTTAGTTATCATTTGTATGCTTCATTTATTATTTATAATTATTTACAATCAGGTAACTTCCTAAATAAACAAGCAATAAATCAATAATAATTACATTGATAATGTTAAATTATTGTTTATCCTGTTATAAACAAATTGAGTAATATAATGTAATAGTTTAACACTTTTCAAACAGGTTTTAATCATTTAAACACATAATGTGACAGGTAAACTTTGAAAAACAACAAAAACAGCATTTATTCAGCCTAATAAGTTCATACAAGCTTCTTGCCTACAATAAAATGTTGTAGGAAACACTAAATATTCACATTTTTGCAAGTTTAATATTACAGTAATAGCGGGGTGGTCGCAATTTCAGATCAAAAGACCATTAAACATAGAGGGAAAAAATCTTTTAAAAAATGCCTGTATTAGCGGGGTGGTCGTAATTTCGGGGTGGTCGTAAGGCAGGGTTTAGGTGTAATGTGTAATCATTAGCTATAGCTAAACTATGAGGATAACTCACAGACAAGGAAAAAACACAGATAAATTTAAAATACACAGATTTACACGTGAATGTAAAAATATAATACAAGTACCGTACTTACTATAATGTTAAAATGTGGTTTGGTTGTATCATGGTTATTAGTCTCTCTTCCCATCACTCCAGGTAAAATCTCATCATCATTATAAGATGTTTTCCGAGTAGATAATTCAGGTCCATCTATAAAGATATTACAAAAATGCAGTAAAATCTAAGTAAATGACCATCTCAGTAAATGATCACCTAAGTAAATGATCACCTGAGTAGTGACTGCCTGAGTAAATGGTACCTGAGAAAATATAGGTGTATATAGGGGGGGAGGGTTTCGATAATGGGCCTTCGGCCTAAATGGTCTACTTGGAAAATGATCACCTGAGTAGTGATAACCTGAGTAAATGATCACATGACTAGTGATCACCTGAGTATTGACTGTCTGGGTAAATGATTATCTGAGTAAATGGTCACTTGAGTAAATGACAACCTAAGTAAATGATCACTTTGGTAAATGAGCACCTGAGTAAAAGACCATCTGAGAAATTTATAAGCAGGTTTTTCTTGATAATATGTTGTTGGACGGAAGTGCTGATATCTTTATAAATTAAGCCATCAAAATGACTCATATATTATAGATGCATAGATATAATATAAGAAATCTGTACTGAAAAGAATCCTGGGTTTTATGAATGAATTTCAAGGCTAAAATTAGAAGCTCAATTTTGAATGTGATATAGTTTACAATATAATACTAACAGCCAGACAATTAATGATGCATTCAAATTTAAAACCATTAATCAAATAATAATCTCTTTAATGATAGAAATGAAATTATACACTATTTTACAGATTATGTACCCTAAGATAAGGACAGTTTAGTCCTCTGAATGTGGTCTAAGATCTAGGGGGTCTGTATGGTTTCAATGTCATTACAAAAAGTGAGTAATTAAAGCTGAAACCTGGTGCAATTAGTGTAATACAACCGTATCAAAATCTTGAAGAAAATTAAAATTTAAACTAATTTGGTGGAATGAAATGTGCAGATAAATGAGTTATTTATTAAGAAGTAAACCATTATATCAGTTGACAATCAGGTGGTAAGTATTAATTACATCAGTAAGTTAAGAAACACAGCATGTCATGCCTTTAATAGGGTAAATATCATATTCACCAATACTATTGGGACAGACAGATTTCCATGATAGAAAATGATTTACCATGAGATTTAAAAAAGTAATGACATTCCTATAAGTTATTTTCCCTTTAAATATGCATTAATGAGAGTAATGCACTTTCAAAGATAAAAGAAAAAAGAACATCAGTCTATTTCCATGAAAACTCATGATAAAAAGATGCAGTAACACAGTATCAATCTGATTTGTTAAAGACATATATAGGTCACCATGCAGTGTCCAAAATAGAAATTCATGTTTCATTTTTCAGCAAGGGCAACAACTCTTAAAAAAGTTTGAAAATTTGCCCTAAAATAAATTATCCAAGGTAACTATCAAATAGAACCAAAGTGGATATCAACGTTGGACGGACTACATTTATTGTAGATGTAGGAGAGTTCAGTTTTAAATAATTCATCTACTATTGTTTGAGACTTACTGTTATTTCTTTGTCCCTGTGGAACGAAAGGTGTTGCTACCGCTCCTGGTAACTTCATGGTTCCTGGCATGTTAGACTGGTGTGAATGTGTCACTGAATTATTAGTAGACTCAGTGGTAAAATCATTAAAACCATTCTGATCTGGTAAATATGTTCCCTGTAACAAAAAAAAATTACGATAGTAGTCATTACAGGATGTTTGCTTAGGTAAGCAAGGCAAACAAATAAATGACATGAAATAATTCATAAACAATCAATAAACATACTAAATATCACTTAAACATACAACCTATTCGATTCAAATTAGCTCCTGCATGTGTATACAAGTTTTTTTTACCTCAAGTCATTAAACTTTGAGGCTATGTTAGGTTCAGAGCTGTTCCAAAGAGGGGAGTTAAGGTTAAGCAGAAACAGGTATTTATATCTCAGTAATTCTTATTTCCATTATTTATCCTGGTTTTTCAACATGCCCGCAGTGTTAAGCACAAACACTTGCCTCATCCCTTTCCTGTAATTTTCTAAACACTGTACAGGATTTGGAAGTTTGGATGGGGACACTGGAAAAGCACTGAAGATGGAGCCGAGATTCAAACCCACAGCCTTTTGATTAGTAATCCAGTGTGTTACCACTAGACCATCAATCTACTCATATGATTGAATAAAAGTCTGAACTATAAATCAATATGAATAATTGTCCATAAACACAACCTTACCTGAAAGTGTTTTCTGACGTTACCAATCAATAATAATACACTTCTTAGATTGCCTTCTTCTACTTCTGTGAACAAACAAAATACAGTAATTGGTATTTAATTATCAAGATCATTTAGTTATACATATAAGCACATAGTGGGATAAAAAAGGTAACATTATATACTTAACCTTATGCAGCAAACTGACCTCTGTAACAGAAGTGTTTATCAACAGTATATTCTGTATTATTATACCTCACATGACTTATTTACTCTATAGCCTTATGTGACGTCAGAGGGTGACAATCCGTAATGTTACCCTGTGACATTACATTTCGGCCCTCTTGCAATAACGAAACTGCCCTCACGCGCTGACGCGATATTACCGGGTGCCGTGTTTTAGTCAATCTGTTCTATACCCTAGACGTTTTTATGGGCAATTATCAAAATCCACTCATAATTTGACATCCCGTTTGCCAGATAATTTAACAGCGAAAATAACTATATAATGTTTATGCTTTCAATCTCTGAAGAAGACTTAGTGTTTTGACTCAACCAGTACGAATAGAACCGTATAATTGTTAGCATGTTTGTTGCATTCTTGTCTTTCTAAATTATTGTTTGTTCGATATAATAAAATAAATATCACATCCCACATAGGGTGATAGAACGTAATGTTCTCCCTTGACAAAGTAATGTCAACCTCGGCTAACGCCTCGGTTGACATTACTTGTCTCGGGTGAACATTACGTTCTATCACCCTATGTGGGATGTGATATTTATATAATACCAGGTAAGCATGTTAGGTAATTGATTGACATAAAAATCTGAAGAAAAATAGTTATTGTTAATTGTGTTAAAAAACTAATACAAGCGAAAAAGCAATTATTTGATTTTTTTTAAATCTAGGAGCTTATGAGGATTTAACTGGGTAGTTAAGTCCTATATCAAACAAGCAAGATGTGAACAAATTTGACACATTACCATTTGTTTTCCTATCTAAACTCAGCATTAAAAATGTAAGTATATAATATCACTCAATTATTCTTACAATTAAAGGTAGTTCCAGCATAGTAACTGATATATATCTGATAATAATAATCTAAATTTAGTGTAATCACACCAGTATTATAAATGATACACGTCACAATGTGAGGTCTACAGGTTATAACAGCACTTGAAATCATGAATTAAAACTTGAGGCTTTAAAAACATAATTGATAAGACTTGATCTTCAGTTAGAAAAGGGAAGTGAGTTACTCAGTAATAAACATAGACACAGAGATAAAACAGACTTGATATTGTTCCTGGTGATTTATAATCATGTAATACACTGGTTATATCATTGCTTAGTTTCAGGGATTGTGATGTATGATAAACAAATGATATCAATCATTCTATTAAAGGTAAACATTAGCTTGCTATATCTTCACATACACTTCTATCAAAAGTTTTATAAAAATTGTTTGTTTCTGGTAACATATGCTAATAAAAATAGTGTAGTTAGGTGGAGACATTTGTTTTATCTTTTTTTTGTAATACCTCAAAGTGCGCAAGAGGATGTACTGTTCCTTGAGTCTAACAACAAGTTTAGGGTCTGGTAGCCAGAAACAAAAAAATTATGCCTAAGAAATTCGACAAATGATTCAATTATAATTTTAGATGTCATATCACTGTCTCATCAGTATGATTGCTCATTGAAATTCAATTTAATTATTGGTGTTTACTAGTTAAGTGTTGTAAAATACATTAAAATGTCATTACTGCATGACATACAAATGTATCAAGTAAAAATGATTAAGGCTAGATAGGAATTAAAGGTTAATCCAAGTATACATTTGTACCCTGTTATTAGCATCATAAAGGTCTAACACATAGGAAGCATAGTGTAGTATGGTGTAATATTCAATATTATTGGTTCATACATAATTTTCTACAAACAAACAGTCACATACCGGTATATCACACCACAAACAAATTATTAGACAAATCAAATAAATATAACACGAAAAATATTTCAAATACTTCAAGGCACCAGCTGATAAATAATACATATTTCTAAGGTCATAATTCAATCTATGATACTTAAATGGTATTGCAAGAATTTATCCTTGACAAACCTTTCGGATTGATTCCTGTTATATCCACATTTCTTTTACAGAGAAACTTGAGACAATGTAGTAAATTGAGAACTCTTTCTTCTTTGGAGGTAGGATTAGTCTTCACACATGTCAAGGATACATCAGCTAAAAGATAAATTATATACAATGAAAACCAAATAGAATCAAAGTACTGAAAGTACTAATGGAAACTAAACTTACATAGACATGCATTGCAACATAGAATGAGAACCAGCCTAACATTTGTTTGGCAGATATAGAAAAACGCAATACTTTGGTCTGCATCAAAATTCACAGCCAAGCGAGTGATGACTATTGAAAGCAGTTTCCATAAAGACAATCTGTATGTTTCTGACTCATTACTCAACAAACTTCTCAAATTATGACACCTAAAATTCACCAGGAGGTCTGTTATTTCAATACCAAACATCAGTCCAATGGTGGCTGAGGATTGCTGTATCATGATAATCAGCTATGAAATGCATCCACATTTAAGAATGGCTATCACAACCAAGTAAGGGGCCACAACTCTTACAGGCTAATTATCAAACCTGCCCTCCATGATCTACATTACTCATGGCTGCAGTTAAATCCTGGCATATATTCCGGCATATAGCATTGGATGAGGAGATTTGATTATCATTTGCATGCTACTATAGCACTGTTCATAAATCCACAGTATTTAGATTTATAACAGTAAAAGCACAGAAATATTACCTGAGCCTAAAAGTGCATAATATGATTAAAAATAATAAGGTTGAATAGAAAAATCACATGTTCTCCTGTTAACAAAATTTCGGCCAAAGTCATCATAACTTTACAATTCAATTATGGCTGTATAATTACTGATAATTAAAATTTTGGCATACATACAATATGTCTATAATCTGTACCATTTTAGAGATTTGAAAGAACTCTTTATATCATGGAAAATATTTACATTAGAAATGTTCAGTGCATTACTCAGTTAACTATCCACCTATACCATAAATATATACAGCAGTAAAACATCATAGTCCTCAATATGAAATATTGCATTTTTATGTTAACCAAATGTATGTCAAAAGTGACAAAGCCAGTCAGCTTAGCTTTGAGTTGGTCTAGTCAATGAATCTGTGTCATTCATTATCAATCAGAATAAAGCTCTGCCTTAAATTATTGACTTCATATCACTTAACAAAGATCTTTGATGAAAAACTCTTTCATCCTCTTTTAAATAAGGATTTGCTGATATTTGTAAAATCAAGCAAGACTTGAAGACCGACAAATAAGTCAAGGCCAACATTAAAGAAATCTATGTTTATAAAAAGTGTTAGGAATAATATTGTTAAGAGTTTTCTTCTAATGTTCCTTCATAAGTTTAATTCTATGATCAACATCAAGTATAGGTAGTGAATAGTTAGTGGAAGGTTAAACAAACTGACCAGTGCTCCTGGATAACATACCAATATACAGTTAAAACAGTGTTAGGTAAACATCACCCTGTGATTAAAGGCCATTCTTTTATAAACTATCATAGATTATTTAGAACAAAATGACACCCCCGGAATAAAGGCCATCTGTCAATAAAGGCCACTTTTGTCTTTCCCAAGGAAGGCCTTGACTGTGTGTGATATAATATTACCGGTATAATTATATGACTACCATTTTTTAGCGACCCCAAATTATCCCCCTTGACATATAAATCAGGGCCACAGGGGTAGGATATAGATATTCAGTTATATCACCATGGAGAAACATGATCCTTTCTCAACCTGAAACCAAGCATCTTGACATCAACAATCCTGTGATTGTCTGGCTGGGGTAATTAGGAGGTTTCTTAATATAGGTACTGGTCTAATTATGATGGAAACTGATCAGGAATTCAGAACTAAAATATCTACAGGCTGTTCATAGAGAAATACAAACATGAATTTGCTTTGTCTTTAGTTTATATTCAAAATAGTATGTAATTTAAGTGACCTATGAATATGAAAATACCATATTGATATGTTTATAATTAGGAAGAACAATTTATTAAAAATTTAAAAGCCACATCAAACACTACACAAATTATAATAAATGACTTATCTAAGTTTTTCTTACCTATGATCTCTAACAAGGAAGGTAGAATGTAGCCATCACCAATACTTGTTCTTAAATCAGTCACTATTGGTAGATTTTTCCTAGATAAAACCTCATTCACCCAGTCAGTGTATTCCTGTAATATAAATATAGACTTATCTTGAATTCTATCCTTACTGAACAGAATTAAATTGCAAAACACTTCCAAGAATCCATCAATATAAAATTATCTCCAACTTTCATAAAAACTACAAAGTCTGTAATGCATACGTATACAACAAGTGGTACTATTTTCTGTTCTGTTATTGGGCCCAGAGACACTTGTTTCAATATAAAGACATAGGAAGGTGTCACCTTCCTATCATGGAATATCAATCCCTAGAAAACATAGCATGACTCGGAAGTAATGAAACATAATCCCACGTCAGATGGAACAAAGAAATATTTCTCTCAAGTAACCTTAATACTCGTCTTAATGTCACAGCTGTGAACTGTATTTTTATATATTATGACATTAAATTGTGATATGTTACTTACAAGTAATAAATTTTATCTAACAGGATTAAGTATATTACCATCATTTTAGTATGAGCCACGTTTATATTTCAAATTATAATTAGGTCCAAATATGGTGTGTTATATTATTAAGGTAAAGGTGTTGATAACCGTGACAACATTAGGACATTTCTTCACATGTCCCCTCAGCACTACAATCAAGTTACAATGATCCATGCTAGAATTTAAAGATGCATGGAAAATGAAATAGCAACTCATGATTATTCTACATTTCATATCTTCATTTACTAACTTCAGAATAAAGGTGATGGTCGACTCAAGATATTCTGTTTAATTGATAGTATAAGATAATGATTCCTAAGTTTTCCTCACTGTTACGCAATAATGAATGAAAGGAGATCTGCCTCTAAATCAATTTGTAACATAAATCATTACATTTAATGTATAATGATTCTTCATATAGTTCTATAGTTAACTTTAAGAGAAACAGGTGCCTTCTTTAGCAACAACAAGAATACCACTAACTCTTAACCTTCTAAGTACAACATCCATATTGACTAAAACAGTCCACGTCATTTAAGGGATATCACAATGAAAATCAAGAACTACAATTAAGAGCCAGGTCAGACTGCATGCCATGGGTATGCAGGATCTCCAATGCTCTCCAAATTAAATGCTCTCAAATTTTGGAATGTGTTCATGGTCAGTTTGGTCATTTTCAACTTCTATACACCATCCCAACAAAGCACATGCCTGGCCATTGCACTGCTATATCTGGGTTCACTCACCAATTATGTACATGTAATTGCTGTTCAAATATACCTACACCAAGACTAATACACTGCTTTAATACTATAATATTTACACAAAATCTGTCACAAATATCATAACAAAATATGCTTAATAACATTTTTCACTTTACTACATATTGAATTCTGGCACAGTTAAATTTTTCAATCAATATCAGCCAGGCTTTCTAATTTTAATCCATTTAAACGACAAACAAAAATTGTTAAATCTGAGCAAACAAGATTTAATTTTCATAAAGTGACTTTACATATATCATACACAAACATCACTTATAATAACAGTACATTGATTAGATGAGTAAACATATTGACAATGTTAACATTTTATTGAAAATCAATTATTTTATTAAATTATGGTGGGTGGGGAGAGTTCACATTCCTACATTGACATGTATGTGGAAGTTGTATACGCAGTATGAATGGATACCAAGTATTTCATTCAATGACATGTTAACATGTTTTACAACCCTAATAAAGATATGAGCATTCAACGGATGACAATAAATACAAAAAATATTTCATCTTATCTTTACAATTCCTTTCTTTAGTACTCAGGTACTGTACTGCCTAAGTTTTGACAGTTATTAAAATACACAGAGAATTTTGTGTTTGGGGTGCAAAAACCAGGGTAAACCATCGCGTTTAAAACAACATTATTTCCAGTGTGTATAGGAGTGAACCATTAAAACTGGAGCAGCAATTTGACTCTTCATCAGATCATTATGCAACTGGCATGTATTTTCTACTATATGTCACTCATTCAGAGGAAGCAGAAGTTGTTTCCATTCCCTACATTAATCTATCTGATGCTCATGATACCTGAATTTTGATACAGATGATTGATTACGAATTTGTTAAAGACCATGTGAGAACCTTAACATAGAAGCAATTAACTGTCCAAGCAGTTATATATAGACTGTTCTTAGGCTAGAAATATATAGTTATTTTTAAGCTTATGCCTGCATGATTGTTCTGATACTATTTTTTGTGCAAACCCTAAAAGTATTTCTAGTAGAATGACAGACAAACTCTTCACATAAAAATGTCTCCTCCTTCTGCACACATAAATATCTTCCTTCATAAGATATCATTAATAAATTCCACCTCAGCTTCAATAAGAATGTCTAAAATCCATCTTCCTTAAATAAAAGAACTAAACTGTCAGGTCAACTGAAGTGAATTAGACACAATTTTACCTACTTATATGGTGAAAGCTTTGTACATTAACAAACACATTATTCTTATCAGCAGTCCTTTCAATGAATGACATAAATCCTCAGGTATGAATGGTCTGTCTAGTTATTGTCAATTTATTTAATGCAGAAAAATGTCATAAAATTTCAACAAAATTAAACCATGAAGAAGTAACAGAGCATTGAGTGGTAAAACATGGAAAATTGCTTCACTAAGGTACATTAAAATGAACTTAAATAACTGCAGTGTGTACCGAAATCATGTCTCTGTTTGACAAAGATACAAGTATACATTATATAAGAATACATGTTTAAATGTGGTTTTGTCCTGACAAGGTTTATGAAGCCATCTTTAGTAATTGGACATAGCAATTTCAGTGTTAGATTATCAGTTTTATGAGAAATTTAACAATAGTTTGTGATGTTGAAAATTGCTTTGATGGCAGACAATATACGCATATAGCTGACATGGTAATTTTATGGCAGTATACTGCGGGCCAATGTAATGAAAAAAATACTGTCTTGTATCTGTTCCTAGTGACCTAGTGAAGTATGATTAACATGTGAAACCAGTCAAAACTGTCTCTGAGGCTAGTAATAGTAAAACTTGAGATCAGACTCAAATTATTAATGATAAGATTACATCATTTTTAATACAGTTTTCAATACCCAAGTTAATTTAATAAAAACATTATCTTACAAACATGGCAAAAAAACATACTGATCCAAAATGAGTTGAAAAAAAATAATGAGATTTGTACTTTGAGACAGGTCTCAAGTTAAATGACCAAAGACCCTGGTTAAATCTAACACTAACTTGAAATACAAACAGAAACCAATCAATATAGTTTTGAACGGCTCAGTAAAATGGTGTGCTGGAATGTAACTCTACCGGAAATGTATGACAATACTTAGATTCCAAGTTGTGGCAGGTCATACATGTGGGTCTTTACATGAAAATTTGACAACCATGTTGATTTTCCTCCACATAAATCAAGTATGACAATATACAACTCACAATTCTTCCAAGCATGGAAAGACATGCAATTTGATTCAACAATGACTGATACTGAACTGATTAAATGCAGGAATTCAAAAAGAGGGAATCAATAACATGATAAATAGAGTAATCATGAAAGGTTAGGATCACACAAACCACAGACACAGATCATTCAGATCAATGTAACCCTACAATCCTACAGGAGTTATCAGGTGAGTAGATTATATCTATGTGTCATGTATAGACAAATATTGACACTAAACACAATAAATCGCTAATATCCCTGTATTATATTCTAAATACTAAATATCGGCATTAATGGTCAATGGTCAATCATGATTTATTTATACTGCTGACCATATTGTACCCTGATGATGAATAACGGGGAACTACAAATACAATGGACAAGGTAACTAATCCAACAGAAGGTCAGACACACCATTCATACACACTTTCACCTTTTCCTATAAAACCAATTTAAATCAATTAATATTTAATTTTCACTGAACAAATAAGACACAAAGAGAAAATGCACAGTATACAAATAAACAATGAAGTATTTGCAGAAATAAATCAATAACATATTCCATCATTACATACAGGTATATGTCAATAGTAGGATCGATTGAAAGAATACAACTACAGAACTTGTTTGTTAGTTTTACGCCCCTTTTCAACAGTTGAAGTCATTACAAAGAGACGGACAGTTCACCTAACCATCCTTCCTTGGAAGAACCAGTACTAGACTCCCATCCTCCGTAAACAACTGCCTACTTTCTCACATAAAGACACATGGTCGGTAGCTGGGCTCAAACCCACAACCTTGTGTCAGTGAGAGGTTACAATGATTTGAAGTCAGCGACGTTAACCACTCGACCATGAAGGTGGTCAATTACAGGACCGGTGTTGCATAATGAATTTGAAGCATTAAAATGTAAACATAGTCTTAAGAGCTTTGAAATACCAATTAAATCACATCCTTAATATTGAAACTTATTTTATATTATCTTTAAGAGTTCTCATGTATCTTCTCTCCCAGCTCTCTTTGGGGCGGTCTTGAAGTGACCATAGCTGTAGAATGGGCCGTTAAACAACAGATAGAGAAAAATACATGAGTAATACTATCTTAACAGACAGTCTTTAAGAACATTTGTGTTTTATATACACAGTATATCAATCATAATGATTGTTTTCACATGATGCCAATAAACACAAGGGCATTACTGTTTTGTCAATTATGAAACATTCAACAATAGATCTCATGAGTACATTAATCAGTGTACTGCCATTGCTGAGATGTAAAAAGTCATTAATTAATTTCAGTGGGTTTAATGTCTGTCATCATATTTTAGTTATATACAGTGCCTGGTTCACCTAACAAGGTTTCAATGTTGTGAATTCATCAGTCTCTTTCAATACCATGTGCAGCACCAAGAGATAGAAAACAGGACATAAAAATAGAGAGTCAGGTCTAAATCCTTCTTCACCTATAGAGTCCTCTTAAAGATGGCCAAGCCTAAAATATCTCACAAAAATGTCCCTTCCTATAATATTATGTAGTCTGACACTTTTTTCTTTCATCAGACTGTAAATCAGCTAAATAACTAATGTCTGTATTCTAAACAAACATTTTACTTAACACAAATCAAGTACTTGTATTCTAAATCTATTTGATCAAGGACCAATGAAGTCCACAATAGTTATACAGAGTATGTATACCGGTACCCTTATTTGCATATTAAGTATTATCGTACACAACAAAAATTCATCGAACACCCACATAACAAATAAATTTATCCTACACATGACATAGATATGTTCTCTACATCACTGGTTTTATACATAAGTATGATCATCGTCCAAAGAAAATCTATACATTTTGAAATATTCATCTTTACCATTTTTTAAAAAGAATTTCTAATTTCAATTTGATAAAATCAAATATCGTTTTTCATCACTATTCTGATTCATCCTAAGCCCAGATGATAGTCAAGCCTTAAAATGCCAGAACTATGATAAAACCTGACAAACAATGGAAAGAAAACAAATTGAAAGTATATAAAAAATATGTCATTTAAAACACTTCTTAAATCCAATTTAACAAATGAATAACATACAAATTAATTTAAAATTGTAACGAATACATCTCAAAAACACAATATGAACAAAGTAAAAACAAACTTTAAAGCGAGAAAAAAAAACAGTATCGTTCTTTAAAATACGCAAAAATAAACACATCAAAATTTAAATAGAAATTCTAACATACCTTCCTGAATTAAATCAAACAATCAGACAGTGCAAGTGACTACCAGTATTCCATAGAGAAATATACCACCCCCTGATGTCAACACTTCACATTAAGTAGTTTATATTTCATAACCCTATAATTCAACCATCAATCATCAGTGTTGGTTTTCTTAAATTGATTTAAACATTCAACACATAACAGTTTTTCAACTTTATCCACAATTATTGGTATTTATGAAACCAATTATATTTCAGATAGGTAACATGATCCACATGTTTAGATAAATCACATCAGAATATAAACATCGTACACCCTTTGACTGAAAAAAAATGTTTTAACGATCTTTCACAATTTATATAAAATTATATCGACAGATTGAAAATTCTCGTGATATTGGGTTTTCTGACATCTGAAATGAAAGCACCCACTGGGGTAAGTTAATACAGCATATACTCCATTTACCTCGATTGTAAACAAGAAGCACGCTCAGACATGATCGACATTATCAACCAATCAGTAACAGAGATCTGTTTTAAGATAGTATGTATAGATTTTCAAACTTAAACTAACCCATTTAATTGCCAATACAGTTAAGCACTCACTAACAATAGTACACAGGTAAGACATTATTATTGTAATCATTAAGTCATGGACTAAAGGTTAATTAATGGCCAAAGATAATACAATAAAACTACAGATATTGTAGATTTTGGATCTCTTACAAAAATATTACCTAAAACAGACAAAAAACAGATTAACATGTTTGTAAATACAGAGACGCCATAATTTGAAAGCTTGTTTTGTAAAATGTTGGGTCAATCAACATCAAAGAGATTAAACATGCAATGGGCAAAACAATGTATGTAATCTTATCAATGGCCTGATGTTCTATCAATAGTTTCAGTTTATATTTAAGTCATTTTAATATAGCAAAGACTACTTAAATCCTTACCATGAAAAATATCTATGCATGAGGACGAATTTCAGACAATATATAAAATGCTAACATCAATATTTAAAAAAATCCAAATAACTTCCTGTAACTAAATTATTATAGAATTTTAGAAATTATCGGGTATTCTATTTTAAAAAAAGTAAATATAACAAACATGAAAAACATACAGTAGATATAGTCAAGCCTGAAAACAGTGGCCACAATTGGGATAGATCGAATCTGGCCTTTATTGACAAGTTGCCTTTATTCTGAGGGTATTTGGTTTTAAATTATCAATGATGGTTTTTATAATGAATGTCCTTTATTTGGAGATGACCGATAACACAGGTTTTGACTGTATGTGTATAAGATAAAACAGCTACTGCATGAACACACGAGATTTGTTGCTTTGAAATCAATAAACTGGAGACTTCCATTCAAACCCCAGCAAACAGAAATCAACTAGAGAATAATCTGAATATAGAACCATCAATAACAAGATTAATGGGTTTAAAGCACTTCAACTTTGAACAGAATTGTCACCAGATTTGTTTGTTATACAAGTTTCACTTGATAGAAGAATCATGAAAAAATAGCATAAGTCAAATATAAAGGAAAACGTATATTTTTACGGATAACAAAAATAAATAAACATATACTAATACCTGCTTCCTCTTGTAATATTTACATATATGAATTATGAAGAATTATAGAACAGCACATATACTTTATTTTGCATTTGAACATGTGCTCATCATACAATACATTGTAAAACCATATCATGAAGAATCACAGGTACAGTTCATTTGATCACTGGACATTACCAAGGACTTATATGTATGTATATAAGTCCTTGACATTACCAAACATAATTTCACAGTTTGAGTTAAGATTTTTTCCCTAAGTTTGATTAAGAAAATAGAGTAAAATGTGTTACAATTTTGAGATAAAAACAATAATAAAATACATCATATAATTCACAAGTTTTGCAAATAACACACTCTGATATCATGTCACATAACACATAAGCAAACAATTAGTACTGATTAATTATGTAACAAGTAATTTAGGTTGTGATAAGTTACATTTCTGATTTTTAAGTTCAATGTCAAAATCTGATATTATTAATTATACAGATAAACATAACATTAAACATAGAACAAGTTGTTGTTTTTATAGTTAAATGCAACATAAAGCCTTTATGGAATCCGGACAAAAGCTCCCCCGGACAAAAGCTCCCCCGCTCATTTTGATAGGGGAGGACAAAAGCTCTCCCATTGTTTCAATATCCCGGACAATCGCTCTCCCATTATTTTTGCACCCAGACAAAAGCTCCCCTAGACAGAAACTCACCCGTTGATCATGTTATTCAGTCAATAATTATAAAATAAATGTATCCAGATTATTTCGAACTTCTTATGACCTGAATCTATACTATACTATATTAATTTTGTTTGTTACACGCTAATAATTGAAACGTCTCTTGCAAACAATGCACTTAAGTGTTAATCTATTATCTTTGTCGGCTCTATACTATACTCTAATTAATTTTGTTTGTTACATGTTAAATGAACGATAATTATATCACCATACTGATTGATATTTGTTATGCTTGTTATTAAATAAAATGTTAACAAGACAATCTGTATTTTCGTTGGTAAGAACATTTTTTATGCTTTGACACTTCGAGGTATTTTGTCTTGTACGGGGAAGCTTTTGTCCGGGGTGCAAAAAAAAATGGGAAAGCGATTGTCCGGGGTATTAAAACAATGGGAGAGCCTTTGTCCGCCCTATCAAAATGAACAGGGGAGCTTTTGTCCTATATTCAGCCTTTATTTCTATGTTGGCTCAATGTTTTAATTATAATAAGATACAATTAAAATTACATAATAAAAATTATACAACTTTTAAAAAAGTGTACCAACTGGTCTATGAAACAGAATTTAAAATGATTTCTACATTAAACGAAGGTTTTTTATTTTTTTCACTTGACTTAAATGTTGCATCAACATCCAGAGTTATCTGTCGACTTTCCAGCTTTTTACAGTAAAGGAGTCCCTGGTGCTAACACCTAGGTAGAACCACAACTTTTGTCCTGGATGGGATACAAAAGCATAGGTGAGGGGCTAGTGGTCTCAACCACGGAGGCCCCATATTTATTACATGTAATTCCTGGAAAATTAATGGCCAGTTAATTTGAACTATTTACATTCATACATGAGGTGTTTTATTTCCTCAAAGATCAATATTATCAGTAATTATGAAACGCAGTATCTATGTATTTAATGTCTACACATCAACTGACAAATACTATCATCATAAAATTATGATAGTTCAAAGGCCAGGCGCCATGGCACAAACATATTATATTTAAAATGATTCATAAGTTACCTATCATTTTATAAAAGATCCAGCTATTTACCAAGATTTACCAAATAATAAATAATTGCGATATCAATTGATTAATTATACATCCAATGCCAATTTTGACCCAAGTGGAATTTTAGCCTTGCCAAGAATGAAAATCAATCATCAAAGAAAAAAGCCTGTTATGTTGATTGGTAAACTTTTAATGTAAACACTAGGTATGTAAAGTGTAAAATTAGTCAAACATTGGACATTCTAGCTGGCATACTGACAAAATCTGAAAGGTCATTTATTAATCATCCATAATAGTTATTATATTGATCACTGTGACATTTTATCTGAACAATGATGTGATTAACACCTTGATAAACACAACTGTAGTGTTATTAAAAACAATAACATAAAATCAAATATTTACAAAACCTATATAACAAGGAATTGTGTTTAAAAGACCTTTATTTAAAAGTAAAAATGATAGTTTGTATCTCATTGGCTGATACAAATACAATCATCAAGTGATTACATATACAGATGAACATTCCATACAATGTACACACTATGATTAAGATACATATTTTATAAATGAATATAAAAGTGAGCAATCAGGGCCCTCAATTTATCAAATCTGCCACAAAATTTTGTTGGCAGTCCTCTTAAATTCCTGTATATTTTTCTACCAAAAATACAAAAAGTCAGTTTCCCATCTCTTGCTGACTGGTTTATATCAGATCATTCATTCATGTTAAACACATGTCGTAAAGTAAAACTCAGCTTCATTTTTGTTATAAAATTCCCCCATTCAGAAAAATTCCCCTCCAAAGAGCTGCACACCTGTTCCCCTAAAGTAGTGTGAAGGTGCTGGAAACATATATTGGGGGGCCCGGGGGGGGGAGAGATATATAGAGCTTATTTTCCAAGAGGAAGGCCCTGTCAGGTTCACTTTCTTAGTAAAAAAAACTCCAATAATACAAATGAAACAGAAAATGTATATGATAACAGTCATATGGTTATGTTTATACTGATATAGAGCCTAATATATGAAAACAATACATTTTACATATTCTTTAAGGTACAGTATCACATTATAAACTTAACAAAGTCAAAGAAATAAAGAACAGAACAGAACATACATATGCTATCATGAAAAGTGTTACTTGAAAACAGGAGGTTAACAAGCGGTTATCAAGAAAATTCAAGCTAAAATAAAGACCCGATGTCGGTCAATAGCGATACACCGCTAATGTTATTTACATGTTATGACTATACCGACTCTAAATAAAATTTGTATTTGATATCTCTTGTATCTTAATAAACATCCACGATAATATTGTATATCCGAATTTCCGTTTATATAAGTACTGTCCGAAAACTATACTTCTATTCATACATAGACATACTGAAATTCTACCAAGGGACAGAACAATGAAATAGATGGATTTGTTACAGAATTATGTAATCTTAGTAGTGCTCACTTCAATCAGGCAAACTGATTTATTGATAGGAAATTCAGACCAAACTAACACACCTTTTGTTGTTATGTTTCCGACTGCACGGTTCCCAGGTAAATTTATCCATGATAATTAATCCAACAATCAGGCATCAGACCGATAAAAGTTTGTGTGACATTCTATATACATGTAGTACCAAGGACTTATATACATATACATACATGTTAGACTATGTATATAAGTTATTTAGTACTGACAACAAATATCAATTTGTCGTGCATGTTGATTTTATTACAGACAGTTTTGAAAACTCAGTATAGAATATTATCCTTAATGATAAATAAATGAAATTAATTAACGAGGTTAATATTCATCACATCTGATACATGTCAGACATGCGTATAATGGAATCATGTCAGTCACACCATATACCATCATTATATATTTAGAGTTAGTCTACTTCTTAAGTTTCAACATGCAAAGATAAATTGCAAAATTCTTGAGGTATAAAGGCCAATAAAACTAAAACTATTCCGGACCTAGCTTTAATATTAATTAACCAGCTAGCATCCATTACATTGTCAAATCATGTGACAGTAACACATGTAGTAAGTTTTAACTCTGTTCTGCTAATTATAGAGATCGAGAGGGTAATTGTATTATTTCATCATGTTTTGATCAACATAAGACGGCATGCGTAGAAAATTTAACGTTTTCTTTTTGTGAAATTATGTAGCACCAAAGCTTGGACAAGGAGAACTTTTCTCGTACTTTCAAGTTAATTAATTAAACATTTCTCCGTCTCCTATAATCATGTATGTCAAGCTCTTTTTATTAGCTGACATGCTGTATCTAATTAAGTTATATACATGTATATCATATTCATGACTATAATAGCGATCATTGTGACACTTTGGTAATTTAAATGCTTTTAATTCACTCCATTACCAAGATTTTGTCTATTGTAAACTTAGTATATCGGATTATGAACAACTATCTAAAAAGCACGGCATGCGGCAGTATTACTATATTACCAGCCATGACCACAATTCAATAACCAAGAAAACAATTTGGTCTCATTTGTTTACTATTTTACAAGGACTTATATATAATATGTATATAAGTGCTTGTGTTTTATAACTCACCTCGCATTCTTTTAATGCTTGGGCCCCGCTTAAACCAGTTGTCGGTGAGTGTAAATCATTCTTTGATTTGTACCCCGAACACGCAGTTGATGTTTCGTCTTGTTTTGCAGGGAATACATCATCATTTTCAGCATGGGCAAAGCTGTCGTCTTTAGTTTCACACTCAACTACTTCAGTTCCTCTGTACGATATCCGTTGAACTGACCGCACGACATTACCGCTTTCCACTGGTTGCCTTAGCAACGAGACACGCGGTGGCAATGTTGGGGTTTCGTCAGTACTGCTTGAGCTTCTTTGACGAACACCCAATGCTTCTGAAGTCGTCCAAACATGAGGGTCGGTTTTATGATACGGCTGAGGACTTAAAAGAACATTTGAATTTTTTGTTCTTCCTGTAAATGGCTTTGATTGTACAGGCATATTCTGTACCACTATGCAATTATCATATTACGTTGTAAATGTTAAATGTATAGTATCTATTTCATCCGACACAAACCCGCTCCTGATGAATCCAATTACAGCTGATACACATCGTTAATAAGTTATTTATATTCCTCATAGATGTGTATATGATACGCGAATTTGAATGTTACTGAATGAATCGTCTCTCTCTCTATCTATGTGATAAATGTCTTATATAACATATCCGCTATTTGTACCTAACAATCCGCCTTTTGTTATTGACATTTCATTTGTTCACAAAATTAAATTGCATATATTTGCAATTAAACGATTAATCCATCCTTAAGATATGTTTTAACTCTTCGAAATAAAATCTCTTCTCGGTTTAACAATAAAGCTATAATGATGTTTTATGTGCAGTCATGCATCAAACACGAAAATGTAAAATATGGCATGTTTCATAAAACATGGGAGGTCCAAACTGATTGTCAGCTGTCGATATTGTTTAAAGATAACATATTTATTAATATACAATTCACGGCGAATCTAATATTTGGACGGGAACAGTTCTCTTCCTAAATACCACAAATCAATTTTCTATACCACACAATAAAGTAGATCACATAAGAAAGTCTCCAGTTGAGTTATACTTGAAATTTTAGCAAAAATGTCACGAACACGTTGTTAGTCCACGATATAATGTTTTCCGATTTCGCCAAAGACAGATATAGAAAATATAGCTGAGATCGAAATTGCATTCACGCGTGCATAACATTTTATGTAAGACTGATTTACGCGTGTTGACTGCGCTTGAGTTAAGTTTTGTCATAAAGTTGTTTTCAATGATACGCATGAATATCCTCTGTTTTATGTCCAAGTTTCTTCAAACACGTGATATGAAGTCTACCTCTATACAACATTCTCCGATAGACATCACGATAAAAACAGAATAATTTAAGTCGCTAAAATCAATGCCAGGCGTCCTTAAGCCGACTTAACTGCACTTGTACAAGAACAACTTTCTGAAAAAATACATAAAATATCATTAATGACCCATTAAGCCTTTATTATTAGACACACTACCGTAGCTACACAAATTGACAGCAGAATCCTCATACATTGTTCATCCTTCAATGAAAAGCGGTATTCTTTAACTTCTAAAACATAAATGAACGTGCATCCTTTATTCATTTAACTCGGTGTCCTGTTGCCATTCATCTGAAGACCACACTATTTGATAAATGTTGGTGTTTTATTTATTAAGTATTGATTGTGCCACTAATGTTTATTTCCGATATTTCCAAACAGGGATGTATGTTTATTTCCAGAAATGTCCACAAAGAAAAGCTCTTAATTAGCGATCAAACAGGTGCTATCAGTTCTACTGTCGATTGAAAGAACGTTTCCTGGTATTATCATGTAAAATAAACAAGATATTTACGTCCATACAAAATCTAACAAAACAGTTTGTGGAATTTAATACTGTCTTGATTAAACGTGATAAAACTGGATTATCCTCGGTGAATACGGACTGCGAACCTTTATAAATAAATGGATGCAACATAAATTTGTAAACTGTTCCATGTTTGTTTACGAACCGCACAGCTGTACGTCAAGGATCAGAAACTTGTGTGTGACTTTTTAAAGCTGGGGACAGGGGGAACACAAGGCCCCTAGTGGATCCACGACAAAGTCCTGGCATGGGATCCGTTGGACCGGAAGCTAACGAAATACAGACAAAACCTGTAAACAAATGCCACACTTTGGAAATACATAATTTGGCCTTTACTTGAGGTGGCTTTTATTCTGAGGTTATTTTGTTCTTAATGATAAATAAAAGTTTTTAAAATGGCCTTTATTCACAGCATGGCCTTTATTCAGAGGTGGCCGCTAACACAGGTTTGACTGTATTGGTATCTAAAATACTTTTCAAAGAAATTCCTGACAGCTAGTGACAACACAAATAGCTAGTGCACACAAGTCTTTGTAAATAATTCGGAAATGAAAAAAAAGAGATAGATAGAATATTTGTGATGGGGGGCTGAAACGCGCAATTTAGTTGCGTGTGACTTGCCAGATATTTGTGAGTGTTTCAATACTTACCATATTTAATCACGTGGTTAATGTGTAAACTTTTAACCAAATTAAATACATTTTCAAATAATACATTAACACGATACGTCAACACCAATTAACCACTCTACGTTTACCTGGGAAGTGGTTTCTTCGAGTTATATAACATTTCGCTTGGAGCAAAAGTTTCGTCCGACAGCAAAACATTAGGATTGTATGTTGTTATTGCATACGAAACAACATGCGATGTTCGTACATTAAACCCATTCGTCTTCGTGAAATTTAAACAAAATAAAATGAGCTGTTCATGAATGTTCAATTATTAATAATATCTCTTGAAATAAATTCGACCATATATTTCATAGATATAATAAAACTACATGTATACCACATAATTAAATACGATGCATCGATACAGAACAGTAATTTAAATACTTACATAAAGCGGTAATAACAAACATCCCCTTAAAACACAGCATACATATATCCTCATATCAACATCAAATAATATTTTTGTTCGATTATCCTCGTGTAATTATCTTGTGCTCCCGACTGAATCCCATAAATATATTGATCTTTACTGATGACTGATCAATATGAAATAACAAGGTGTATGTATGATCGAATTATCCATCATGCCGATCCAATTATAACGATTGTAACTATTTTGTGCCTTTACTCTACAAAAAAACTTTAAATGTCACATCTATACTGTTGACGTGCTCCTCGGTTCACTAATTGAAACAGTCAATATACACTCATTAGAATTCTGGAGCGATTTGAGAAAGTACACTTAAGAATATTTAGATAAATTTCTCATATTTGTATTTCTAATTTACAAAGGTTTAAAATATTTATACAATTAAGTTACTCAATATACTATAAAACACGCTGGCTATAAACTACAATTGCCTTTGAGAATAAATCCAACACTTAAATCGCACCAGTGAATATTTCTTACTTTACAATCAATCAATCCATTCACCTCATCCTTTGATCTTGTAATATCGTCCATTAAATGTCAATAAATTTGCACTAAATCCAAATATTTCGGACAAAACTTACCAGACACAACCGATATATTTTCTTTAAGCGATAAACAAAAACAAAAAATGCCTCGGTATTTAATAATTCCAAAAAGCACACATTCACTACCTGAAAGTAATTATCTTATTGATTACATATCTGCGAGTTTTTGCAGATTAAAAATTCAAAGCGTCCCACCCTATCAGTGATCCAGGTGAGTGACTCCAAATGAAAATAAAAGTCATACCAAAAGTTATCAGAAGTTAAGTATTTGTTCAAAATTAGGACAAATAACTTTCGTTTAAAAGTGATATATTTCTATTACATATCTATTTAAGACTACTTGTATATCCATTTACATTATACATTGTGTATCGTCCATATTAGCATTGTTTGTGTATAATATCATTATGATTGTCTTTGTTGTGTCGAAATACATTTAAAATAGTTTAATGGGGCTTTAAATTTTGACACTCTGTCAAATTGTAACATAAGAATGCCTTGTAGACTATCGTATATATAGGTTATGATATATAAACTTATGGGCTTGCATACTTCATTTGTCTTCCTCTTTTGGTTATGTAAACTATATATTATATACTAGTTAGCATTTAAGACTTAGCCACAGGTTGTAATATAAATTATCTGGTTAATTGTGAATTTATGATCCTAAAGTTTTGAAGATGTCTCCAACCATCTTAAGTGCTATGCCTCTTGGCCAGCACAGATATTTAATATCCACTCACACACATAATTTAATACCGTGTTTAATATTGTGACTTTAATTTTGCGTTTTGTACGCAATTTTGATTGTAAACCATTGAATTGTGAAGGTGATTAGTTCACGATGCCATTGTATTACTTAGTATTGATTGCATTTCTTATGGCACAAATTTAAGTTATCGTTGTGATGTTAAACTATCAACTTTGTCGCGGAATAATGAAAAGTGATGTAGAGCAGATATAGAACCAGGCCCCAGTTTCACAATAAAGAGCATAAGTCAGTTTTGCTAAAACTCAATTTATTGATAAAATCGTACATTTCTGTTACAGAATGTGGCATTTAAAGAATGTACAAAAATGGTCTAATAACAATTTGACACAATTTCAACCTATAACCATAATCTCTTGAAATATTAATAATTTGAGGCTGTTATTGGGAATTTGATTTTCACTCAAATGAAAAAGGAGTTTTGAGGCTTGATTTGTCCGCTAGACCAATAATAAATTTGCATTTTATATTGGCATGTTTGACACGTTCTTGGTATATTAGGAAACAAATGGAAATATCACAAGATTTCCAGACACGAAAACACTTGAGTCGATAATTGAGTTTTTACTCAATTTTGTCCGCGAAACCGGGACAAGAGTCTTTTGTGTGTTTTGTATTTTGTCCCATATAAAAAGGTCATTCAATGTACGGGTTATTCGTATATCTTGAAAGCATGAAACATATATTACAGTCTCTGAGTTCAAATCTCAATCACATTTTCAAAGTTTAATGAAAAGATGAAGCTAATTAATGATTAAATACATATTCAGGTCAATTATGCTAGATCAGAATGATTTATCTATTCTATCCTTACTATGGTCATAATTAACTTTTAATGATTAAAAGACAAGATATGAGATTTGAGGTCGGAGGCAGATCTAAAGTTTTATGATTACGTTGCTCGTTGGATGCAGTATGAGTTACTAAACTGTATGTGCGCTCTTCGTATGTTATACATGTAACTATAATATACAGTAACATAATGGTGTGTGATCACCATGCTTTGTTGCACATCACTGAACACCATGCATATTATTTACAAATTCCTCGTGTAATATACATACATTATAAATTTATATTCATATTTTACATTCATTATTTATTTAATAGCTATAATTTCATCAACACATTAGACTAGTTTCGAGTCTCCACGTGACGCATGTAAAGGTAGAACTTGTACTTACATTAACTACTAGTATTGAACCAAAACAAGTATATAACCATGCATATCTTGATCAGTTGTATAATATGTGTAAAAACAAGTTAAACATTGGTTATTTTAAAATTATAAGTGCAAAAACGTTAAACTGGTTCCTGTTCCATGTTGCAGTGCATCAAAGGCTTTGGACACACAAGTCAATGGGAACCAGTTTACAAAAACGTTTGACTGCTTGCTATATAATGGTCTTTTTAGAAAGTCTACTAACCAATTATAGAATTTTCTACGTTGCACGGGCATCACATAAATTCCATGATGACGTATACGTGTCAGCATAACAGGAGCCACATTCACAAGGTTGTGTGCATGTTCAGTAAACACCTGGGCAAATTTAGACATTTCTCTGCTGACAACAATGCCTTGACTAAATATGTACTAGTAGGCCGGTTCGATTAGTCAAACAGAAGAGCTACCGGAATAGGCAGAGCTCTTCCGAACTGTTCGATTGGTCGTCTTCTAGTGTTAGAAGCTCTTCTAGCTATACCGTACGATGGTTAGAAGAGGTGGGAGAGCTATTAGTCACTTGACCAAAACAGAATTGTTTACAGTGGCAGAGTGGGTATTAGTTTATCCACATGGATTAAAGAATATTTGTTTGACGGTTAGTTTTAGTTATACCTATTATTTCGCCTCAGACAATTCGGCTGCGTTTGCGTTCGAATGGGTTTCTCTTCTAAGCTCTTCTAGCTGGCCTATTCGCTTCTACCGAGAGTCCAATCGAACCGGCATAGTATGTCATGAGTGCATTATTTTGAGACTGTGAGAAAGGTTGGGAACAAAATATGGGCTACCAAACATGGCCATAGGCCAATAATTACAAAACGCTCTTTGAGTGTATAGAAAGTTTTGTATGCTATTTTCTTCTCTAGCAACGTTATAGCTGTACAGATTCCAGTAAAAAAGGGTAGAAGTGTGACTGGTAGGTACTACCGCGATGTTATCTTGAAGAAACTAAAGAAGTACTATAAGAAACGTCGCCCTGTCACAGGTTTCAAACATGTTCGACTGTTCCATGACAATGCTCCAGCGCACACCTCTGCTACAGTAACACAGTTCTTGATGTCAGAGAGTTACTGTTCTACCACATCCACCTTATTCCCTATTTCCAAAACTGAAAAACTTCCTTTCTGGTCGTAGATATCGATCGCGACAAGCTGTTGGGTCTGCTGTTCAAGAGTACCACCGTAGTATACCAAAATCAGCGTACCGTGACGCTTTCAGGAAATGGATCCATAGGCTTAAATTATGCATTTCTCACCAAGGGGAGTATTTTGAGGGTATGAAATGAAAAAAAAATCATGTTTCCATCAGTTTTTAATGTTTCAGACCACACTACACAATACTTTCCGAACATCCCTCGTATATTATTGAGTTTGTGTTGATTTGTTATTGTTTTGTTGTTATTGCATATTGAAAACGAAAGTCAGTTTGTACAAGTCGGCCAATATAGCAGAGTGAAACTTGACAGATTTTTATATGTCACCAGGTAGTTGTATTTAGATAATACAACTACCTGATATCACATATACTGAGTATATACATAATATACGAACACTCGTTTCTATCCTGCGACTGCAAATTTCCTCAAAAGAAGAAACGAGTGGAAAATAATGAAATTAATGCTGATCAATTATATAATATTTGTATATTTCTTTATAATAAGTTTTATGTTGACAGCAGCCTATTTTGCCAAAATAAAATTATATGTATTAAACATTTATTTCAAGGACTACACAATACAAAACACGTCGACAGATATATACAGACTAAAAAACTCGCAGCGTTTTTACTTTTCAGTCGAAGAAACATTTTTTTGTTTTTGTTTATGAGAATCACATACATGACACGTACGCGAGATTTACTCGTACAATACATGTTACAAGCTTCGAAAACGTTTTCGGTACTTTTGCGAAGTTGGGGTAGTAAGGTTTAGAAACTAACGTATAAAAAGAGCGTAGCCTAACCGTTTTGGGAGAAGCTATTATATATACAGAAAACATTTTCAAAGCTTTGTAGTAACGGTAAAAAACTTTCATTTTAAATATTTTGACATTTTTTATCACTTGATGGATGCATACAATACATATCAGATTGTTTAAAAAAGATTACAAAAGAAAGTAAAAAATGATTAATAATACCAGCTTCTCCCAAATCGATTACGCAACACCAGTGCGATTTTTTAACAGTATTCAATACTGACGGCGCCGTGATCGGCGCCGTCAATAATGAGCATGAATATAGTGCGTTATACTAGAAAAAAGTCAACCAAGCTTTTAGCAGATCAATCCATATTGTCCTCTAACTTTAATCAACATCTAAAGTAAACAAATTTCAATTCTATTAGGCAAATAAGATACAACTAAGTTAGATACAACATTATTTATGAAAAAGGAATATTTTCCTACATGAGTGAAAACCAGAAGGACGTAAGTTAGTCAATTATATTTTAAATACGCATTGTTTGGAGATACTTCAATGCAATACTCCACAAAATCCTCAGAAGATATGGCGTCGCGCGGGACATGGTCACAGACACTTGTTTAGAAAAAAATACCCCACCCACCACGGTCACTCTTATGACTATTAATACATATAGATACTAGAAAATAACAAGCTCTTTCAGTATTTATATGTATTGATAGTCATAAGAGCGACCGTGGTGGGTGGGGCAATTTTTTCTAAACAAGTGTCTGTGGACATGGTGCATATCAGAAGGACGAGTACATGTTGGACATAACAATTACTGTTACGGTAGAAGGAGAATAACAACCGAGGAGTATCTTCAGATATACAACCAGGCCCAATAGCAAATGGTTGTTATAAGTTATCAGATGGTAGACACCTGATTACTGGAGTGAAATTGCTCAAACTCAAACAAGTAAACCTAGCCAAAATATGTTTATAATTTACTTGTAGATGTTTTGAAGACCCCCCCCCCCCCCTTGTAAGTCTCGGGATCTTCAAGACATTTAAAAGACAATCATATACATGTTTCGGCTAGGTTTAGTATTTTGAGTTTGAGTAGCTAATTCAAACACAATTACTCAAGACTTGTATGTGTAACCATATGTAAATACAAATGTACATGTAATAAGGCTTATTCAACGGAATGAAGAATTTGTAAATAAACACCACCTTCCACTGTTAAAGATACAACTTATATTTAGTGCAGATTCTGCTATACCCAAACACACAGGCAAAACAAATTAATTGTGATAGAAGTCACATTTCCCGTGTCCATAAGCCGCTATCCAGTGGAGTTAGCCGTTCAAATCACGAAATAATCTCACTTAGATGTATGTAGGAACGTACATTACTTACTAAAACAAATATGGAAATGTGGAGTGGAAATATTCACATTTTCCCGGAGAAAAAAAGAAACTCTGACGTAAGTACATGTAGATAGATAAGCATGCGTTTGAACATTTTATGAATACCATATACTAGTATCCAATGTGCCTATATTTGAACAATCCCACATATCATAATATTATATTCGTTCATGAAATGAATTCGTACTTCAAATAAATAAGGAAGGGCATAGCAATAATAGTTGCACATATGAAACCCTAAGGGATATAAATCATTAAAGCAGGTACTTCAATTGCCACATATGCATTGAAATCCGGCATGATGAGAACAACGTACGTTACTTCTGGTGTGCCTCTGCATGATCACTGTTGCTTCTTCCAGGAATTGGTACAAATCAAGATCAAGATCGTATCGTGGGTATAACAATTACAGGAATAGTTATGGTAGAAAGAGAGTCACAACAGGATTAACTTCAGATGGACACCCATGTCCAATTGAAAATGGTTGTATTTAGCTACCAGACGAAAGAGACCTGACTACTAGAGCGGAGTTTGAAGCTAAGGTATTTATCAATTACAATTGTAATTAATTAGATAAATTATACAGAGAATATCATGTTATTAAGTTTAACTATAAAGTGTTTATTGGTAGATCAAAGTTTTATCTATTGTTGTGACAAAGAGATGAAACTCAGCTGAGTAAGCGTTAAGTACAAATCTGGTTTGAAAAACTACTAAATTACCGTGTAATTCATTGGAATGTGTTATCAGAATGAGAATTGTCTTATTTTGTATTATGGCGGAATATTTACTAAAATTAAAAAATGAACGATTTGATCACATTCCATGCATAAGTTGACTCCATTTTCTGAAATCTCCACAATATGAGATTTTTTTCTGTAAACAGATATTGTAAATACATGTACTTTAGGACCAATTGCTTCAACCTAGTGCAATATTCATCTTTTTTTACTCTGCGTTCTTAAAATGAAACTACACTTCAACCTCTTTCAGATAGACCCTTTTGTGAGTTTTGTGCTAGATGTAGGTTATTGAGCCAATATTATATAAATTTACTTACTTTGTAGATGACCGGGGTGAAATACAGTGTTGCATGGCGAATTGACTATTTAGGATTTGGTCCATATTACCGTCAGGAATGTCTGTTTTATGCGCAAGGCAATACCGTGATATTTGACCTTCGTGCGCGGTATGTTATAAATTTATTTGTGAATATGTATATATGATAAGATTCCCAGAAAAAACATGCGAAGTACTGTCACCTTCCCCTGAATGCTTCATTCCTCAAAATCTACTTACCCAAAACCCATTAAACACATAGGAACATACAAAATGTGGAGGGCACAACACAGCCTCCAGGACGGCCGTGCACTCCGTAATTTGTGCTGAGCATGTTACAGTCAACAAGTTGCTTCATGAAATTTCAGCAATACTGTCTGTATTCTTTTCATCCTATCTATTTAACACATAACTTAGTAGTATACTCTCTTTCTATCACGTTTTGGCAAAATTAGACATTTTAATAGACTAAAATTGACAAGAAAGTGTTCGGTCATTTTATTATGCTGAAAGCGTTCTTAATTATAGTTAAAAGTACGAGCCTTCCTATGCATTATGCAAGTCTGCAACTGTCGTTTGCTTTTCATGTCACGGTATCCTTACAGTGATCTGGCGTACTTGTACAATTGAACTCATTTTGCTTAATTATATTATACTATTTGTTACATTTTTACCATTTATTTATACCGTATCCGTGTAGTATAAGCTAGAACGTTTATCTTTGCAGGTTCAATAATTCTGAATGTGTATATTTCACGAACTTGACCATGGGTACTTACGGATCGGACACCTATACGATTCTGATAAACCCAGGTAGTTTGCCAAATAAGCATGAATTATTGCAGTCTCTAACAGTCTCTAACCGCATGCAGTCTTCATACATATGACAATGAACTTGGGATTTAGAGATTTAGTGGTCGGGCATATCAATATAATTGGCAAATTCATGTTTTGACTACATGTATTAAGAATAAATTATTGTGCGTCATTTTAGTTTACCATGTTAAGGTTTCGTATTTTGAATGGTTCTGTGTTGTTTACAGTAATGTGTAAGTCATTGTGGTTTATTTTGGTTTGTGTGGTAAGGTGGAAGGTATTGCACGTGATGTTATAAGGAAATTCAAGTTTTCTGTTTTAATACCAGACAATGGCCTTATCAGAGTACTTCCTTTTACCATCGTCCAAACATACTTTTCAGGCTTTGATTACCCAGATCTTCCGGGAGTTCAATTTCCAGTGTATTACTTTATGTCTGACAATCCTGATGTGTATCATATCTTGTTCACGTGTGTAGAGAGATCCTCTATGATGAATGGTTACTGTAACGGAAAGTATTATGTGGACATCAATCTGATCCAGGATCCCCCAAACAATCCACCGTTTTGTCAAATAGAGAAAGAACTTTGTAGGAAGCTTGGCGTGAAAATGGACGACCCTTTGAACACGTTTCTTTATAAAGGCGAAGGTAATTGAAACGGTCGTTTGATAGCAATCATGCATATTCTCTTCGCTGCAGACTACATGTCTGATTGCATCAGTAATGATAGTTAAACACGTGTTAGAAGCGAAAATAACAAAGTAAAGTGTATTAATTATGATTCGTGTAGAAAACAATACTGTAGATTCAGAAATGTACTTGTAATTATTGTGATAAGTTCATTGTTTTGATGTTTAATTCGATGATCTAGCAGTAACGGCTTTTAAACATCTTTCAATTAGTAATACGCTATCAAGAATAAATTACTTTTTGTATTTTTCAGCTTGTCCTGCTCCATAAACATGAGAAATCGATCAGTTTGATGACACAGAGTTCACTTCCTTAATGAATTCATTTCAATAATCAAAATGTCCATCCTGAATAAACTTATGTAGTACAATTGTATTCAGTTGTTTATTACGCTAACAAAACTCACCCGCCTTCGTGTTCGAGTGGTTCAGGTCGCTGACATCAAATCAATACAACCTTTCACAGACAGAGGGTCGTGGGTTCGAGCCCAGCTATCGACCATGTCTATGTGAGAAAGTAGGCAGTTGCTTAATTACGGAGGATGAGAGTCTAGTACTGGTTCTTCCCAGGAACGATGTTTGGGTGAACTGCCCACCTCATATGACTCTCACTGTTGATCAAACAAAAAATCGTTCAACCTTTTTCATTAATGGTAAGAATCATGAACACTGATGTGCCGTGATTAAATGATTTGTTTAGGCCCCGTTATTTTGAATACGTCTCTTGATGTTACTTTTAACATGAACAACTATAACAAAACGTTATAGCTAGACGAATTACAAGAAGCATATTGGTTTATGTTTTTTGCACGAAGTTGCTTTTTTCATAAAGGATATTGACTGTATATTTTATTCACTCCTCCATTAAGGAGAGTATAAAATATTTATGTGATATGAGTAATACACATTATAATGACAATCATGAGTATTTGACAAATGAATAAATTCATGTATATATTTCACAAGCACAAGAATCAACCCTAAGTTATAACGAATTCACCATGAATCTGAGCACTATCATACAACCACATTAAACTTCAAATAACCACACAACAACTTATCGAGACAATGCTTTCGTGATTTACTTACCTGTCAACTATTAATAGATTCAGTCATCACCATTAGCCAATCAAATTACCTGGATTAGCCAAACTAGTAATAGACACTACACTATATACTCGCAAACAGCTATAATAAACTAATACTCATCAGTATAGTTCGTCTAGAAAATTATTAATGTCTTTGTATAATAATGCTAGCCACACATATTGAACGAAAGCATTTTAAAGCTGAATCCAACTATTTGGTACCAGATAAAAACTAAATGAGCGACTACTATGATGTTTGAATTTTGGAATTCAGATTGTCATTGGGAAAGCCATAACGCTAGCATTATGGAAAGATAGCAACACTGATACTGTACATAAACTGTAGAATTAAGTAATTTAGCCTTTGAATTGACCATGCATCCAATTTGTGATTTATTTTTATGACATCTGGAAAAACCTTTTACTGTAAGTAATTCCAAGCGAAATGTCAATTAAAGTAATGTCAATGAAAAGTTGATTTATACATTGCGTTTATTTGCTTCAGCAGTTGTTTAGGTTTTCAGATGTATGTAACTTTAATAAGAAAATATTTATAAGATGTTATAGTCTCGCTGTAAAAGAAAGCAAGACGTAATTTTGAATTCAGCTGTACATTATGTTTGCTATTGTGAAACATGAACAGACTCTGGACATTTATGAATTACGATATTACATCTATGAAGTACTCGTATTTGGTAAGGTGTCATTATTATGAACTTCTTGTGAGAATCCTGCAATCCTGTTGCAAAAATGAAGCAGCACCGGTACCGATCCTCAATTTGAAGCAAAAAGAAATAATGATTGTTTCGTGTCACACAAAGAGAAGTTTAAGTGTTGCACGTATAATTTGTAGACCTACACAAAAGCCGCCGAAGTCACCTGACACAATAGCACGTACATCATTGTCAATGATACGGATATTCATGTATTATGTACCTTAATTAATTGTTATCGTACGTTTAGAAGTAGTATTGTCTAAATATAGTTAATCAAATTGATTAAGGTCACAAATAATACTTTTTACGTGCGAGTTATTGGCAATAATAAAACCTATACCCACAATAGCTTCAAGGAATGCGAACTTTAAAGAAAGCTATATAGATGGTGTATGAATATTAGCTCACAAGTTTTCAACGTTATCTATTATATTCAGCTGCAGACAGATCATTGCACACAGTGAAAAGTACAAAATGTATATTCGTTAAATAATTGTCTTAGGTACGCGGCTGAACTGCGTAACCCAGTAGATGTTGGAAGTTACAACGCTCTGTTTCTGTCTACTATGAAAATATCATATAAACGATCAAAAGGAATTGATAGCTTATCTATAAAAATAACACACGTAGGGACTGAAGACAATCTCTTTCACATTGAAATATATAACATGAGAAATACAATCACTGTAGAATGTATAACAAGCGAAGCATACAACGTGTCCATTAGAAACTGCAGTGCAACGTATGCAATTTTGCTAAGAAAGTCGTGAGTTCAAAACACTCTAGCGAGGACGAGATGGTCTCATAAGTGATATCCGCTATGCGTTTGAAGGTGTTAGTACGAAATGGCTTAGCTTCACTGATCGTTTAAATTCGGAACATGAAGAAGTTCTCTCCAGCCAGAGCGTTTAAGACATTGACTAGTGAATTCTTACAAATATTGTTCATGACAACGTATAAATTATAATAAGTGTTTCCCAGAATATAGGCCAAATCTTGTGAGATATCCACTAATTTAAGCAGAAAACTTCCAGTTCGATTGCTAGTTTCGAAATAATTTAACGCTTTGTTACTGTTCCACGGATCCCGTCATCTTGAAACGTAACAATTAAAGCGTTCAGTAAAAATGTCTAAAAGCAGTACGGATGGGTGCTGTCAGCACTTTGATAAAACTGTATAGAAAAGGGGAAGTAACTCCATAAAGAAGATCGGCGGGTTAAACAAATAATGAAATATGCACAACAACATTAATTTTCGTGTCTATGTTCGAAATAAGAATCGATATAACCCAGAAACGAAAGAAAGGGGTTTCTTATTTGTAGATGTTCATGATTTTGCGGGTACAACGATCGGACAGATCAAAGACGTGAGTTGTCGTGTTTTTTCATTTCGCCCTTAAATTATTTCGAACTGGAACGTTAAAATATGTCAAAATTGTATAATTGTTGTTTTCACGCATAAACTGGTCGGTGTAACAAGTACATTTAAAATTGTTGTAATTCACATTGAACCTTTACTAACGCACGCATTCAGGGCTTTTTTCTTTCTTTAGCAGGGGCCATTAATAATAGGCGTCTTCCCCTCAGGAAAATCCTTTAAATTCATGCAGTTTTCCACCAAAATTCTCTTTTGCTAAAATTATGCGTTATTTTCCCCCAAATTTAAAAAAGGCCCCTTCCCCAACCTGTGAAAAAAAGCCCTGGCCCATGGTTCAACCATCTGGAGCCCCTACACTAAGAAATTGACAAGACAACTAGAAATGGTACAACAGAGAGCTGCAAGGTATGCCATCAACAGATACCACAACACCAACAGTGTTACATCTATTGCCGACCTACTAGATTGGGAAACCTTAGACGCCGTTAGAGACCAGAAGAATGAAGGCACAGCTGAGCATGTTCTTCAAGATATACAACAACCTTGTAGACATCCCTGTTGACCAGTACGGTAGTACCTGACAGCTTCCAACACAACTACTCGAGCATCCCATTCAAGGAAATACAGGCAACCTGCCACATCTACAGCCTACTACAGAAACTCCTTCTTCCCAAAGACAGTTACTCTGTGGAACAACCTTCCTGCATACATTACAGAGGCCTCTGACTTGGTATCCTTCAAGCGGGGGCTGACAAATATCTATCTAATAAGTATTGGGTCCCAGCTGTAACTAAATCATCAATGATCCATAGGGCTGTGCCGAAGTGGCCACCATAACCGGAGAGGCTTTCGGGGAGGCAAGCAGTTGGACAAAACCTTTTTTCTATGACTTTCTTTTAATTGTAATTAACACTTCTTTCTCTCTCTACTAAACTCTCTTTTGTATTCTTTTTTTGTGACTGCAACAATGTTACCTGTAGATGTATAGCTGGGCAAGGCCAAAGCCCGCCGTCCCCGGTCTTTGACTTCCCCATATAATTTATACATACCAACTGAGCTGGATATATTCACCAGCTCAGTTGGTAGAGCAGCTCACTTGCTAGCAGGAGGTCGCGGGTTCAAGCCCTGCATCAGGTACATTGTTTACCTCCTCCTATCACATTTGGTACTGTGTGTGATTTCTTTAAGCCTTGGTATCCTAGAACTAGGATGAAGCAAATGGCAGGGTCAGTCTAAAGAGCCTAGCTGTGGTTGTCGTGATTAATTACTTTGAATAAAAAGGAAGGAGGAATGCAGCGGTGTGTTACATTGTATTAATAAATTGGCTGGTATATTCATCAGCCCGATTAACCAGTTGGTAGAGCAGCTGACTTGCAAGCAGGAGGTCGTGGGTTCGAGCCCCGCACCGGGTACATTATTTTCCTCCTCCAGTTTTTTATAACAGTTTAAATGAAAAAATGACATTTTTAGCCTCACAAAAATCAACATATACAGAATATTTGATTATTTATTCTAAGTTCATAATTCTTTTCATTATAATTATTATATCATTTTATTAGGATTACAGAGACAGGATTCTTGGTACCTTAAACATTTATAAATTAGTCCTGAAAAACTGAAATGAAAGTACTCATTGTTTAAATGAGGTTTGTCTTCTTGCTTACCATACATGATACAGCACAATCTTAGAATAATGAACATACCAATATGATTTATTCCAGCTTACTTTCTTATGCAGAACCATATCCTATTATGTAAATAAGTTCTAGTGAAGTACGTTCATGTTTGCTGTTGATATTATTATAATAATTGTGAACCTTTCTTGACAGGATGTAAGAAGACAAAGTAAAGGAACAATCAGAATTGATGAATTGTTCTTAAACAATCTCTCATTGGCTGACGATAGGTGAGTTCCTATAATTATTTTTTATTATATTGTATCCCTTAAATTCTCTAATCTGAGACATCTTTTTGTGAAAGTCTTGTTTTGTGTTACTGTATTTGGTATAATACATGCACAATGTGCATAGGTGTTAGGTATTTTTGCAATCGCTTAATTGGTAAAGTGGTTGGATTTGTAATTGTCTGGGGCTGTTACCATTAGAGTACATGTTAGATGCTCAATAGATCTCAAATAATTATTCTAAGATATAGTCTAGTTCTTAAAACTGATATAACTTTCGTTGGCATATTCCCTGTGATGCTATGCATGTTGGTAGATGAATCAAAATTATTAGCATAATTCATCAGGGGACTCCACAGGGTTTTCATTAATATTCTAATTCAATACAGCAGATTTTATGATGAAAATAACAGATTTGGCCGGGATTCAAGGGACTGCCTTCTCAAATATAGTACTAGCTTAAGAAAATTTTAACTTTGGGGATTGTAACCGATTTTTTTGCAATTTTAACCAACGGTTTTCATCTGCAATTGGTTCGTAATGAAAACCCTGGTCTCCATGGCAAGGTGGTTATTGTCTCTGACTAGTAATCACTAACCTCTCACCACTGTGCATTCAAACCCCTCATGGGTCCAAATTTTCATGTGACAGTGCTATCCAGTGTGAAGGTCAGTGGGTTGGACCCAAGTGTGTGCCTGGGAAGGGCTTTTTATACCCCCAGATATGAAATATATGGGGGCTATATTGGATTCACGCTTGACTGTCGGTCGGTCGGTCCGTGCGTCTGTAAACACAATTTGTCCGGAGAATTTCTCAGCAACTACTTACAGGATTTCAATAAAACTTCACAGAAGTGATCAATAGTAAGCCTAGTTGTGCTAGCTTAAAGCATTTTTCGTTCGGATTAATTTTCACTGAGTTATACCCCTTTGTTGTTTTTATTCAGTATATACAATAGGCAAATTTTGTCCGGAGAATTTCTCAGCAATTACTCACAGGATCTCAATGAAACTTCACAGAAGTGATCAGTAGTAAGCCTAGTTGTGCATGCTTAAAGCTATTTTCGTTCGGATTAATTATCACTGAGTTATAGCCCTTTGTTGTTTTTCTACAGTATATACAATAGGCAAATTTTGTCCGGACAATTTCTCAGCAACTACTCACAGGATCTCAATGAAACTTCACAGAAGTGATCAGTAGTAAGCCTAGTTGTGCATGCTTAAAGCAATTTTCGTTCGGATTAATTTTCACTGAGTTATAGCCCTTTGTTGTTTTTATACAGTATATACAATGGGCAAATTTTGTCCGGACAATTTCTCAGCAACTACTCACAGGATTTCAACGAAACTTCACAGAAGTAATAAGTAGTTAGCCTAGTTGTGCATGCTTAAATCATTTTTCATTTGGATTGATTTTCACTGAGTTATAGCCCTTTGTTTTTTTCTACAGTATATACAATAGGCAAATTTTGTCCTATTTCTCATTGACTACTGCCAGGAATTCAATAAAACTTCTCAGAAGTGATGAATAGTTAGCCTAGTTGTGCATGCATTAAGCTTGTCTTGGTTGGTTAAATTTTCACTGAGTTATGGCCCTTTGTTGTTTTTTATACAGTGTATATACAATATCTCAGTAACTACTCATAGGAATTCAATGAAACTTCACAGAAGTTATAAAAAGTAAGCCAAGTTGTGCATGCAATAACCATGTTTTGTTTGGAATAATTTTCACTGAGTTATGGCCCTTTGTTTTATACAATTAGGTAAATTTTTCCGTACCATTTCTCAGCAACTACATGCAGGAATTCAGTGAAACTTCTTAGAAGTGATAAGTAGTTTGCCAAGTTGTGCATGTCCACAATAGGTTTTGTCCAAGTAAATTTTAATGAGTTATGGCCCTTTGTTATTTTTTATATAATGTATATTTAGAAACTGGTCAGGATATATCTAAGCAACAATTTGCAGGTATTAAAAAAATGAAAATGCATTATATTTCCCTCTGTAAAATGTAACAATAACTGTGTCAAGGCCACATCTGGGGGTATTCATCACCTTTAGTGATAGTTCTAGTTCCTTCTATAGTAGGGGCTGTTAATAGGCGTCTTCCCTCAGGAAAATTCTTTAAAGTCATGCAGTTTTCCCCAAAATTTTTAATTTACATCAAGTTTTTCTTCTCCTTTTGCAAAAAAATTGCATTATTTTCTCCAAATTTAAAGAAAAGGCCCCTTACCCTACCTGTGAAAAAAGCCCTGCTTGGGTCTTCTTCAACAGATAAAGCTGGAAAAGTTGCCAAATGACCCTAGTAAAAAAGTGTATATTTATATTTATCACAGATCTGTGGCCCATTATAATTTAGACAATGGCTGTATACTGGAGACATCTTCTAATCCATTCTGGGTATCATGTCTGTATATCAAAGCTTCAGAAATCAAACAAACACAAGAAGGTAATCCTACTGATGAAAAAATTCAGAAATGGACACAAAAATCTTTACCAAAGAAATACACGTTGATAGGATTGCTACTAAATGCAAAAAAGTAAGAGAACAATTACTTATTTTATCTTACAGTTTATAAAGGGTATTGAAATCTGAAGGTAGATTCAAAATTTGTCATTTGGTAGTTCCAGTCATACTGGGACAAATTATTTTCATAATTTCTTGTTTTCTTTTTAATCATTAGCATTGGTAAAAAAGCCACAAAACAGTTGATTGTTGGTACAAGTTGAGTTAACATGTTTCTGAATTGATGTGAAATGACAAAGCTTATGTTGTGTCATTGTGTATCAATCTTCAGTTAATTAATTATTGCACATTTTTTTTATAATCTCAGTTTTACCACTGCTTTACACATAAGGTTATCTTTACAAGGAGTTTTCAGTTCCAGTGATGACATGATTGGTCTGTCCATTACTCTAATAAGACCTGACTTTAGCATTTTGTTAATCTGAAAGAAACTTTTATTATGTGTACTATATTTGCTGTTTTTATGGTAATGAGTACAACTAATTTGTTTCAGTGAATATGGAAAACAGCCACCACATTTTACTAATTTGGATGAATTTGCAGCATATTTAGAGACACTTAAGAAGAAAGGGGCCACAATGCATCCTGAATATACACAAAAAGATTTGAGGGCTTTTGAGAGAGAGTATAAGCAAGAATTTGTTGGACGCTATGATGATCCTTTGGCTGCATTTATTGATCACCATGCTGTCAGATTGGGGCATGTGCTTCCTGACGAAATAGGTATTGTATGATCATTAGTTAATGTTTAATGAGGTAGGCTGAAGGAAAGAATTCCCTTGTACATGCTATTCCCCCCAATCAATGATTTCTAGTACTCAATGGATTTTGTTGAGCTGTTGAGTCCCTTGTTGGTTTAATGTGTTACATATTGTATTATTTTGTCTTCAGTTATGTACAGTCAAGCCTGTGAACAGAGGCTACCCTTGGGAAAGATAAAATGTGGCCTTTATTGACAGGTAGCCTCTATTCAAAGACATTACTCAGATGACATGACATTAAACCTTTTTCATTTAGACATGTAGACAGTGATAAATTATTACTTTGGTTTCTGTTTATAGAGCATGCTCCAGGAAGTGTTGCACATTTTGCACCAAGAATTGCTGCTGAAAGACAGAAGAGGGCTACTAACAAAACTAATGCAAGAAAAAATCAGGTCCTGAAACTTTTTATAAGATTGACCAGCTTTGTTCAGCAAGCGAGCCTGCTGGTTACATCTAAGTGTCAGTTTCTGTTTAATAACTGCAGTTTTGCCTGTTTACAATGAAAAGCTCAGTTTGTTTTACTGTGTACAGTAATTTTCTTAAAACACATCTGATGTCACATCTTTGTCCTGGGAAGTTATGAAGTGATCTGATATTTATATAGCCACTGGAGAAAAAAGAAGATATTTTTATTAAAATGATAGGAAGCAAGTTTATCAGGTGTGATGTAATAATGCAACAAATGTGATGGTTCTGAATAGATAATGTTATTTCCAATTATTATTATAATTTAGCGTTACTGTGAAGATTGTGAAGAAGCTGTGGCTGTGGTATATTGTGGAGAATGTCAGGGTGGTCTAGCTATGTGTAGAAGATGTTCTGATCTACTTCATGCTGGGGCTTCTAGGAGAAGACATAATCTACAGGGTAAATACTTGTATTCATATGTATTTAAGTTTTCTTATATTTTAACACAAACTGATTCCAAGAGATGTACATGTAGTTGTACAGGTATAGTGTATGGGCTTTTTTAGTTAAGAAAATCTAGTAATTGAATTTGAATTATTTTTAATATGATTTTTTCTTCAGATACAAGTTCAAAATCAGTGATGACTAACAATGAATGTTTTCTTCTTCTTTTCAGATATGGATCAAGCCCCAAAACAAACATCGAAGCCATATATTCCAAGGGTTTGTGTTCACTTAGTTAGCATATCTCATAGTTCAACTGTTCTTGTTTTGGATTCTTTATTTGTGAAGTGTACAGAATCACTATCATTTTCATTGTACTTGTTCTGATGGCTGAAGTTCAGTGAATATTGTAACATTATACATTTAGTTCAAATTAATTATAAATCTCCTGTTCAGTCTTACCTGAGGTTTAATATAACAAACATATTCATGTATACACACAGATTACTACTAGGGATGTCAATTCGTCAAGATTTTACTAATCGGTTAATCGTTCGTTCATACGAACGATTAATCGATTAACCGTATGTTAATTGTACGAAGTGATTATAAACATGAATTGTCATAAGTTTCCGCGACACCGACGTATCACACGAAATGCGATAATGCATATATTCATCAATATATATTTACCATTGAAATGTGATGCGTGTATGTACTATCAATTTTCAGTTTATATATATCAATGATCAATTACAAATAACATAATTGCAACTAATAGTAATTTTGTTTACAAAAAAGTAGATTACGGCATACTTGTTTCATACTCAATTTGGTCAGGTTATAATTGGAACACTGGGCGGAGCGTACAACAACGATCATTTGATTGGTTGATTGGTGTAATGATGAATTTAATTGTGATTCCATTCGATGTATTTAAGTATTTCACACTATGTGCAATTGAGTATCAAATGTCAACACGTTACTATAATTATCAGCGGCTATGTTTGATGCAAAGATGCAAAATTAAATCATACCAGTGTCTTAACTCAGAGATAATTAATAAAGAACAAGGTTGTCAATTTATATCAATAAAGATGCAAAAGACGAAAAATGTGATATTGTTCGACGATTTTATTAGCACGTCTTAGTAAAACGTAACACACAACATACATCGTACATGTATACATAGTATAACATACATCAAGGACTTATATACATATATATAAGTCCTTGATTTTACGGGGTTTTTTTTCCAGACAGACGATTTTTTTCTGCGATAGTACATGTATAACATATCATACTTATTGTATATAACTTGCGATACAATTATCAAATTGTGAGGAAGTCCCAGACCAAGCAAGTTTACTCGTATATCCAAAAATCGCTTCTCAATTAGTTAATTACACAATCAACAATATATACGTGTCAGTGTGTATAATGGTCCTAGGTCAGTGTCAATGAATTGTTAATTTGCTCAACTGTCGTATTTTTCGCACCTTTGGTCGACTGATTTATTGACAAGATAATACGCGCGTATAGACTTCAAAGTTTAAAAAATGAAAATTTCGATTTTTCTATAGTTTATTATTATATTTTACTTGCTTCTTTCTATTTTTTTCGGTTAATCGATTAATGATTTAATAACCGGTTAATCGAACAAACGAACGGTTAATCGATTAATCGATTAACCGTTTACATCCCTAATTACTACAGATAAAGCTGACTTTTTTATTACAAAAGCAATCGCTCATATTTACTTGTCTTCACTTAAATTCCAGGCATTCCAGGCACCATTTGCCATCATATTGGCCATGTACAGGTGAGTTATTTTTGTGTTATTATCAAATGTTCAATACTTTTAATGTTGCTTGTTCAGAGTTTTGCTAAATGTGACCTGAGTGAGAAGTATTCTTTGTGTGATTTAATTATGGGAATACCTCGTAACCTATGGTTGGTGGATGGATGGTCTTCATGACAGGTGTCCACACTTTAAGCTGGTCTGAAGTACAATAATTTTAATCATGTGTGTCATTTTGTTGGATGTATTTGATATGTAAATTGTTTTGTTGTGGAATTGTTGTTCATAAGACATGCTGACAACAGATCTCTCAACTGATATTTTATTCAATTTGAGTACATTTTAACTTATATTTATCATTATGATCATACGATCGTATTATGTGTTACAGTGCTTTAAATGAGAGACAGGTGTTAAGTTTAACTGAAGATGAGATCAAGAAACAGGCTCAGCTTCTGACTGATACAGATTTACAAGACAAGCAGGCTGGTAGGAAATCTTCTACATCAATATCTTACTTCAGAGATTGAATCTTCAACTAAAGATGTTTTCGGTGTCTTTAGGGACATCATGAATTACTCAATTGATAACCGGAACATTAACGAAAAAGGAACTTTGTTTCTTTGTCTCTTTGAAAAGATGCTGTAGAATAATTCAAATTTTTGCCAGTTTATCAAACTACGAGGACAATGAATCCTCAAATAGAAGACAGAAATCAGTTGTTAGATATGAATAACCGTAGTGGTTGTGATCAGGGAATGTTTTTATCAATTGTATAATAAAACCTGATGTTGTTAATATTTTGTCAACACTGCACTATTTTTTTTTTGTTTTCAGGTAAATATGTTGGTGGATTTGATTGTATGGAAAATAATTTGATGAATAAAGGTTTGGTAAAGAAGGAAGCTGCCAGGGTACCAACGTATGTACATGATATTACACTGTTAGCTTGATTCTATGTAAATATAATTAACAGCTTTAAAAATGCAAGTTTTTCAATGTTTTGCATTTCTTGTGTCGGCCTGAAATCACCTATATGATATTCTACACTTCCCTATTTGAAAATGGTAGTATGTGAGAACATTTAATAGATCATAAGTGATTCTTTTCTAAAGTGTAGAAATCAGTGCAGGATTGTTAGATAAATACTTAGGATTTTATGTTATGTAGACTTAAAGCTAACCACACCACCATAATCAATACCACAAAATGACCTTTACTTGACAGATTGTCACACCACAGGCAGTGTGCTACTATTTTTGGATAGACCACGTTAAAGGAAGTAGTTGAAAAAGCATATGAGGATTGTACTGAGGGGGGGGGGGGGGGGGTAAATGAATAGGTGGAAGTCTTATTTTGTGAATATTTTAGGTGTAATACAATAATCTCTTCTTATTTACTACAAATAATGGTAGGTAGCTCTTAATCTCATTCTTATTATTTGAAAACATTACCAGTACTTGAATCATCCTACTTCAGTAATAAAATCTAAATATGAAGACCACCTCAAACCAAACCAAACAAATCTAACATTATTTATAGGTCTTATTATCAAGTTGAAATACAAATAATTTTAGAAAAACTTTTTGATAATACAGTAAAACCCCTGAAAACCGGATCCCTTCCGGACTGGACAAAATGTCCGGTTTTCTGAGAATTCCGGTTTTCAGAGAATGTTTGATAAATTCAGAAAGTAATTGGACTGAAAAAATGTCTGATTTTCAGAGAATTCCGGTTTTCCGGGAGTCCGCTTTTCTGGGGATATAATGTATGTGGTTGTTATAATGAGATGGTTTTGATATTAAAGTGAACATGTAGTAAGGTTTAAAGGTACATGCTATACATGTTATTGTATTATATTTTCAGGTATGCATTATCTGCAAGTGGTCAAGATTTGGGTGAAAGGTTGTATGTATTCTACAAACAATATTATAGATTTATGGAGTCTTGTAGATTGCCGAAAATTCAAAACCAACTCAGGTATGTGTGCAATTATTATTTATGTAAAATATTTCAGGGTTGTTTTTTGTACATGTGAATTCATTTTCTTGTCTACATTCATCATTTATAAATATCAATTGAACGGGGAAAATACTGATATATTCATTCACACTTCAAGGATACAATGATTTCTCTTAGCTACTCAATTCTAGCATTAATAGTGTTAATAAGGGTACAGCAACATGGCTATTTTATGCAATGATCTCATAACACAAAAAAGTAATTGAATTCATTTGGTTATGTATAAGTGTGAGTCAAATCAAAAAGACAGAAAAACATGATCTGAATTTCAGTGTAATAGTTTTCATTGTGTCATATATTTCTCTAATATCTTCATTGAAATTTTATTTTTCAGGAATGGTTCAGTCAACAAACATAAGTTATGTTTGATTATTGATGATAATGAGAGAGACAAGGAACGACTGTTGAGGTATGCCAGGGAGAAGAATATAGATGCTGAGGTCAGACTTCTTCCAGCTGGAGACTATATCTGGATTCTAACATCTCCTTTATGTTATCAACCAGCGCAGATCACTGGTAAAAATTCTGACAATGAAATGGTAGGCACCCAGCTTATAACATCCTTTTAATAAGTGTAGAATATTATGTTATTTTAAGAATAATGTCTGACTGATTTCATATATTGAACCTTACTGAATTAGCCATATTTATTTACCTATTAATATTGTATTCTAATTAAGTTCAGACTATTTTCAGATTGTCTGTAGTCTTATTGAGCACATCAGTCTGCCATGTACAGTAAACAGACACAAAAGGTTCACAAGGCAATATATCCTGGATAGTGAATGCTACTTTTTTATCAGATACTGAAGTACAAAGCCATTATCTAAGTATTCTGATAGTATTGCATGTTTTAAAAGCTGAGGCATATAACAGCTCTTTATTGCAAGATGATCCTAAATCATTTATTTTTGGTGACTTTGTGTTAAATGTATATATTATTTTGAGATAGCTGTTGTGTAATATGATCTTTTAAAAAGCTCAGTGGTTAGAGCGTTTGTCTACTAATCGAGAGGTTGTGAGTTCGAACACTGGGTGAGGCTCACACTGTCCGTGACAAATTTGTCTGAAGATATTATATCCTATGTTAAATTGTCCTCCATCTCTGAATTATGTGGGGTAGCTTGGTAGAAGCTTACGGATAGAATGTGGTTAGTACTAGTTAAGGCCTAAATGAAGTCCATGAAAGCTGGTTAGGATAACTGCCCGCCACGATATGACTGAAATCATGTTGAAAATGGCATCAAACCCGATGAAACAAACAAATACCAATGATCATTGTTTTTGATGTGTTCAAAACTGTATAATTATATTGAATTTATTTTTCTTTTCTGCATATTAGGTTTTACCATTTGTGGTTGAAAGAAAGAGTTGGGAAGATTTTGAAAACAGTACAAACAGTGCCAGATTTCAGAGACAGATTAATAATATGTTGGTTTGTGTTTTAGATATTCCTGATTCACCTTTATTCTTGTAATGTACAGTCAGCATCTGTTTATTCAAATTAAAGCACTGTAATTGTTGGTTACAAAAAAATAAAAATCCTTGTTTGAAATTTAATTACAAATGGCAATTTGAGTCATAATTTAATAATGAATGGAGAGATTTTCTTTTGTTGAAACAAAATTCTTTCTCGTTGCTTCTTTTACCTGATATTTTGATGGATATATTGCTATATTACTATATCTAAAATTTTGTCAAAGGTGTGAATCACTGTTGATGATAGGGTGATCTGTTCTGAATACAATTTAACATTAATTGTCTAATGTAATTTTCTGTATGTTTTTCCTCATCTCATCCAGCCTTGATGTTCCTAATTGAACTGTTCGTTTCTATTGTAGGGTTGTGGATTAGCTCATTGTTTCTATTTAATGGAAGGCAGTATGGCTGGGTTAAGAAATAACACACACCATCAACAACATTATTTAAAGGTGTGTGGTAATTGATGCATTAGTATGCTATACATTACTAAAACACCTAGTGTATATTGGAGGAGTTTTTACTGTAAACATTTGTTATTATCTTAGGATGTTGTATTTAATCGAAAATCCAAAATTTCTATTTGTTAATGTTTGGATATCATAAGCACTTGCATTTTTTTATTCCTCATGGGCATAATGTGTTTCATCACAGCATCTTGTTTCAGTAGTAAAGAGGATTCCAATTAAAGTACAATTATTGGTTTTGTGAATTCACTGATTTTAATAGTTGTCTCAAAGTATGGGCATACTTGTTACTTGTAATTCATTTAAGAACTATGATCAATCAGGTAATTAGAAATTATATCATCGGATGATGTTGGCTTGAAGCAAATTTTTGTGTGCATTTCATGGATATTAACTTCCCAGATCTTGACCAAATGGTATTGTATTATCTCTCTTATGTAGCAACAACTAGAGAAATTGTTAGCAGAGAATGGATTCTATGTGAATTATACATCATCCTGGATGAAGTCTGCTCAATGGTTGCTATGGTTTACGGGGTGTATTCTCGATGGATTGTCCTCAGGTTTGTATAGCTACCGATATATTGTGTTATACAGTCATTATGGATCTTGGTAGATCTGTAAGATCATCTTCATATTGTATGTGTCATTTACCGTTATCGTTTACTTGGTTATTTCTGCTGGGTTTCAATCCCAGCTGCCCCAGGTTATACCCTTCTATAAAGATTTGACAAAATAGTGTCACGGAAGGGTAAGTTAGTACTGGTTAGAAAACAGTTCAGGAAAACTGGTTAGGAAATCCGGCCACCATATATAACTGAAATATTATTGGAAAATGGTGCTAAACCGTAACAAATAAATTATGATTACTAGAATGAAATTTGGCAGAAATGTATTTCAATCTGTAACCTACGGTGTGTTTACTCCCGATCTAATTCAAGATTAATTTTGTTAAAATTAAACAATTGCTGTGTGTATTGAGGTTTTATATCTCCATTGAATGATTTATTATTTTATAATCATAGGCATGTTTCTTGATCAGTGTATACCATACAGAGAGTTGCTAGGCAAAGAGGAAATACTGTCAGCGATACTACATTTAGGGATGTTTCAAGACATACACATACATGGAGGGCTCAGCTGTTTGTTGACCACATCATCAGGTAAATACATTATAATGATAAATTATTCAGACATTTATTGGTAACAATGTTGTGGATTGGTTTTTGAATTGCTGCTCAGATATATTGACTTTTATGAGCTGAGGGCAGAATGCAAATACAACATGTTGGTTTTAAGGAGGTATTTCAAGGTCATGTCTGAAATTTTTGCCTGGTAAAAGCATCTAGATAATGAATTTATCATCGTATTCCATTTTTAGGAGGTGAATTTATAAAGCAAATTCTTTTCCTATAGCTATCATGTTCTCAATGAATTTCAACATTTGCCTATTATTTTCATGCTGTATATACAGGAACTTCTTCTGTAGATATATATTCATATATTTATTATTTCTGATTTATATTAATAGAGACAGTGAGAAAGAACAGGACATGATGACTACAGTACATGATATGGGTGTGGTTGTTAGTGATAGATATAACAAGCATCTGTTAGTTATACAAGATTTAGAACAATATAACAAGGTGAGAGATTTACACTTATATGACACATGTTATTATATACAGTCATTGAGTATTAACATTTGCTGAAGTCAAGTGTGTGCTTCCTTCATCATTTTACTATTATTTTATGTAAGTGATATTATACAATGTAATGTTAAACTGTTGTTTTTCGAGTCATTGCTTAGTACTGACTGGATTTGTAAAAACTAGACACCAACATAATTCCTGCATGAGTTCTTTCATTCCTGATTAAATATGAGGTAAATATTCATATTTGTCAATCTTTTCTACACATGTATTACAGAAAAGACAATCAAGTCTGAGAAAATGTTGTGAAGCTGTGTATGCCAATCCTGGAGGTGCAAGAGGTATGTTGTTTTATTTTATTTATTTGTTGAGTTTACGTCATTTGATACCTTCTGGGAGATTTGGTAATTTTCTTACCATTCATATTTGTGATTCTTGGAAAATATGTAAGCTACATTGAGTATATTGGTCACATCATTCATGCAGTTTGTTCAAGGTCTTATTGTATAAAAGTCTTAATTGAGCATGATGGAAGCATGTTTTGTATTAAACTATTGAGGTGAATGATCCATATTTTAAATTGTATAACTCTTTCTTTACATCATACACATTGCTCATGCCACTTGACATTTTGTATTATGATTGTGAATTTTGTAAGAAAAAATCAACTGAAATTATTGTTTATATATTATGTGCTTATGTGAAAATTTACATAATATTTTATATTACCATGCTTGTTATGTGAGTTTCAAAGAATGATATAGTTTTACATTTTCATCATAGATATTGTTGAAGACAAACTTGGTCCAGTCATACACAACTTGATGCATTATGATATTGCATGCTATTGGCAATTATATATTCAGGTAAGTTATAAACCTATAAAAGTATTCAGTAGTGTGCAGTAAAAGGAACTGTGTTACATTTTTTAGTTTATAATTGAGATTATCAGATAGAAAGCTGAATCAGAATGTTAGATACTTATTCATACACATTTTTGTTCAAGGCTTTGGTCAGGAAGTTTTAATTAACACCAGCTTGCATAATAATGGTCTTGCGCAGGTATTTCTGGTCTACATAGCTTTTAATAATTCACAATACAATGTAACAATTCCTTATACATAGTACTTGCATGTTCGTGGGTGAAAAATTGCTTAGTATTCAAACTATTATTTTTCTACAGATAATGACTGGAGTGTATGTGGTAAGAACAGAGACTGATCCAGATACAGACAGGATACAGAGGTTGTTTAACTCTACCATCCCTGCTCAGATTCCACAAAATATAGGCAATTCTGTCACTGCCGGATTGAGAGGTTGATAAATATGCACTTTAAGCCTAATTTGAAATGAATACCATAATAATGATATTTAACATTTTGCCAGTTTTCCTTTGAAATGACTTTTTATTTATTAATTTTTCTGAGACTGACAAATTGCTACAGTATTTTCACAGATTTGTGTTTGCCATCAGTGTTTTATATTTGTTGGTTTCTGTATAGAATTTGCATATTGAATTAATTTATTCAACAATTTGTTTCCAAATGTAAATCTTTTACTGTTAATTGTTATTGGTCTAATACTTTGAATGGTTAGCTGCCCAGTGCAAAGGAATTTATTGCCACTAAATTAATTATCTTCCTTGAAAAAATCATACTTTATTTCATTCAGGCAAAAATAATGTGAGGTCAAGGAATGCTGGAAGTAAAAAGAAAACAGCTACAGCTACATATGAGACTGTACAGCCAGATCGTCCTAGATATACTCCAGCATGTTCTACTCATACAGATGCAAATTTCAATCAGCAGTCACGGAAACTGCACATTTCGGGGTCTGCAGTTAACAGTGCTAGTAAAACTGATCATAACCTTAATCTGTGGGAAGATCATTCTGTTGTAGATGAGGATATAGAAACCAATAGAGGAGAACATATTAGGACAATATTTACTGTGGATAATTCTAGTCCTGCACTACAGCATGTATCTGATGATAAGGATGGTGGACACAGTAATGTGACTGATAATCATGGTGTACCTGGATGTGTTATTAAACGGGGAAGAAATAGTTCCGCAAATCAAGTACAGAAAAAACTATTGAGTATTAAGCAGTGTGATGTTCAGCCATTTTCTGGCCAAGGTTACTGCTTAAGTGCTGTATACAATGATGAAAACATAAGAGACAATGCTAGCAGTAGTAAAGTCAACATGACAGATGAGTCTGATGAATTAGTTAGAAATACACACATCCATACTGGTTTGGTAGGAGGAACAAATGACTTTATAAAATCATCTACAAATAAAACTATTGAAGAAGGTGGTATTAGAGATGAAGCATTAAATAAGAGTGTGATCGATGCTGCTGATTTTACTAATTCTCAAAATGAAGAGGATATAATGCTTAAGGTTTACTATTAATTTTCTGTGTTAGGTAATCTTGTCTGGTTCATGATGTTCTTATTGTATATTTTTTTCTTTGTTTACAACAGTGGTGGGTGACAAGTCATCTACATTTATAAGTTTCATCATTAACATAGAAAATGTCATTCTAAAATAAAGACTGCATGTGGAAAAATTAAGCAAAATATTACATCCCAATGAGCAAGAATTATATTGTATAGATATTACATTTCCCTTGTATGATATATTAGATAAATGATGTAATTTATTTGACTTTGTTCAGTGACATAATGGTAGAGGTATGAAGCTGAATGTGTTAAGCATGTATCAGTTTGTTGTTAAAAGTAATCCATGGCTTAACTTTAAACTTGTTTAAACGAGTTTTGTGTTGAATGCAAAATCAACAGTAATATATTTGTTTGTATAAAATGTAAAATAACATCTATTTCCTTCAACTGCCTTTCAATGAAATACATAGTTCTCTGTCTGTAGAGTTTACTCTCTGTGTACATATTTTGTTCTCTTACTGCAGGTTTTGGCCGAGAGTGCTGCTGAAACGAAATCAAACTCAAATGAAGATGAAATGTTAAAGCTTGCTGTTGAAATGAGTGTACACTCTGCAGCTAACAGTGAACACAAAGACACTACTAGTGAGTTAACAGAAGAAGAACAAATTCAACTAGCTATTGAAATGAGTAAATCCTCAGATTGTACTAGAAATTGTGAAAGATTTAATCGTGCTGAAAAAGCATTTTATGTCAATAGGAGTAATATACATAAAAATGACACTCCAGTCAGTCACCTGTTTGAAGAAAAGGACATTCACGGTTTGGCAAGGATAAAAAACAAAACCAGTGTTATAGACAGTGCAACTATGTCATATGAAAGGTCTGGTGTTTCTTATTCATTATCTAATCCATGTGAAAACTTTAACAAAAATGTAATGGTTAATAATGATGAAGAAATGTTTAATGCTGCTGTAGAAATGAGTTTGAAAGAATTAAAGAGTACTGATATTCAAAATAAGTATGGTGTTGATGACAACGATGATGTTATTGTGATACTAGATGATGAAGATGATTCACAAAATGTTGCATCAAAGAAAATACATAGTAGTAATTTTGGGGATTATATTAACCACTTAGGTGATGAATATACTGATAATGATAACAGGAACAGAAAGTGTAATAAGAGAAAACTGAATGATAATTTGAGAAAAAGAGCAGATAAGTTGAATGAAGAATATGCTGCTGGTTTGCTGTCTGAAGAGGAGCATGTTAATAAAGCAGTTGAAATGAGTTTAGCTTGGAATTCCTCGTTACCGGGTGATAGAATTAATACAGACAGTGGTGATGTGAGAAATTCATGCCAGCTATTAAGTGATAGAGCTGATGCTTGGGTAAGTCCATGTAAAAAGATGAAGCCAACTTCAGAAGGTTTCAGAGACTTTGATTCAAAAACTAAAATAATCTCTCTTGATAATAGTAATGAGGACCATGTATTACAAATGGTAGTTGAAAGAAGTAAAATTGAGCATAGCCCATTTAAGAAAGTTAGACTTGGGAACAAATATGTTGACGAGGAGGAAATGGTTAATATTGTTCTAGAGAGAAGTAAGAAGGAGACATGTTCTCAGTTAGGTGTGAAATATGGTGGTGAAGTTAAAAATCACCAAAATGCAGGTATTTCTGAACTGATTGAAATAGATTCTCAGAGCTCTCAAGAAGAGCTTGAAATAATAGATACAAATTCTGATTGTGTGGTGAATTCATGTGAAGTTGAGCAAACAGTTCTTGAAGATACTGGTTATTCAATATCTAAACTAGCAGAACAGGAAGGTATAGCAGATAATATTAGGGGAACAGTTGATGATAAATCAAGCAACACTGATCTGACCAATTCTTTCATACTAGGGACAGATGATGTTTATACTGAAACCTCAGACCATAACATAGATAAAAAAGATGTCAGTGTATTACATGGAAATGACTTTGCTAATGATGAGGTCAATGAAACAGGTGATTGTAATATAAGTTTGCATGGAGATCAAGATAATGACAATGTCTTGGATTGTGAAAATGACTGTATGAGAAATGAACCTCATGATTCAGACAATGATTATATTCCACCATCTCCAACTGCTGCCTGCACTCCTGAAGGTGTATCATTCAAACAGATATACTTTTCACAAACTCCTAATTCTGTGCTCAACAAAAGTTTCTCGCCATATTTTATCCAGGATAAATCTAGTGATAAAGGTAAAAAGTTTGATTTTGTATCATCCTTGATGTATGATAGTGAGGAGTCAAATAGTGATGATGATGATGATAATGATGATGAAAGTGATGATGATGATGAGATGGATCATGATTGTGATAAGATTGATTCTGAAAAGAATGAAGGGCAGCATGAAACTAATGCAAGCAGTCATTTTACAAACAAATCGTGTGAAATTCAGTCAAAACAAGTACATGAAAGTTGTCTTAATGAAGAATCAAGTGAAAAATCTGAAATTATTCAAGCTATAGTTGAAAATAATGCTAATTGTATTTTTGATACAGTGAAGAGTAATGATATTACCAAATGTTATGAAAATGTGTGTGATACTGATACCGATGACTTTGATGAAGAGACAGACATAGATTATCAGCCTGACTCGCAGTATATTGCTGAATTAGAGGCACAGTCTGTCCAAACAGAAGATGATGTTAACATTGACTTGGAAGAAAAAGCTCTAGAAAATTCAGATCCAGAGTTACTACCTGTAATAAGACGTCCAAGGGGTTTTAAATATAGAGAACTTCAAGAAGCTAGTAAGAGACTTTTAGAGCAGAAAAAACAAGAAATGTTTTTGAACAACACTAACCATTGTGTTAAAATAAAAACTGAATTTTATGATGATACGGAAGATGAAAGTGTTGCCATTGATGAAATGGTTGCTAGGCAACTACAGAATGAATTTGATAATGATGCTAGCACTCAGAGTGGATCTCATATTGATGATGAATATATTGCAAGGCAAATGCAAGAAATGTTTGACAAGGAAAAATCGAGGAATAGCAATGACAGTGTTGTTCCACCAGGTAATAAAGATAAACAAATTGAAGGAAATCTAAATACTACTCCCAACACTGAATTGAATAAAACAGCAGATGAAAGCAGTGACAACATTGTTAGAGAATTACAGAGAAGAGAATTTGAGAAGATTGAAAGATGGAGACAACTTCTTCTTGAAGATGAAAGACTAGCAAAAAGAATGCAAGAAATGCATGATACAGAGATGCCTGAAAACAAAGGTATTCATGATTGATACAGTTTGGTCATAATTCCTAAATGTTAACAATAAAAACATTGAGTTCAAGGTAAATAGATATAAGACAAGTATTAAATTCTTGCTTTGTTGCTTTGTTCTTTATCAAGTATTAGTTAATAAATCCGTCTAAACTTAGTACTCTGTGGTAATATTTATTTAAATTTCTTGTATTAACTGACTTTGAATCCCAGAAAAGGCTCTCACTGTCCATGACAAATGTGACTTAAGATATTACACCCTTGTATGTCAAATTGTCCTCCACCTCTGAATTATGTAGGGTAGCTTGGCAGAAGCTTGCGGGTAGATTGTGGATAGTACTGGTTAAGGCTTAAATGAAGTCCAGGAAAGCTGGTTAGGATAACTGCCCGCCACGATATAACTGAAATGATGTTGAAAATAGCATTAAATCTGATGAAATAAATAAGATAAATTGTCCTGTATTACTCCTCATAATTGCATATTTTAAATTTCATAGAAACTAATACCCCTCTGAAAAAAGATGCAAATTCACAGGAAGTGACCCCATGTTTTAAGCAGATTGTTGCCAGGCACAAAGTTAGCAGAGAAAAAGCGTTGACTCAGGTAAACACTTTGTATATATATTGTATTGTGTGGTACTTGAAACTTGTTGTTTGAAAATGTGTGGTATTAACTTACTGCTAATGTATGTGCCTTGTTTTCATAAAGTATTTTCCTTTCATACTTATTATTAATTTGAATGTCATGTCAATGTTAATTTTTAAATATATTCATTTTGTCTAGAATTTAGTTTTTTATGAACTTTCACTTGTATGTTCATAAGAGTCCATTGATTACCAGTATTTTCTCTGGGGTTTAAAGTTACCATAGGTGTATACATTGGAAAAACCACCAACCTTTTGTAAGCTTGTTGGACTGCTTCCACATGTGAAATTTGGATCAAATCATCCACGGAGGCCCCAGGAGTCACCTTAAGGTGACCATATATGGTAATTGATTGAGACATTATATTATTATGTATTTATAAGACATTACATTGGTATGTATTTATAATGCGGGTGTTTTAGTGTAAGTGCATTGAATATCATGTAAATGTATGTATACAGTTACAGGAGTATAGAAGACTACAGATGGAGAGGTTTCAAGGGTTCAAGAGTCAATCTTCACATATAACACATATACCGGATACCAATAGATACATTACCAATACACAGCAACAACAAAATGATGGTAAGTGGAATAAGTTATTTTTTGTCAGTAGCTATTGTTCTTTTTTGACATTTTCGTCTTTTTAAAAATTTCATCCTTCTTAAATAAATACATCTATACCTAATTGTAAGTTGTATATGAAGAAGTGTATATATACAATAATAAACCCAGCTATTTTAGTGTTATGTTTACCGTATGTTCAGTCTTGGTCCTTAGTAAAGCAACATCATTGTTGGATGTAATGAATTATCTATATGTATTGATTACTTGATTACAGAATTGAACTTTGTTCTGTATTGTTGTCAGCCTGATAAACACAGCACCACTGCTTTCCTTCAAGTTGTAAATTGAACGTTTGTCCATTATGGTTGTAGACAATCATGTGCACATGATCTACTGACCTGAACAAAGATAAATATTTGTGTGTAAATACTCTAACCTATGTATAATGTACATTGTGAATAAAAGCAATTGTTTAGTACCCATTATAGATATAATTTACCAAATAAACCTTTGTATAGAGGCAAATTGTGCATAAAGGATGTAAATATTCTCTCCCCTGATAGGTCTTTGTTTACCATTGACATGTATTACCGGTGGCAGTGTAATTTGTTGAATGACGTTTGTGTGTTTGTGATTGAGTGTTTTATCACATATGTTTTATATGTCTCCAGTTATGATCGTGGATGAACCTTTAGATGTGTATGCCTCTCAAAGACACAAAGCGCACTCAAACCATAAGTTAACGACACCACATCATGCTGCTGATATACATCCATCCACCCAAAGTACTTCTACATCAGCTGGTACCCAACCGTCCACCCATGGAACCTCTACATCAATTGGTACTGGTCCATTTAGTCACTGTACTTCTACATTAACTGGGAATAGTAACACTCAAACCAGTCTTGTAGGGACCAGTATGCAAGCAATCACTGATGAGGATAAAGAGACCTTCAGTAATCAAAATAATCAGGATGGTGGAATGAAGACTTCAAACATAACTTGTGGTAATTGTGGTGAAAAAGGACACAACAGAACTTTTATAAAATGTCCCAGATATCATACTGCAGAGGAGAGTGCCAGAAGAGAGGTAATTTGGCAGAATGTTTATTATATCCCGCAAACGAAGCTTGAGAGGGGGTATATTGGAGTCACTCTGTCGGTCGGTCGTTAGTTGGTTGGTCCGCCCCCATAAAATATCAAAAGTTTGTGGAGCGAACTACTTTCACATTCTTTAAGCAATTGCAATGAAACTTGAAATATGTTATCACCACTAAGTGTAGATGTGCAAGTTTAGTTTGTGGAGCAAACTACTTCCACATTTTTCAAGGGATTGAATTGAAACTTGAAATATGTTATCACCATGAAGTGTACTAGTGCAATATATTTTAAAAGGATTTTTTAGAAAAAATGGCCTTTGGTTTATGTAATTGAATATTGTGCCAAAAAGCTATCATTATGTGATTAAAACACTTGCATTGGTGATGGTGTCATCTGTTTACAATGGTCTGTTTTAGGCTAAGTTTGCAAAACAAAGACAACAAAAAGAAGAGAAGAAAAGACAAGAAGTTGAAACCATTGATTTACTGGTATGGATGATGTACTTCTGGAGAGGATTGTTTGTTTTCTTAGTTATATCATAAAATTTAATTGATTGCTGGTGCATTCATGAATGATATACTAGCTTTGTCTGTGCCTGGGTTATATCAATGAAGTATTGTATTGATATTTAGGTGAATGAAATGAATTAACTGCCTGTTTTTGAAATATGTAGGTTTGAAATAGACTAGGGTGTAAATAATTATTGAAACATAATAAATATGTGTTTGTAGTATGTAAGTTTTGATTCAAGATTAAAGTAGTGATGCAAGTCTATGTTTATTGACTGCTGTATTAGAACAAATGAAAAGGACAATGATCACTAAATACAAATGTAGTTATTACCATCAAAAAATTACTATTATTGCAACTATAGTAACCAAAACATGGGATTGGGGATGAGCATACAGTATTTATTTAACTATATGCATATACATAATTATAAATGATAAAAAATAACATTACATAGGTATTATATATATTAGAATTGTCAAACTGTTTGGTCCTTCGACTCATCAGGGCAATAATATAGAAGATTTATATATATAATACCTATGTAATATTAATTATTTTTTATTATCAATTTACTTAACTGGGCACTATCTTACATTTTATTTATTCATAATTATATATATACTACTTCCTCGCAACTTTCAGACAGAGCACAGGAGAGTATTAGAAGATATGACATCACAGATACAGAGAGATATGAACACAATACAACATAGGATGCAGCAGAGAGCTTCAGAATTAGAAACTGAAGTTAATGTTAGAGTAAAGAAAATAGAAAATGCTAAAAAGAAGAAGAAATAGACTTGTACAAGATTATACCAGTATATGTGCTGTCAGGTATTTACCTGTACATCTGTTGTCATGTATGTACCTGTATATGTGTTGTCAGGTATGTACCTATATATGTGTTGTCAGGTATTTATCTTGTCATATATGTACCTGTACATATGTTGTCAGGTATTTATCTTGTCATATATGTACCTGTACATATGTTGTCAGGTATTCACCAGTCCTGTACATGTGTTGTCAGGTATTAACCTGTACGTGTGTTGTACCTGTACATATGATTCATATTGTCATTTTTCTTTGCCACCGTGTTAAACCATTGTTTTGTTTTACTAAAGTTTATGATTGTTTATGTTTTTTTATGTTCTTATGTAAGTGACCAAAATGTTTTACTTTGTTTTCATTTCTTTTTTTTTCAAGAATTTCAGCAAATTCTGTAACATAATATTTTACAATATTTTGTAGGTCACATTATACAGTATTTTATTTATAATTGGAAGGAACCATAGTTTGTTTTATGAATACCAATGTGTTCTAGCCCAATATCTAGTCATGGTTATAAACTTGCCCAGCATTTTAATTGTTTTTATAATTACCCAATTGATATTATTTGATGACTGTCATGTAAATGTAAAAATATGTAATGTTTAACGTTTATGTTCAAGCCTGCTAATATGATTTAATCAGTTTGTAAGACTTTTTATGAAATATATGCACTGAATAAAATGGTATACTGTAGAATGCATTAATTTCGCGAGGTCAAAATTTCGCGTTTTTTTTTAAAAATCAGCTGTTTTCTTTATTCGCATGTTTATGAATTCGCGACGTCGTCAGGCAGAATTAAAGTGCGATCAAACACACGCTGTCGTTGCTTTGATATTTGTGTGTCACACCTGATCTGTTAGACATTTAAGTTGTGATTCAGTGTTTTATATCTAAGAAAGTATAATAACAATAGATTGATAATAGTTTCGGATTGTTCTGGAAGTTACGTTTTAACAGTAGGTGAGTGTGAAAAACTGTTACTAGTATGTTCAAACGACGTCCAAAATTGTACAACAAACAATAGTTTAGTAAAAGCAATACTATAAAAAATTAGATTGCAAATATGTTTATTGTTAATATATTGCTTTCAACAGATAAACTGAACTGATTATTCTTCAATAAAATACTATTACAGAATTAAGTTGCAAATTTTCGGACATACTCATTTTCGAATATATAAAACTCAGCATTTATTCGCGACCTTTATGAATTCGCAAGGTATTCGATTCGCGAATATTAGCGAAAATAAAACCAACGTGAATAAAACCAGTTCTACAGTACATGTATTATTTTTTTGGTTAAAATTTTAGTCATGCATGATATGTATCTCAATTAATTGAAATCCAATTAATTTAACTTCTACATTGATTTAGACAGTTAACTAGCATTTTGTACTTACAAAATTAATTCCATTTATATTTAAATGCTTTTTCATCTATTTTAAACATTCTTATGACTGATTTTATGGAAGCTATATGAAGATATTTCTCCCATACCAGTATGGTGATTGCGTGGTTAGAATCACAAGCATTATGAGTTTGGTATGTAAGGCTCTGTATTATGTTTATCTTTGAGTTCAATCATTTTCTTAAATTATTTTAGTAAACCTTTTATGCTACATTTTTTGTCTATAAATCCTCTAAAAAGAAGTCTTGACTAAGACTTGTATGAATTTGTGTAATTACGTTTGAGATTATTTAGAAATAAAATTGAGATATGAGTTAGTTCAGTGTCAATTGTTTATAATGTTGAACCCAGTCAAGTTTATTTACACAACAGATTTATCTGGGCCAGTATCAGACTATTGAATTAGTGAATACAATTCTTATTATCAGTATCAACATTATTAAAGTGTAAAGTTGAGAGAGATGTGCTTTTCGTAACTTGCCTTGTCATCTTTCTGTGTTTGTTTATTGGAGTTTTACACCCCTTTTAAACAGTCTTATGAGGCGGACAGTTCACCTAACCATCGTTCCTGTAAATAAAACCAGTACATGTACTGGACTCCATCTTCCATATGCAACTGCTTACTTTCTCACATAAAGAGACATTGTCAGTAGTGGGGCTCGAACCCACGACCCTCTATCAGTGAGGGGTTACAGTGATCTGAAATCAGTTACATTAACCACTCGAACACGGAGGCGGGTCCCAGTTTTCATCCCCCAATGTTTATTTTCAAGTATTTTTAAAACCATTGTAATATATTATGTTTTCGGAGAGGGGGGCAAAATTTTATAATGTCCACTTGAAAAATAATAATTTTGGGGGCAAATGTCCACTAAATAATAAGCACGGGGGGGGGGGGGCAATGTCCTACCTACCATTTCTACTATATACCGTTCTTGACAAACATTTCACTTTATTTGAATTAATATACTGGTACAGTAGATATGACTAAATGCGTAATTCATTTAGCTGACCTAATATCAACATTTTGATACGTGACCTAATTGGACTGAAAGCTGATAAGTGGTGTTCGCACGGTACTGTAAAGGCAGTTTAAGAATTTATTAAAAGTCATACATTAGGTTTCAACAGTGTTAATAACATCAAAGAAACTTCACGACTGTCTCTTTAAAGACATTTCTCATAATACTAAAAGAAACCCTGCAGGTTTGAACAGGATACATGAAGTTGTGTCAGGGATGTCAGAAGTCCTGTAACTCAGAAAACTACTCCTTTTTATGTTTGATGACGCATGTCTGTTCTTGTAACGATACCTGCATGGCCGGCCACCTCAGATGCCTGAATTAAGTGCTCACAGATTTACATATATATATTAATGCTTAGGTGTGCGGTAATAATTATACTTTTTTTTCACTAATATTCACTGCACAATAATTTAACTAAATCATGACATAATTCTTTTGCAAAATACAGCTAGTTTTAGCAATGTAACCCTGCTTTCATTATTCAATCAGACATGAGAATTTAATTCATGGCTGTTGGGAATGTATAAAAAATATCCTCTATATATTTGTATCTATACATCCAAATATTTACAATTAACCAGATAGTGAAATTTTTTCATCTAATAAATTATCGCCAGCAAAGTTTTTAAATCTGCCTTTCTCTACTGTATGGGAAGTTTATGCACAGGAATCCATTACAACAACAATGGGCCAAAAAGACGTAATCCGAGCCTCGTTCATAAAGCACTGTATATGTTTATGTTTTTATATTATATATATACTGTACAGTGGTCTATGAACATGGCATGGATTATGTTTTTTGGGGGACCTATTGTTGTTATATATGGATAAAATTTCAGGTTCTTGTAGTTTATGATTAATCAACCTGAATTTACATAATCTGTAGGCAAGATTTGAAATTATTTCTCATGAACAATTTCATGTTTATACATTCTATAATTAAAGCATTTACTGGAGACACCAATTGTACAATTCCTGTTCTGGATAAAATTATCTCTAATCCTAATTTTATTACTAATTGCAAAATCTTACATTTGGCTGTGTCTAACCTAACAAGTAATTTTCACGATTAACCTTATATTACTTTCACGGGAAGTTGAAAGTCACAACTTCCTGGATATTGGGGAAGCCGAAAATGTCAGGCAAAAAATCAGAATGGGTTTACGATGAGTTGCTCTGCTTTTTGGGCAGTGCCTTCTTTCATGTACCCGTTGATGGTTTTATAGAAGCAAAATGTTTAAGTATGTTGTTTGCTATTTATGTTTCCTTTGTACATTATTATTGCAATATTGGACATGAAATCGATACGTCTGCAGCGTTCAATAACGATGGATACGAGTTATTGAGCTGTCGATATTGTGGGAATAACATTTATTGGCTAATATATATTCATGTAAAATCTAGTTTACAGATTATTTTGAACATTTACGTCACGGGTGATTTGTAACATTCTTAAGATTGATCATACAGCTGCTTTCAAATCCTATGTTTACAGTTTGGAAGTTCTGTTAAATTTCCTTAGAGCTTTATCTAATTGACTTTGTTTACTGATAACCTGTGTCCATGTACTTTGGCCATATCAATTCCACTCCGTATACAACTACCTTCAAAACAATTCCATTCTAAATCGATCTTTATAATGGTTACCTAGGGACAGTAGGGTTAACAAAAGTTTATTTAACTAGCCAACGTCTCATTGACATACCAGCTACTTAAACTTGTACTTAAATCATTTGCACAGCAAATTTTTGAGAATTGGCAATTTTTACCATGACACTGTCACTAGTCCAACTAATTAGACTGTTTGTGACGACGAGATACTTTTTCGACTTGGCCCCATCCCGACAGTCTAACAAAGATCTGCATATTTGTGTGCGGAAAATTCCAAATTAAAACCCGTTGGGCCCGATAACTACAAAATCTGTGACCAAAGTGAACCATTCCTCGGGTAGAAAACACGTTTCTATAATACTCATAAGAGTATAAATTATTCCAACATACATTTTCTGGAAGATGCATTTAATGTTTTGTTTCTCCCCACTATTTCCCAACTGAAAATGAAACCAGTGCAACGGTGGCTAAATGCCGGTGTCATATGGTAAACATCATCTATTCTCGAAAATTCGCTTTGCCAATAATTTAGGTACAAGCTGGCATGTCAATGAAACGTTGGCAAATTAAACTTAAATCAACTTTCGTTAACTCTAGGTACTCATTGTAAAGATCGATTTAGAATTAAACTGTCAGACGGGAGTTGTATATGGAGTGAAACTTGATGTGGCTAAGGCCACAACTTTTTTATTTGTTGGTTTACAAATTTTTTTGGAAAAGTGACCACCGGTCAGTCGAAAAAAAAATATTAAAAAAAGTCCTGTGTCCATGTTCAAATTTGTGCACAACAAACTACCGTATCCTATATATATACTTGGTCATAAGTCTACTTAGCTAATAAGTCGGGGGTACGCATTAGAGTGGAAGAAAATGGCATTTAAGCTTGATCAGTAAATAAGCCAAGTGCATTAAATTATTGCCGAAATTTCATCGCTCCCGACGTACGTAGAATTTAACAAAGGGGAGTAACTTCTACAGACTGTTAATTAGTACAGTATATCCCATAATGCACTGTAAGAGATGCATACTGATTCTGAAATGCCCCCGGGTGATGTTGATATAAACAAGACCCCTACTCATCATTTTCCGGTTTAATTGTTTATTTTTTTTAACCTACTGCAATCAGCAACAATTAAGTCACATGATAGACAAGTTGAGACATACAAGGCGTAAGTTTCACCGGATACAGTACAAAGAAATTACGTTAACACACAAAAAAGTGTCGAACTTGCTAATCCGTGACCAACGAGAACAAAAGCCATCAGGAGGAAACAAACATGTGCATTTACTCATAGTATAGGTCTTTGAGATCGTACCTTACTAATCCAGTAACAAATTATTCACACAAAAAATCCATAATTGTGTGACACATTTAAATTACGAAATACCTGTTCAAGTAAAATATTAACCAGAGAGCAAGATACATCATCTGATTGACAGTTTACATCATTCATGACGTCAGTTACATTGACTTTAAACCTAGTTAATTTCAGCAGCGCTAAAAATAGAAAATCAATACAGTATATTTCACCTCTCTGGCATTTTCACTAAGTTCACCCGGTTTGTGCAAAAATATGTGCAGACTTTATTATTGTGTTGTAGTGCACTGTGGTAATATATTTTTTGGTTACTCGTTTTTTTTTAAATTTTCGTCATAAAAAAGGGTCGGTCGGAAATAATATATTTAAAAAAAAGGTTAAATTCCATTTTTATTTTTTTTCGGATTTGCCGAAAATTACACTCGCCGGTTTTGTAAACCAATTTATATAAAAGTTGTGGCCTAAAGTACGTTTGTACCGTTTTTTTCACACAACGTAAAATTTTAAGTTTAAAATTTGACATTTAAAACAGAATTTTTAAAGCACATTCACATAGATTATTGTTATTTGTATCGATTTAAGGAAGTTATACGGGTCTGTTATTGAAGAATTTTGACGTAATTCGAATTTCCGCGTGTAAATATGCAGATGTTTGTAAGGCTGACTGAGAGGATGTCCCTTCTGAATTCGTTCACGAAAATCGGCCAACCAAAAAGCCGAATAAGTAGGGCTACCATGACACCGACAGTTCTTCGCCATTTCATTTTTTTCGTTTTCCGTAAATAGACCTGCAAAGAATTACCCAACCGGTTACAAATGTTCATATATCTATAGAAATGTGTTTTCTACCTACCGAACGGTTCGCTTTGGACACAGATATTGTAGTTTATATCAAGCCCAACACGTTTTAAATTGGGGATTTTCTGCAGAGAAATATGCAGTTCTTTGATCAATGTTGGACTGTTCAGTATTGGGCCAAATTGAAGAAGTGTCTTGCCATCACAAACGGTCTAATAAGCTGGACTATTTGGCCCTTTTCCCTAATTGAATATATGTCAACGTATTCACAAATATTGGTGATCAACAGACAGATACTTTTTACAAAATATTTATTAATTATCTGCTCAGTGTCAACTAAACCCAGTTTTTTTATAAACTTAAGGGGAAAGGTGGTTGGGCCCAATAGCAAGGGAAAACATTGCATCTTAGGGGGAAGATTGAAACAACAATGAACATAATTATATTAATAATGTAACAATATTTACATATCCTCTCAACATTAACTATCAACAGGTTATAATCTTGATGGTTACAGACAAAGTGCTTTCCTACAGGTCAGTTTAATGATCTTTAAAAATGTTTTTAACCAAAAATGTTTTCAAGAAAAATAAAATTCTACTGTCAGAAGGGGATTTTTTTATGAATTGGGAAGAATGAACAGGGAGAAAATACTTTTCAGACAAGGGAATGGGGCAAAATATTTGCCCCAAGTCAGTCAAATAAAACCCTTCTGAAACCCTTGCCTCATATAAGTCTGAATAAAACCAAGTGCTCTTTGACAATATCTGGTCATGTTTTTAGACAGTGTAATGTTGGATAATAATGATAATACATGTACATATACTAATATTCCCCCCAATTTATTATTTTAGAAATACAAATGTACAAATTTCCCCATCTCCATGATTATTCACCTTCTATAACAATTGAAAATTTCTTTAAAAACATGCAGTTTTCCCAAAAATCCAGACTTACACCAGCTACTTTATTTCCCAAGTCAGCAATTTTAACGAAATTCTTCCCAAAATCATCAGGCTAAGGTCTCTTTTTCCAATGAAGAGAGAAAAAACACTGTATCTAAAGGTTATGATAAAACATAAAAAGGGCTCAGAGATCTCTTTCACTTTGTGTGTATCATTGTCAGAATATGTGTTGAATTTTTATTTGATGGGGCAAAAGGAGTCTGTTAATTTTTAGCTCACTTGAGCACTGAAGTGATAGCCCTGTTCTTTGTTATGTGTCACCAACAATTGTTTTAACTGTACTTTCCTCTTAGACCACTGAGTTAATTATACCCTTTATATTATACAAACTTTGAGAGGTGGTGTATTGTAGTAGTGATTTTTTTTTGCTATATTTACTGCCGAATATGGGCAGTTTCTCCTAGTAAAATTTCCTTCATTTTTCCCCTAAAATGGCCAGAATTTTCCCCTAACAAGAAGTGTTTTCCACATGATCACGTAAAAAGAAGAAAAATACAACAGTTTTCATACCATTTTCACCAATTACATTGTAGTATTATTTATATTTATGATTTAAAGAACCAAATAATCATATATTCCATAGAAATAAATGTTATTATATATATTGTATTCCCATTTTGAAATTTGTTGCACTAAATTTCCCTTTTGATGGGCATGGGTAGTGAGAAAATTTTGGGAAAAATCACTGTGGATTGAGTCACTCTGTTGGTCGGTCGGGCAGTCGGTCCATCAGCGTACCGTTTCACAAGTTTGTGATGCGAAATACTTTCACATTCCTTAAGCGATTGCAATGAAATTTGAAATATGTCGTCACCATGAAGTATAGATGTGCAAGACACAACTTCCATGCCCAGTGATCCAGACATTCCATAGTTATGTGCCCTTGAATTTAGCCATATAGTGTACAATGGCATTCTTAGTGTTGAAGCGGCAGTGGGGGTATTAGTGAATTAAGTCACTTCTGTGATAAAGCTCTAGTTTCTATCAAACCTCATGTGTATATCGATTCGTACATGGATCATTTCGAATATAAGAAACGAATATTCGAATATCATAAATCATATTAGTTCTCAGCCCTATTCATTTGCTATATGTTTTCCAGGCACACCCGCACATTTTGTAACTCTTTAACTTATTCTTTTCCATTTCAACTTGGATATATTCCTAAAATCAAAGTTCTTTATTATTTCTGCTGTCTACTGAGAGACAACATTTAATTCTATTTTCAGTTTTCGATCCAAGTGTTGAAGATTCGGAAGAGTATAAAAAAGTACATCATGAATACAAGCAGATTGTAAGTATCTAGATTTATTGTATGTTTTCCTGCCAGACATGAATAATGTATTTTGTTTCCACTATGAATTAGATCCAAGAATTCAATGCAATAAGATCAATACATTTCTCCATGCCTATGATGTATTCAAGCATTGAATCTATGTACCCAATGAAATATGAAACAGTTGTCTGCCTTGATTGTTATAAAACCTCTCACCCATATCTAGAGCATGAGTATAATTGTGTTAAACACAAAAGCATTTTTTTTAAATTATTATTGTACACTTATGTTCTTGTTATGAATTACCAGTATTTCCGTATATGCATTCAGACATAGTTAAACTACATAATAAGAAATAAGACTTGAATTTAGATGACATATTTTTTATTCTCTTTATTACCGGGGACATTATTTTGATACTTTATTCTAAAACCAATGAATTATTGGCATGACTTTTGTTGTTAAAATTGTTAGAATTTTGTGATACTTAAACCACTGCATTGGTTAATTGGTTGTAATAAGTAAGTACTAATAGAATCATTAATGTACAATTTCCTTCCAAGTGTAATTTGCCATACATGTAAGTTAATTACATGTCACAAAAAAATCAGCTTTAATAAACTTTCCGTTTTTGGGTTGAAATTTCTATTTGATTTATATTCATCTAAGATATCTTCATTAAACTTAATTAAGCAAATTAGGATCTTTGATGAGGTGGTATTGATTGTTCATTTAATATCATGATGTGTAGCACAATGACACTTCTGTTCTTATTTCTAGTCAAACATAGGTTGCATGTTTATTGACATATTCTTAATTTAGTATATGTGACATATTCCATGTATTTCAACTACAGGTGTATATGAAAGCAACAAAATATTTTAAAAATGAAATCAATGGTGATGCCGTATTGCATCCGTTTGGTAACATTTTTCTTGGTCATGTGATTTATCTTAATAATGATGAAATATCAAGAATAACAGTTTCCCAAGTTTAATAATCCAGTAAGACTACATACAAAGGAAAATGTTCATAATGCAGGTAATTATACCCCCACTAAAATAGTTGGGGCTATATACGACAGTCTGTCTGTCGGTCCTGAATCATGTCCGCTCTGTAACTTTATCATCCATCAGAGTACTTTGAAATAACGTACCACAAATGTTGACTAGCAGTCTAGCACTAGACAATATTTTGTGCACTACTCCTATGAATGTAGCTCCAAGGTGAAGGTCACAATCAAAGTTCAAAGGTCATAATTTCGTCTTTTTGGCTGTCTGCTCTGTAACTTTGTCATTCATTGGGGATTTTGAAATAACTTACCATAAATGTTAACCAGCACTTGATGATGTGTCACGCGCAACTCCCATGGCTGTAGCTCCAAGGTCTATGCGGCATGTGTGAATTGAGAATCAATTGGGGCCAGAAAATGAATTCTGGTGTGAAAAGTAGCTGTTGACTGCATGAAACAGGAGACCGCCCTAATGCAATACATGTAATTTGAAGATGGAAACCGGTACTTGTCTGCTCTGACAGTCAGATATCCATCAAATTCTTTTTGCAGTGTTTCGGGTGACAGATGTGTAGATTATTAAAATTTTGAACACTTCAATGCATGTCCACAACAGTTCTCTCAGTGCTTTGATTCATGTGATATGTTTTTATTTCATAGATTGAGGCATTATTGGATGCATTTTGTAAAGATTCTAAACTGTCTTATGACGAAGTAATCAAAGCACTCAAAGATATGAATTCTAAGAAAGATATCAGAGATGTGTTTCAGGTATATAGTATTACTGCTTCATTTATTATGAATCAAAAAGTAACAAACAAATGTTTATACCAAATGTATTAAACCTTTTTTATGCTAAGTCTTATCACTTGCGACTATTTTTATTGACGTTATTTTTAGCTCACCAGTGCACGAATGTGCTCAGGGTGAGCTTTTGTGATTGCCCTGCGTCCATCGTGCATCGTGAAGTGGCGTCCATATTTACTTAAAACAACATCTCCTCCTACACCGCTATGCCGATTGCAACCAAACTTTGCTGGAATGATCCTTGGGTGGTCCCCTTTCAAAGTTGTTCAAAAAATTAAATTTCATTAAAAACTCTGGTTACTATGGCAACAAATAGAAAAAAACTTAAAAAATCTTCTTGTCCGAAACCACAGGGCCTAGAGCTGAGATATTTGGTATGTAGCATTGTCTAATGGAACTCTACAAAGTTTGTTCAAATTATACCCCTGGGGTCAAAATTGGCTCCGCCCTGGGGGTAACTTGATTTTACATAGACTTATATGGGAAATTTAAAAAATCTTCTTGTCAAAAACTACAAGGCCTAGAGCTTTGATATTTGGTGTGTAGCATAGTCTAGTGGACCTCTACCAAGTTTGTTCAAATTATTGCCCTAGGGTCATAATTGGCCCCACCCGGGGGGTCACTTGATTTATATAGACTAGTCTTTATATATAGGAAAGTTTAAAAAATCTTCTTCTCCGAAGCCGCAAGGCCAAGAGCTTAGATATTTTGTATGTGGTATTGTCTAGTGGACCTCTACCAAGTTTGTTCAAATTATGGCCCCAGGGTCAAAATTAGCCCTGCCCTGGGGTTTATTCTACTTTATATAGGAAAATTTGAAAAATCTTCTCCGAAACCACAAGGCCTAGAGCTAAGATATTTGGCATATAGCATTGTCTAGTGGACCTCTATCAAGTTTGTTCAAATTATTGCAATAGGGTCAAAATTGGCCCCGCCCCGGGGGTCACTTGATTTATATAGGCATATATAGGGAAATTTAAAAAATCTTCTCCGTAACCACAAGGCCTAGAGTTAAGATATTTTGTATGTAGTATTGTCTAGCAGACCTCTTTCAAATTTGTTCATATTATGGCCCTGGTGTAAAAATTGGCCCTGACCTTAGGGTCACTTGATTTTACTTGGACTCGTGTAGAAATATTTTAACAATGTTCGTCTCCAAATTACCTTTTTTCCTGGTGAGCATTTACAGGGCCATCATGGCCCTCTTGTTAACTGTTGCAGGTGTCTTAAAAGAAATAGAGGGCATTTAAATTTTTTGTTCTTCAGATTATAATCCATATTCTGAAGTTTAGTATCATAATTTTCTAAATGTAATTATTGTTTTGATCCCTTAATGCTTAATTTTATAATGGCATTTATTATTTAAATTTTTGAATAATTATAGTAAATTAATTATCAGCCTGAATTTCTGAATTAGGTGACTTTTTTTTTTTTTGTATTATGTTGAAGTCTGTTTGAGTAGGTATAATAATGATTCTTTCAGTCCTATGTCAGGGCCCCAGCTTTTAGTACATGACTTATTTTTGTATATTAGTCATAGGGTCTTTTTAGTTGGTAATGTGATTGTTGTGGTATTATTAAAGAGTCTGTTTATTTGAAGATGTAATTGTTTTTCTATTATAACAGGGTCTTTTTGAGTTGGTGATTGCTATGGACGACTATGAAGTGTTTGTACGCATGATGACTACCAAAAATATTGAACTTCAGCAACAAGCTCTTATGTTGATTATGAAAACAACTGGTCATCTACCTGATAGTTTAACCTCAGGTGATGTTGAACCATCAACGCCTCCACCTGCTCCTAGAGATAATGAGGATGAAATTATGCGAAAAGTTTTAGAGTAAGTTGATTTTTTCACACTGCATTACATTTTATTGCCTATATCATGCTCTTCATGTCTTCATTACAGATCCATGTACATGTATCATAAATGCTTGTGATGATAAATCATGTGTTATTATGAAATAAGTTTTTAATCTTCTAGCTCCATGCTTTCATTTCTAACATATCTTTTTGTAAACAAAATATGTATCGTCCATTGTAATGGTACATAGGTCTTACATAAACAACATCCTTATCTGATCAGTGATGCATGTGTACCTGTTGATTCTATTAAATGACATTATATGAGATCTCAAGGCATAGGCTCTGACAACTTTGAATACCAAGAATATCTACCGGTACTATTCATGGTAACATTTAAAGGACATACAAATGAAGAATGAGAAAGAGGATGTGCTGTGGGAATAGTTCAGCTTTCTATGGAAAGATAAGCCTATCAATAGTGCGATCACTCTCTTGATCTTTGGTAGACATATGAAACTATTTGTATGGTTGTCTTTAATGATGAACCAGTATGTACACATACATGTACTACACCTAGATGGCAGGACTGTATATTCAGACAGGTCGCTCTCATAGAAAATAATATATTGATGTGAAGTTTCTTTGAAACTAGCAATGCAGGATCTAGGTAAAAGTTAATTGATTACACAGCATGTGCTCATTGTAAAGTACACTTAAACTTTTTTATGTCAAACTCAGTGAAGTACTATTTCCTGTTTTTTTTCTAACTGGTCAGTTTCTCACATTTAAGTGTTCAGTATGACTGCATGTAAATTTTTATATTTACTATCTGTAACAGCTTGAATACAGTATATTGAACGATTGCACATTGTATGACTGTCAGTGTATGTCTAAATATATTTACAAGTGTGCTAAGTGTAATGTTCTGCAGTTTTGTTGGCATGTAGCATTGTAACATTATCAAAAAATAATCTTGCTTTTTGTATTAAAAAAATAATCAAAGCTATAGGTACATGTATGTTGATAAATATTTTTATCAGAACTTCTTTCTTTCAGTTGTGTTATTTATTCATTTACTCTGTGCAGATTATCTTTAAAAATTGTTAACAGATTTCCATTGAATTTTAAATAATATAGACAGATTATTATTCAATATTGTAGAAAGATGAGTATCAAGTAGCTAGATTAGCCCCCTTCTAGTTGAAAACAGGTTTTGGAGAAGATAGGATTGTGCTTTTCCATTTTTTTCCTGTCCAGTCTATATCTCTGTCATCAGTGAAGGGCTACATGTATCATTTAAGTTGACACTGATGTTCCACATTATGACATGACATGTTCAGTATGATACCAAGATCTCTAGCTTAAAGGTCTTGGTCAAAGTGGGATTTCAAGGTCAATAGATATTTTTTCCCTATCTGGTCCATATCTCTGCCATCCATGAAGGTAATTTGATTTATCCCCATAGTATAATGAGGTGTCATGTACAACACCCAGACCCCTAGTTAGACAGATTAGTTTTTAGAATTGTACACACAATATCGTTGTAATATTATAGATAGATTAGTATTTGATATCATAGATAGGTTAGTATTTAATATTAATTTTATTCAGTAATGTAGACATATTGTTATTTGATATTGTAGACAATCAAAAAGAGAATATGAAGAAGAACAGAAGAGATTAAAAAGACAAGACACTAAAGATAAGGTAGCCATGACGAGAACACTGGAATTGTCGAAAGGTGAAGCTGCACAACTTGAGATTCAAAAGAAAGCTGAACAAGAAAAGCTCAATGTTGTAAGTACTTTTACCTCTAGCCATTTTAAAGTTCTTATTAATTTTTTAAACTGTGAAATTGACTAACAAATGATGCATTCACATTTATGATTACAGACCATTCATAACAGAGTTTGATTGAAAAACAAAACTTGGTCTCATTGCTTGATCATTCACATTTCAAATCTTAGAGGCTGGCTTATTCAGGTGTTCTGACAGGAAATGACATACTTCACTATGATTTCTGTTCTTATGTACAAGTATGCATGATTTCTTCATCTAATTACATTATTGACTGAGTCATAGTTAATTAATAATTATTGACTGAGTCATAGTTAATTAATTTATGGACAGTAACAACCAAATGGCCATGGGCATTTCACTACTTACAAATGTAGTGAGTATACTGACATAGTTTAATCACTGATTGGTGGGGGTAAAATAAAATCATGAAATTTAAGGAAGTAAAATTGAAATTAAATGACTAAACATTAGTAAACATTAACTACAGTATTTCATGAAATAAACAAATATTTTAGACGGAAAATGGTTGTATACGTCATATATGTCGTGAATAAATCTGGTTTGGGATTGTTTCGCCACCAATATAAATATAGACACGTTCAGATGTTAGGCATTAACTCACAAACTTTCATTCAACAACATAGAAACATCTCTAAGATTTACTTGAAACTTCAAGATGAAATTCGTATATGCTTTTGTGTGTGCATGGTGTATGACACTGACACCAGTGATGTCACAGTTTCAAGGATTCCGACAAAATACAAGAATGCCTTACCCTTTACTACCTATCATTCCAATGAATGGACCTGTTTGGATGGGACAGAATGGATTAATGGGATTTCCAAATAATATGGGCATGATGATTCCTCAGCCAACGTGGACCGGCGGAATGATGACTGGTAGATTCCAGCCATGGCAACAACCCACCAACTGGCAAACACCATGGAACAACAATAACAATAATAACTTCATTCCAGCAGGGAACACTGATAATGGGGCAGGAATTTTTACTTCTACTACAACCAGACAGACAACTGATCCTTGGAAAGCTTATCAGCAATTCAGTTCTGGAATGAACTCTGTTCTTGGTGGTACTCAGTCGACGTTGGGTAGCAATCCATTACTTTCATCAAACGGTGTTAACAATGATGCATCAAGCGAAAATTATCCATGGAACACATTCGCTACAAATCAGCAAAATATTCCAATGATGCCAAGCAATACTAACAATGGACCTTTTGTTGGAGCTGGGAATAATATGAATGCTGTAAATGGCGGCCTTTTGAACCAATTTCCCTCCTCCAGTTTTCCACAAAATGGCGGAATGGCTGGTAGCTTGATAAATGGTGGGAGTGGAGGATTAGTGAATTCCCAATTCCCAACTTCAGATTTTCCACAAAATGGACTTGCCAGAAATACCAATGGAATGAACAGTGGAAATGGTGCCTTCACAAATACTGCATTCTCAAGTTCTACTACTCAGCAAAATTCAGGACTTATGCCACAAACCCAAGGACTAAATATTAACCAGTTCAAATGGCCATAAAATCGCTCATACAAACAGTGCATGTGTGCCTCAAATGTTCAGTTGAATCTCTGATAAAGAAAGTAATCTGCAACATGTTGAGATTTATTGATTCATAAGCATCGAATATCATTCTAGTCAATTGTACATTGACTATCATGCATTTTTCGTATGTACATTTTCTACTTTTTTTCGTTTTATCATTCACTCCAAATATCATAGATCATTTGTAAATACACTATAATTATATGTTATGAATTGATTGAAGTATTTTGTATATTTATATATTTTATAAATAAATGCCAAATTTCATATGAAAACAAAAAACATGTGTTAGTGTATGTGTATACCTACTTTGCCATGCAAGTGGCTTCTGTTGTTGCTGAATAGTAACTGTTGTTATTGATGTGGTCTGAAGTAGAATACTAGTTTTTGACCAATAGATTAATGTTATTTTGCATTTTTTAAAGAGTTTCACAAGCACAATTATATAAACAACAACTAATATATGGATAATTTGTTGTCTTAACTCATACAACTAAAAATAGATTTTAATATAAGCAAACTGGCATCATGAATAACAACACAACTGTGATAAGCACAGTATGGCTGATGTTGCATTCTTTGAGCTCATCTGAAACTCTAGCTTTTGCCTCTGGACATTATCAGTTTAAGTTTAGCTCATCAGAGCACAAATTGCACAAGGTGAGCTATTGTGATTGAATGATGTCCGGGTTTGCGACCGTGTGTCAACAAATGCTTGAACATCTCTTTAAGAAGTTTGCCGATTTCAACAAAACTTAATTGGAATGTTCCTTGCATGAAGCTCTACCAAATTTGAAAGAAAAAATAATTCCATGCAGAACACTTGGTTGCCTTGGCAACTAATAGGAAAATCTTTAAAAATCTTCCTGTCAAAAACCACAAATCCTTGAGCTATGATATTTTGTGTGAAACATTGTCTAGTAGACCTCTCCCAAGTTAGTACAAAGTTTGTTCAAATCCTGACTCCGGGGTCAAAATTTACTGATGTGAGCAATTATGGGCTATTATGGCCCTCTTGTTTCTGGTGAGCAATTATAGGACCGTCATGGCCCTCTTGTTTACTTTAATTGTCTGTTATGATTGAAAAGTTTAGACTCTTGGAAAAAAAACAGTTTTTCAGGGATCAATTCAGAAGTGAAGAATTCGAGGTCAGAAATTTTGTCATATTTATAGTGTAATATCAGAGACATAGATAACAGGAATTGGCAACTTAAGATATTATGCATGACTTCATTTTGTAAATTCTGTAGCAAGTAAAACCCGAAAACCAAATAAAATACATAATTATATAAATTATACATTTTCTGAAAGGTTAAACATTTGACTTTGGCAGGAAATGATATTTTGTTGTGTTTTCTAAGTTAATTTTTAGCTATACCCACTAGAATGTAGTTGGCCTGAAAAAAATTGGTACCAATAGATATTTTTTAAAAATATGGCATCAGTAGGTAGTATAAACATGGGTGTAATAAAACTATCAGTCAAAATTGATATTTTAAAAACCCCGCAGCTGTAGTTTAAATAATAAACTTTCAGAAAATGTAAACTTTATGCATGTGCTATCAGTAGATAAGAAGTTTTACTTGTTACAAAATCAGCATTGTTTGGGAAAATAGTCACACATGCTATTACATAGGTAATAACTGAAGTTGCTTATCCCTGTTATCTATGTCTGTGATAATATATGTATGATTTACAGTGAAACCCAGTCTACCAGGTCTCTCTGTAAAACTGTTCTTGTTGCTGAATGATTTTTTGGAATATTCCATTTTTATCATACATAAACCAGTAATGTATTGTTTATGATCTCTTGACCAGTTTAAATATTGTTTACTGTGTTTTAGGTCATGAAAAATTTGGTTATAGAGACTGAAATGCCACCATTAATACCTGTTCCTGCACCAGCAAGACCTACTGTCCAGAAAACAGAACAGGTAAATTTACTTGTTTTAATTGTTTTAGGTAAGAAGTGCATGGATGCCCTATATAAATATTAGAATGTGTTAGTTGAACAGTATCGGTAATGTCTATTGTAAGTATATCTTTAGTGAAAACGGAATCATGTCTGTGTTTAGTGAGATGTAAGTACAGATGGGAAGATGTTTTCTACAATTACATGGTCTCGATACGAGTATATGTTCCGTACATTAAGAGATTCTTGAATGATAAATGATGACATAAAATTGACATCATACAATGACAGTGGTCTTGAACCTGAGACATTATTTTGTTTATAATATACTAGTACATGTAAGTGATGTCCTGATTAATCATTTATTCAACGAATCATTGACGAATGGTCTTTGATGTGACGATGACGATGCTCCCATTTCGTCAATGAATTGTTGATTTCTGTACATAGTTGTCGTTCTTGACTATAGTACTACAGACCATACACGGTTTTACTTTAAAGATGATGCTGTTCAAGCTGTAACTGTAAATGCAATATAATTCTGGTCCAGTGTAGTTTGTTTAATAATCAGTATATTTTGATGTGATGTTAACTCAAACATCTTAATAATGTTAAAGCATTTAATATTTCAATTCTTATTGATTTTGTGCTATTCAATTGATGTAAAGGATGTTAAATTCATGCAATACTAACATATTTGATCATTTCTTATTTAAACAGTTTTAATCGATTAATCACTGACTTTTGCATCTGATTAATCAACAAATTTTTCATGGACTGATTACAATCACTAGTACATGTATATTTATATATTACATTAATGTTATAAGACTCAAGTGATCCATTTGACTTTCAGCCTGTTATAGGAACTCCTGGTATCAAGGTTACATTGGCTGACCAGAAGTCAAACTCTGCAGAAAAAACTAAGGCAGGTGCAGATGAGGGTAAAACAAAAATAAATCAGACAGCAGTTGGTCCAGGCTTACAATCCAAGTCCAAGTTACCACAGATAAGCAGCAGTGAGGCTGCTGCTAATTGGATGAAATCTGCACAAAGTGAAACAGCCACTGGACAAAGTCAATCAGATGCCATTCAAAAAGCTGCTGTAAGTCACCATTCTTCACAGGCAACATCTGGGTTACCTTCTAACATGTTTGTCCTCAATTTATGCCCACAATTATCTTCTTTCCTCATAAGTTTTTTATTTGATCATTTTTGGCAGAATTATGGCCCCTTGTTTATTTTGTGTGCATGTAATTCGTAGAGGAATACTCATCTGTGTCCAACTTCTACATTTTCAGTGAATTTTTATCAAACTTTCAAAGAACTATTTTTATAAAGAGACTCAGTGTACATTGTCAGGATTTTCTGATTCGATAGTTTTTTAGCTCACCTGATTCATCAGGTGAGCTTTTAGGATCAGTGAACGTCCGGCGTCCGTTGTCCGTCCACAATTAGTTTGTTTATACTCTAGCAACCGCAACTCTTTACGAATCTTGATTAAACTTGCTCACAATGTATATGGCCACAATGTCTCGGCTAAGTTCGATTATGGGCAAAATCTGATAATAACTTCTAGAGTTATGGGCCCTTGAACTACAAAATTTGCTATATTTAGCTTGTTTACACTCTAGCGCCTTCATTTATTCACCAATCCTGATCATATTTACAATGAATGTGTATGACCTTACGGTTTTGGACATGTTAAGTTATGGGTGGAATTGGACCACAACTTCAATAGTTATGGACCCTTGGATTAGAAAATTTGCTACGTTTTAGTTTGTTTAACAGTATTATACCTTCATTGCTGGTTTTGATCTCAAAATCTACGTAAAAATGAGTTTTGCGAGATGGAAACTATATTACCTGGTCATTGATTATTGGCCTTGGTTCTCAGGTGAGCGATAAAGGGCCAATGTGGCCCTCTTGTTTAATTTTGCAGCATTATGGCCATTTGTTTATTTTTGGCATATGTAATATACAGAGTTATACTCATTGTGCCTAACTCCTACATTTCTCAAGTGATTTGAATCAAACGTGCATGTTGAAGGCAAGATGTTTCCTATGTCTGTTAGTAACTTATTAGGAATGGGGTATATTTCAGTAGAATGAAACCTGGTTTTGCGAAAATTCATTTAACTTGTTATACCACAATGATATATTAATTCAAACATTATTAATTTATTATTACAGTGATTTGATTTTTACTGGAATATCAAAGTGATTTATCGTAATTCCAAGAATAGTACTGTGTATTACTGTGGTCGTTAATTAAGTTTTTTAATGTTAGTTATTTATTGCAGTGATTAATTTGTTCAAGCATTAATATTGCAGTGATTCCTTGGTCCAAAATTATTTATCTATGATTTATTGCTTGATGTAATAACAATTCCAAGAAAAAATCTGTTTGTCTTTTAGGCTGCTATGGCAGGCATGAGTGCAGATGAGATTAAAAAACGACAAGAATACCTTCGTGCTCAGCGAGATAAGTTGATTGCTATGAAGAAGAAAGAGAGAGAAAAGCAGTTATTATCTGCAGAACAGAGCAACCCTGAGAGACCACTATCATCTAGAGCTGCAAGGCGGATGCTTGATAGTGATAAAGAAATGGAACAGAAGCAAACTGTTTCACCCGAAGAACAGAAAAAAATTGAAATGAGAAGGCAAATTGCTAATAAGTTAAAAGCAGAGTTGATGGGGGACAAATAAATAATGAAATTTGCAATTCTTGTGTTGTAATAATTCTATTTAAGATTTATGTTTCATTTTTAGTTACTTATCATTTTAATGGTTATGTGATGATTTTTTTCATACATGCATTTTGTCATATTTATTAAAACCATTTTCCACTTCATTTTGCTACAAGATTTATTTCCATCTGTGTGTAGACTTGCAATGTTGTTGAAACCATTCCTTATTAGAAAACATGCTCATCTGTGATAATCAATTACATATTCATAGGTTAGGAACCCATTAACATGGTATGAAATAAGTATTTTTGCGTTATAACCTTTCATTATATTTATTTCTTACAATACAAGAGTTATGTTATATAATTCTGATTTCCCGTAGATGAAAAAAAAAGAAAAAAAACATTATTGTGCAATTATTATTTGTTGGTATGTATAATCAGATAGGGCTAGCACATTGCAGGGATAATGTACATGTATAATGATTATTATGGCTAAAATGGTAACACAGACCAAAAACACATTTATCATAAACATGTATATACATATACGAGGGTGTATACACTATCCTGCAACATGCTAGCCCCTATGTGTATAATAATGTTGGTATCTTGTTGATTGCAATACACCATATCAAAATTTACCGATACAATTTAGAAGTTTCAAAAGAAACAATAGAACACTCCTAAAATGCACTCGGATATGTACTTTATATAGTGAAGAATTAAGACATTGTTAAGGTAATATTTTTCCGTAGCCTCCTTTGTTTTAATGTAATCCTCCTCATTTATCATGGATATAGATCATCAAATTTGTACAAAAACTAAGCTCAGTTATAATGAACAGTGCATTGGCATTCATTTTGTTGATGGGGTATGAAATTATTTGCAATTGCCAATGAAGTGTATTATGTTTATAGTAAGGAATATCATAATGTTCAAAATGATATTTCATTGTGTGGATATAGTGAACTTTGGATGTATGGTACACTGTTGTTATGTAATGTTTTAGGTCCCTAAGACTTTATTATACCCATGTTCTACTTTTTCTGGTTTGTTGTATGAAACCTTTATAAACAGGTTTGACAAAAACATTTTTTTTCAGTGTTATGATACAAAAGGTCTGTTATTAGGATTTAATTCTGATATAAGTTAAATATTACTCATGTGCAATGCTCAGGCTGAAATCTACAGCATAATGTGAGTAAAAATTTACAGGTATAAGATTTTAAGAGACCTTATGTATGAGTTACTATTTTAGTGTCACACAAATATAAATCATTCCTGGTGGTGAATATTTATAGTAGCAATATCGTAGTGTATACACAAACCATTATCTAGTATGTTATTTGAATATCAAATCTTTCTGGATTTGTGATACTATGTGATCTGCAATTCCTGTAACTTCTCAACAAACTCCTATTAGGTGTGAACGTCAAAATAGTCTTTACGTTTCATTTTTGTTTATCAATTTGTAAATTCATCAAATGGAGATTTAATTGTGAAAGTGTATAAAATGTGGCCTGTATTTCGTAAAACATGTACTTTCATATTGCTTATTTAACATCAACATTAATTATAGGTACATGTTGAAGTAATTGTCTACATACTTATCATATGTTTGTATGTTTAAAGAATTTGTTTTAATTAACAGTTTTACAATGATTTTAGAACCAAATGTTTGAATTCAACATATCAAATATTATGAATGTCCGTCCACACTTTTATTTTCTATATCTACTGGAAGTGCTTTATAATGCTGCTTACACTGTTTACATGTACTTAGTTGGTGAACAAGTTCACCTGTTTATTCAAATTCAATACCATGATTTATATTTTATATGTTTATTATGAAGTATTGCAGATGCTATTCAATGCAGATCTGTACCTATCAGTTTCTATTGACCAATGATAGTCCTACCCACAAAATATGTTAACATATAATTAATAATGAGTACCAGTAGTGTACACTACCAGTACTCACCTATAATGTCACTTTATTCTATTATACTTGTATGCTTTACCTTTCTAAAATATTATCACACTTTACATTTTGTATAGTGTAGTTACTTTAAATATTTAAATAATGTCATTACACTGTCATATATTTATAAAATACTCAAAACTCTAGGCGACCAATTATAGAATTTGAGCAGTGTATAATGTACGTATGTAGTTTTTTTTCATGCAATATAAGTCAACCAAAGTTTGTGATGTTATTCTGTTTGGGACATGACAATTACATTTGTTCTCTTTTTCTGTGTTTGATTTCCATTTAAAATGTGTTTTGCATAATATATTTGTTTCACTAATCCACTTTTCTGTATGTTAAGTTCCCTCTATACACCCTCATTTCTTATTCCAAGCATAACACTAAGCTACTCAAGTGATTGACTTCTAAGTGTTTATATGATTAGATGGCAATGAAGAGAAAAGTATGTATGAACTGTAACCTTAGTTTCAGTCATTTGTTAGTAATGCTTCTTGTTTATGTTTCCTAATTGATTTTATCTGGTCACATGAAAACTATTACCAGTAATGGGATTACCGGTACATACATTTTATGTAGATGGATGTAGAGTGCACAATTTCAAAACCATTACATTAGCGTTTTTTGAGTTACTTATTTCTTTTAATACATGTTTTCTTTGGTGGCTTGTTGGACTTACTGACTATGGCTTCTTGATTATAATGAATGATCTGATAACCTATGTCTTGGAATCAATTTAGGTAATCAAAGTAAACATTAGTTTACCAGAGGTCTAGAAATAAATTCATGATGGCCTAAGATTAGATTGTTTACAATATCTTCAAAACCAATGTATATATATTACATGCTAATAAATGTTCTGGTGCCATTAGAAATTATTTTAAGCATTTTATGAATTCCGTATATATGTAAATTAATGACCAATCTTGACTATTGATTTTCATTTTGTTTAATTCTTCAAACTTTGACTTCATTGATTCTCACTTATTACATCCGTGTTAAGCAATTTTAACTGTCCTTTTGTTATGTTTAAATCTTCATAAAATTATTTTTGTTTGCTGATATCACATGATCTAGTTTGCAGTTATTTTAAAGCACCAATCAGTTTGGATATTTTGCATATACTGGTACAATGTCATAGATATAGAATATTGGATCATGTTATCATATGTGGTTTAAATTTTTATATGTTTTTGTGTAAGAGAATAAAAAAATTGTGCTCATTACTGAATTTTGTTCTTTTATCATGCATGAGAAACAATCCAGGACCAAGTGAATTAAAGTATGAATTGTATTAAGATGTACAGAGACGACTTGAAGATCACAAACTTCTGCAATACAAAATGTAGCACCAGTATTCAATCCTTGCATCAGGCAATTTGCCTGGTTATCTGTTGTTGATGGAAATTTAATGTAATTTCGATGTTGAGAGCTTACAGTGATATTGTTAATTTAGGTAAAGGGGGTCTGCCTAATGAACAACATACATGAGATGACCAAATTCAGAGTTATATTTCATAAATATTAAACAATGTACTCTTTACTTACAATAGATTTCTATTGTTGAGACAAGACCATTATCAGCTGCATTTTAAATGCTGGAAGACAATTAACTAAACAAGTTATTCTATTTTCCAAACAAGTAATAACCTTATTTTCCACAAGTTACTACCAACTGCTCCACATGACTGATCAGCAGTGGAGGGTGAATGGCCAGTGATGCAATGTTGTCAAAAAAATTGTCACAGAAAACATGTGACACACCGAAGATTTGATCACATGACCCAGAGATAAACTGTCTTAATACTCCAATAAGCTAAGTAAAAAAAGCAAGACCATCATTTCTCTTTATTCAATTTATTCATTTATCTTAAATCATGAATAAAGCTTTATTCAATGTATTAATTATTTATTTGTCTTAAATCATTAATGAAGTTTTCATTTGCATTATTAATCAAATAATAAAATAATGTATGCAAAAAACAACTTTTGATAGAATTCCCAACAATTCTCTTGAGCAAAAGTTGTTAATTTATAAACATTTGAAGAAAATTATCTTCTTGATTTTTCAGTATGATCTAGAAGGGAATTTACAAACTTGCACTGACGGTAGATCTTAACAAAATGTTGAATACAGCTTTTTACCAAGATCACCGACACATGTCATTTGATGCTTTAAAGTGTACAATATGACATCAATGTTAGTTTTCTATATGTCAGTATTGGTAGTTCCCAGTATGACATTATTTGTAGTGTTCAATATGACATCATTGGTAGTTCCCAGTATGACATTATTTGTAGTGTTCAATATGACATCATTGGTAGTTTCGAGTACGACATTAATTTACTGAACATGTTCAGTATGACATCATTGGCAGCATTCAATATGGCGTCCTTTTTCTTTTCCAGTGAAAGTTTTTTTTTACTTGTCCGCAGTTTTCAACTTGAAAATTTTCAGAAAACTTACATATCAGACACATTTCTTGAGAACCATATTTTACCAACTTCACAAAACTAACTTGGTACGATGTTTATTTCTTGTCTTTTAAATTCAGTTTTGCCACTTTATCCATATACCTATTCTTCCGTACTTTCCTCATTGTACCAACTTGATTCCTCTCTGACCGTTTTGTTCCCCTCTTGGGTGTTGGATCTTCTTTCTCTGTATTATCTTTCACTGCAATCATGTTTATACATGTGTATCAATATCATTAAAGGGCAGAAATAAATTATGGATACATACTGAGGTTACATAATTATTAGATGGTAAACAAAGTGTCAATTTAAATATTAATGTTATTTTGATCAGAACATTGTATTTAAATTACAAGTACTGAGTAGTAACCATTCTTTAAAGCAAATATTAAAACATGTACTTCATAATTACGCACATTACTACACAAAAAAGTAAAAATCATACACAGTAAAGCTTGTAAACAAACATCACGCTTAGGAAAGACAAAATGTGGCCTTCATTTACAGGGTGACCTTTATTCATATGTCTTTTTATCAACTCACAAGAGGGGGCTGATGAAAGAATTTTTCATCCGTACATAATGTAGTAAGACAAGTATTTGAGTCGTAGCAATTCTGTTTGTTTGTGTCTGTTTACATAAAAATAGGGTAGGTACTAGGTAGGTAAGGAATATTTTTTTTATCTTAGGCCACACCAATTAAATAACTTGTTCATCGGATTTTTTTTCTGAAAAGAGCAAGCGAGCGAGCGAAATATTTTTATTAATATTATATTTTACTTTTCCAATTTGACCGAGCGAGCGAGCGAAAAAATAATTTTAATATTTTTTTATTTTCCTTCTTTCAAAACAAGCGAAAAAAATCTAAAAAGCTTTTCTATTTCAAACAAGCATGTGATCAAGCAAATAAAGAATCTGTATTTTCATTAGTATCAATAACCCTTAGGTTTACCAGTGAAAACACTTTTAATGTCTTTATTCTATTCTTTTTTATATGAAAATTGATAAATCACCCATAAAGAAACACACAAAAAATAGATTAAACTTACAGAACAATACCATGTATACCATATTCTTGTTACAATTACTAAGATAAAACGACATAATATTGTATACTGGATCTATCACTGGAATGACACTGTACACAACTTGGACACAATATATAACTGTTTAATTTTGGAGACATGTTTTAAAAGAATTTACCCATAATTCCTATATAAACTAGAACCATGAGTGAAGGATAGACCCACACCAAATATTCTAAGATATCTTCAGTATACTGGTATACTTAAATCGATAGAAATAACAAATAATCTGTGTGAATGTGCCATAAAATTCTGTGTCAAAAGTCACATTTTTAATATTGAACTTAAAAGTTTACTTTGCATGTTAATTTGACTACTGATAACTGATGTCAACGTACTTTAGCCACTCCGTGTACAACTACCGTCTGAACAGTGCTATTCTAAATCGTTCTTTACAATGGGTATCATGGGCTAACGAAAGTTTGTTAAAGTTAACTGGTCAACGTTTCGGTGACATGTCATGTAAACTCAGATTATTTGAAAAGCGAATTTTCGAGAATAGGCGATTTTTACCATGACACCAGCAGTTATTCACCATTGCACCAGTTTCGTTTTCCAAACGGGTTTTAATGTGTGATTTTTCCACACACAACAAATTTAATATTCAGTTTCTGAAGGCTGGGCAAAATCGAAAGAGTCTCGCCGTCACAAACAGTTGGACTAGGCCACGAGCGCTACCATCTTAGGAACTAACATCACCCGTATTCCTATTCCTCGCTACTCATATTTTCTATGGTCTTATCTACGATAATCGACGTGTTTGTGATTGTCTATGATATCGCGTGCAATTAACATTCTTCTTAGATTTAAACATTCGGAATTACCGAATAAATTCATTAAAAAAATCAGCTACGATATTATTACGGTATCGTAAAGAGAGCCGCATATATAATGGAGCAACACCGTAGAATACAATTTTGTAGTGATAAAATCCGGATTTTTTTTAAAGATGTCGGCACGAGCAAGCGGTCGGAAGCAAAAAACAAAAAATAATATTATTTTTCTAATTTTGATAAAAAGCGAGCGGCAAATCCGATGAACAAGTTATCAAATTGGTGTGGCCTTATTATTGTTTTTTTTTAAAGTGTAAAGAAAGGAAAAAAAGTGAGGCAGTGGATGTAACGTTCCATGTGCTTAATGAAAAATCTCAGTTGCCGAGAAAAATTGGGGTCATTTCTTACCCTGAATTACATTAGGGAAGTAACCTAAAATGACTGAAATATATATAGCATTCTCTAATGTCCTTGGAGGTAACATGTTCATTCTAGCTTCTTTTCTGAAACTACAGTCTAACATGTGTTTGCAATCAATCAAGTTGTAAGCCCCACATTACTTACCACTATTACTAGTACTAGTTTCTTGTCCATCTGGTTCTTGTTTACTCTGAGCTGCTTGCCATAAAGCACTTTTCACAAATCTTTTTGAAGCAGAAACATCTAGTTTTGGTGCTTTTTCTTTATCCTGAATTTCCTTGACTCTGTTCATATAACTTCTTATCCTGTCCTGAATGTGTATAAAATATTCTTTAGAACAATTTCATTCTAGTAATGTGATATATTAAATCATATCGTGATAGCAAGGTGGACAATTGTTTTAAGTATTTTTTTTTCAGTTTCTTTATGAAATGAAGCAAGCCCAAATAAGGCTACGATGCTGATACATGTTTTTTTTCAGTGGATTTAACACTAGCTGCTTCTCAACTATAGTTCAGTTATATACAGCAGCCCATTCACCTAACCAGTAAATTACAACCAGTACTAACTCACCCTTCCACAAGGAGTCACCTAATTTCTCCACATATGTAGTAAAATTTACATTTTTATCAAATTTTCATAGAAAGGATTGACCTGTCTACACTGAGATTTGAACCAATATCACCAAGTTACAAGTACAGTGCACTAACCACTGGACTCCAGTCATGACATGTAATTCATAAGTACAACAGCATGACAGGACTGAACAGCAAAAATATACTAATCATACAAGTCAAGTTGTTTCCAATACTTTAAAACATAAACATAAAAAAGAATTACCAATTCTTGTTTTAAGCCATGCTCTTTAGGATCCACTCCAGAAACATTTAGGTACACTGAAACAAGATAAAAAGCAACATCCATTAACAATTAGCATTTAATATTTCATAACTTCAACATAAAAGTGTCACCACACATGTGTTCATTACCCCAAAGTTGACGACAGACATATAGGCTGACCCAAATAGTTCAACTTGAGCACAACGCACCCAGGTGAGCTTAAAAATTACCAGTCAGGCATTACATTCAAACTTTTTGATAAAAATATAAAACATTGCAAAACACAAGTATTTGTAAATTATATACTGGTGTAATATTGCTTGAAAAAAAATACTAGAATAACGAGTACAGTGTGTTTCATAATATCTGTCCCCATTTTTCACAACTGCAATTTTAATATGACTTGTCTCTGAGATAATTGAGTTACAGAGTTATATCACAGACAGAATAAAGCTTTGTTTGGTATATAAATATATAATAATAGGTATATTGCAAACCTATAGAAAGTTTTATAAACTAACTGACAATGTTACAATAATATAAATCATCAGCCTATTGATCCTTGCAGAATCCAAAAATCAGTTTAAATATTGCTTCAAGACTGAACATTGCATGCAAACGTGAACATATTGTAGATTCCGCTTCAATTGTAGTTACAAAGTGAAATACTTACTCCAAAATAATGAATTAATGGAATAAACAGCTACAAGATCCAGTTTGGCTTTATCTAAAGGACATAACTGAAATAGAACATACATTATGTCACAAATTAAGATCAACAACTGTGCAATTTTTATTATACCGCTATTACCGGTATCTATAATAAAACAGGTGGGTATTAAACTCAGATACATTATGCTGACCATGAAAACCTAATGACTCCCATATGTTGGTACAAAATACAATGCACAATGTACTTGGTAATTTTGGAAATTTTAATGAGGAAATACACTGTAAAATTTTGTGAAAGCCAGAAAAGGAAATGTCCCAAAAATCATAATTATTAGTATATTACTGCCATGTGACAAGTTCATGCCAATACAAGAGCGCACAAGCGATGCCAAGGCTCATGTTGTTACCTCTTATAGTTTCTGAGTTATGAGCTACATTAAAATTTTGTTTGCACAGACGCAGACATCGCAGTGATAACAATAGCTGGACTTTCTCTTTGAAAACAGCCGAGCTAAAATTCCTAACTAAGTTAATTGTAAACACTATAATAGTCTATAAATAAACATCACCATGTTCATCATAATGACAACAGGACAAGTCACTAATTTATCCTTATACTTTTATTTACAAGAGTGACATGATGGCCATATATATATATCACCCATCTAAATAACCTGGTGAATAGTTCAACTAATTAGATGAATTTATGAAATCAGCCAACCAGAAAGCTGAATACATAGTTCCCACATCTACTGCTCTAGTAGTAAGGCTACTACTGGTGGATTGACAACACAGTATTTTAACAAATTGACTCTAAAGGCAGAACCAAATTTGACACTTGAGCATTATTTTAAGTTTTAAGCAATATAAGCAGAGAACAGTAAAACAATTACACACTCGATATCAAGTTCTAGACCATGGAATTCAACTTCACGACAAGAATATTTTTGTTCAGGTTTCCTCTGATCCTAGATTATAAGTCCTGGGTCAAGCCCAACTAATTCAGCTCTTTCGGTTGGCCGACTTCGTGAACAAATTCTGAAGGGCCATCCTCAGTCTCTGCGGGAATTGGCAAAGTCGAAAAAGTGCCTCGACTTCACAAACAGTCTAAATTACTCTAATTAGTTGGGCTAGTCCTTGGGGTAATTAATACTTTCCCTGAAAAACATAGGCACCTGTGTAACCATTTTGATCCGAGGGGTATAATCTGAACAATCTCGATTTAGGGAAACAATATAACATTTCAAATAGCTTAGCTGAGTTCCACGATACCCTTTGTGCCATATATATTCATGATAAAGTTTTGGTCAAAATTCTTCACCTCAGTATTTAGTTCCACTTGAGACATCTTTAATAGGGGTTCAAATTCACTTTCAACATTATTTAAAGCAGAATCAAATGCTGATATTTTCCCTCTCAGTTCCTGTGGAATTTCAGATCGTTTGCTCATGATTAAGTTGAAATACCGACTAAATAAAAATGAAAGTACGAATCCACATTGTTATGAAGCGTCTGAATGATGTAGATTTATTGAGCATTTGATAGAAACCCAAAGTTTGAAAACAAGGAAAAAGTACATCAATTAGTCCAAAGCAAATCAAATTGAAGTAATGCCTAAACTGGTTCCCATTGACTTGTGTGTACACCTTTAGTGCACTGCAACATGGAACAGGAACCAGTTTAGTTGATAATATTTTGACATACAATTATTCTTATTCAATGCTGGTAAAATTTCTTATTTGAATGAAATGGAGTGGAAGCAAGATACACAATCTTAACCAATATACACACATTAACGGACTTATTGAAAATGAGTTAATATTGGACAAAAATCACACTGAAGCTTTATATACGGTCTTGTTAAGAATATGCAAATACATTATTGCATTTTCGGCATCTAGAAGGAAAGATCAGTAGATGATTTGGGATCAATACACGCCGCATACAAATTGGCCCCAAGAAGAATCAAGAGCTATGTATATACTTTCCAGATAACTTGATTGAACGGTTTGTCAACATCTTTGACATGTACAGTAATTATAACAATTGGAAACTGTCACGCAATTTAAATTCAGATTCGAAAAAAATGTTTACGAAGGCAGAGACGTATACATGTATTATACGTCTCTGACGAAGGCAATGACTTATATACACACAAATATAAGTCCTTAACGAAGGGAAATTAATAATATATATATCGGGGGCTCAGTGCAACACTGTCGTAACTTGTTCTTATTTCAATATGAGTTACGACACTGTTGCGTTGAACCCTCGATAAAAAGTACGTTTCATAACTATAAATATGAAAAGCCGATCTAACAAAATTGTAGAAGCTATTGAGTCTCATGTGGAATTTACATAAGTAAATACATACACACTGTTGTTAATATAAGAATCTAAAAAAAACTATAAACATTGCTTAATTGTATCTTTATTCTGTTCGATCAAAGACTTATATTATATGTATATAAGTCCTTGGTACGATATGTACTGTTGTTCATTAATGTACGGGTATTAATTGGAACTGGGACCGTTCATGTACTACCATAAATATGGGGTAATCATTTTAGGGATGTGGGGTGTTTTGTGTTTTTTTATAGGAATTCTTTTCTTGTCTGTAGATATCCATTAAATGAGGGAGCATTTCATCTATTATGTTTAAGGAGACCTCATCATTAAATATCAGTCCTGAAACTGCAGGGCCTCGATCTACAACGTGGCTGCCCTCACAAGCCTGGAAGCAGCATCGCACTTTCCCTCCGTCCTATACGTACGCATGCATATATAAACGTACAAAACAGATACGTTTTAACTAGTTTTAGATTGTCTGCATGGACACATGTAGATAAGAGGTGTATGTATCTGTTTAGAAGTTTCGAGTGCACTTTTTATTACCGTGAATATCCTTCGTATCTTTAAAATAAAAAAACAAAACATCTTGATCAAACAATTAAAGTACTGAAAGTACTCTGGAAACTCTACATGAACTTACATAGGTTTGCACTGCAACATGGAGCAGGAACTACTTTAACAATTGCATGGCGGATGTAGACTGAAAACGTAGTAGAAAAGTTTGGTAGTATTATCAGAGACTGGTACTATCGTTCAGTTTCCAAAAAAATGTATTGGCAATATGCAAGTATATCATAAATTATGGTTAAATCAATTATGTTATATCAGGGACGTATATACGTATTATACGTCCCTGGTTATATAATGCTGCTAGGAGTTACCATAAATTTGAGTAAAAATGTAGACATGCATAGCTAAAAGGTTTGGCAAGTTTGCCTTTTCTTAAATAATTAAACTATCTATCAGTATCTACAAATCTTGAGAGCAATGTCTGTGTTATCATAACTTTAAATGCAGATTTCCATATCTGTAAATGTATAGGTGTTTTAAAACGTCCTCTTATCATTTACGCTGCACGTATATATACCGTGATACATGTTTGTACTTACAAATGCGCAATACATACATCACTAGAATGAGAACTGATAGTTTAAAAAGATGCACACATGTACAAGCACGTCTGATCATTGAGGATTTTACCAGATAAATAACATAAGAATATCATAAATTACATTGAATGTTATTGAAAAGTACGTGTATATCATATAGGAATGCCGCTAGGAGTTCCGGACCACTGTATATATTATGCCTATCTGTAACCTTTCTTGTAACAATGTAATTACCAAAGCCTATATTTGCCACTTAATTGTAACTATCATATGAAAATTGTATTGTGTTATTTGTATGTTCACATGGACCCATGGCTTACTGAAATAAAACTATCTATCTTTATGATGATACACGCCGTATGTATTACTTTTTTGAGTGAATACTAGTAAAATGCACGTGTTTTGGTGAAATTACCGGTTCGTATGGGACAGCGGATAAAGTAAATTTGAGTTCTTGAAATACGACATATATTAGATTTGAAATTCAGACAGCTCTCAGAAAAGTCATAAAATCATATTTTTGGACTAAAATTAATAGGAAAAATAACATAACTACAAGCGCACGTGAAATTTATTCAAAATAATTCGTCTAGTTTTAAAGCATGCACGAAAATAAAGTTTGTGAGCATATAAATAACAATCTTAAACAAATGCAATTATTTATTCATAACTAAATCCCAAAATGGTACAAAAGCAGAAACAATCCAGTTGTTGTTGAACACTTGTTTCAGATTTAAGATCATACTTCCACGTGAAAACTCGTGAATACCATTCCTAGCTTCATACGTAGTTTGCCCACGACTGGATATATATATATGCCATGCAAAAAATCCAAACGCGAACAAAGTCCCTGCTAAACTGATGTATAACAACACGAAACAAACAAGGTACACGAATGGAGGTAGTTTACCTCCCAATAGAGCAGATACAGTACTCAGAAATAACGTAAAGAAAGTTTGTGGTCCATGAAATTGTATACCATAAAGAAAATACAAATATTTAGCTATGTGAAGTAGTCCATAGAATGTTCCAATGCCCATGTATAACGTGAAAAATATAAAATACATGTGATTGTTTTTGCCAATACAAACAGTCATGAAGAAGCAATGGTGGTCTCTTTTAATGACACATTTCTCACATAAGTAACAATGATGTGTTCTCACTGGTACGTGAATATCACATGTGATGCAGTATTTTCCTTTTGAATTATTGACAACTGAAGCAGATTTGTTCCTCTTCGCCGTTCGAGTTGTCATGCCAACCTGTTTTACAGTAGGTTGTGTTTCCGGTTGATCATTGACCTTCACCTTTGACATTCGTTTCACCTTTGTTTCCGTAGCAATGCACGTGACGTAATTTCCAACAACTGACGTGAATGTGTACCATATAAACAATCTATGTTTGAATATAACCAATACATCTCCATCATGACATTCGGGTATAATGTAGAAAAATGTTAAATGTGTCACAGCAAGTATCATTGTCCACATATACATTGAACACGCTATATTTAACCACACTTGGAAGCATACACTCCTAGGAAGATCACGTCGGAATAATAAAGTTCGAACAGACATTACTGAACCAATAAATCTTAATTTGTCTTATGACCGAAATATTTTTTATTACCTGATGAAGGCAATTTCACGAATACTATAACTACCTATACGTTCAATCTTAAAACAGTGCTGTCTTACAACAAGATAAACCGTTTAAATCGCTTTATTGATAATGCGAGCGGGTACACGCTTAATCCCATGCGTGTAGTCAGATCGTAATCAATAAATCGTAAAATCATTGAAATTTGCAAGGCTGTAATTTTACAGATAGACAGACCGTATAGCTATAGGGGGCGAAATTTCAGGTTGTTACAATATTCTGGTGCATGTCCGGCGTTTCTTTGCTAATTTATCAAGAAATTAATAAAGGCAGGATATATAACTTTATTGTATTTTTAACAAGTAATTATCAATGGCTTGATGATTTAGGTATATTCTAGCATCCTGATAAAATGTACATGTATCTTTAATTCACTAACCCTCTTACATACGTGAGACTCGCCAAAATTTTATGTTGCCAAGTATAGTTAATTTTATGACAGTTAGAACTTGCTTTATCTCGTACAAGTCTTTCAATGCACCAAATGACCACTTCTCAACTTAATCTAATTTACAATTTAAACTAAGGTATTTCCGTTTTTAAGACAAAAGTTAGAGAACTGTTTGTATGTCATTGCAACTACATGTATTATCTTCTGCATGTATCAGGGGTGTAGTCAGCAAAATGCACTTACACATGTAACATTAATTTGGAAAGTGAAAATATAAATGCCTCCCTGCACCCTCCCACTTGCGTGCGTAACATTAATTCAAAGCTGGCTATGCACCTGTGTTTGTTAACATTTTGTATGTATTAAACATGACACCATACATGTTAATAAAGTCATAGGTAACTGTATCATGAATAGATTATAAACTGATAATTAAATATTGAATATATAATATTTATCACATAAAAAATATTATTAACATACATGTACTAATAAATAGTGACTTTCAATTCTTTTTTTAAATCAGTATTTATTTATTATTCGTTTATTTATAATCTATTCATGATACAGTTACCTGTGGTCAAATGGCATAAAAACATAACCACAATGCATACACATTACTGCATGCACAGTAACAAACAACCTAAACGAATGCTTCAGCTTCACACTAAGGATGATACTTATTTCAGATGTTTTGTACAGAAGGATTCCTTCAGCAATAATTAATAATGTTGAAGTTACAAGTGAACACATATTTGACAATATAAAACGTTTAATTTCAAAATTTTACAAGGCATTCTTACAACAATAGCTCACGTTTAAATTGGTACATGCTACACACAAAGCTGAAAATAACTTGAATAAAAACATAGACCACAGCATCATAGAATTCAACAGTAATTACATTGACAAATGTCTAGTTTATGGGGTCCAAAGCAACATAAATCACCATCCACATAATTATTTTAACAGTAGTTTTAACTGTTATTAACAAAGCTATAGGTCGTGTGGTCTTATGCAATAGTTCTACCTGAAAAACTCAAGGTTGTGTGTTCCTATGTAAAGTCTAGCATTCAAAGATCATCGACCAGAAATTTTCACAGTGGTAATATTAGATGAAGCTCTAGGTTGTGGGGTCCTTTGTGCGGTCTGTCCTGGTCGCTGTCTTTGATTGGTACCATAATTGCCACTGTTACTACCACCAGCGCCTCTATACTGGTCAAAACCTGTGTTATGAGTGGGTGGGGGATGTTGATAATTACTGTATGAAGGGTACTGTGGGTAGGAGGAACCTTGGTATGCTTGTCCTGGTTGTTGTTGTTGCTGCTGTTGCTGCTGATATGAAGGTTGTGCTGAAGCTACAGGTGGACCTGGAGGAGCTGCACTAGCTGGATACTGAGAGGGATTATATCCTGGTGGATACTGAGGAGGTCCTGGAATACCATATTGTGGATTCACTGGAGGTGCCCCGGCTACAGGTGGTGGTGGTTGTGTGTAACCAGTAAACTGTGCTGTAGCTGGGTTTGAAGCTTGAGTGTATGTAGTGGTTTGAGTTCCCATAATACTCTGTAAGCTTTGAGCACCTTCCCCAGACATAAAAGATGACTGATATTGCGTAGAAGAAACGTAAGGATTATATTGAGATAAATCTGATGTTCTTGCAGGATACTGCGATGAAGAAAATGAGGCTGAAGGTAAAGATGAAGGATTAGCAGGATTTGTACCGAATGGCTCTTGATGTGCTGAACTACTTGTAACACTCGCACCAGAGGACACCTTAAATAAAATAAGTACAAATATTGTATGGATAGATATTTATATACAATGATTATGTACAGAAATATTCATTGCAAGTGTTGATAGAATGATGAGCAAATAAACATTTGGTTACACCGAAAATAACAAGATACATCATTCCTCAGATTTAAAAGGAATTTTTAACAATTATTTTCACAAATTAATGTTCTTCAGAATTGGTAGTTGTACGATCTCAATCTATCTGTATCCTAGATATTTGATAATTTTCATCAATTCTTATATATAAAGTGACTAAGTGTCCATTAAAATATAGAACTGCAGCTACATTAACAATACCATATTTTGAATCAACATCAACTTGAATGAACTATAGTATATAAATGCCTCTATTCTAAATCAGCTCCTAGTGGACAAAATAAACAAAAACTTACAGTTTGTGTAGGTTGTGACTGATCAGTGATCTGCCCCTGACTAGGTATTCTACTTATGGATGATTCTGCTCTAGATTTGTCTGTTGTTTTCTGTGGAGTAGATTTTCTGGACTGACCTCCAGCCTCAACTTTTATAGATTTCACAGACTGACCACCTGGAGTAACAGGATCTGATGGTGTTGACTGAAACAGTGGTATGAATTGTAAAGCAAACATGCTTTTTTTGTTCTTTTAATCACAAACAATGAGTAAAACAATGCTTTTAATCATATATCATAATTATATGAACTGATTTACAAACAATCAACACTTAAGTATGGCCGGGTACGACAAATCATGCTAATATGGCAATGTTTTTCAGGTAAGATATATTCAACTGTTTATTAATGATAATAAAAGTATTCAACTGTACAAACCTGTAGTGACCTTTTTCTATCACTCCCTTGAGAATTAGGGGTCCTTGAAGCGTTCTGTCCCGGTGGTGGGGGAGGTGGGGACTCACCAGGATTAGTGGAAGCTTGATTTGATGAAGAGTACAAATCTAACACTTGATGACATACATCTGTAAACATACATGTATTATTAACTTATGTAAACATACCACACTTCAAGTAAATTATGTCAACTAAGAATAATGCCAAACTAAATCAGAAAACATTAATAAAACAAAATAGCAGAGCAAGTTAATGTTACATTTATTTATTGCCTTTATGTACATGTATAGATACATCTAAATGTATATGCACAAATGATTTTGACCAGGTGCGCTAAAACACACCACTAACAACTCTCTCCAAACAAAGATAATTACAGTAGAACCTTTCTAATTTGATTGTTTTTCTGATTGGTAAGGTTCCGAATTACGAAGTTTTCTTAGCATTAAATTATAAGTTGTGACCAGTTAATGTTCATTGAGAGAAGATTCTAGAATAGAAAGGTTTGAATCAATGAGGTTTGACTTTAAAAGTATGGCATTTAGTTCATCATTATATTGTTTACATAGAATATGGTCAGGAATTAAATGGTGGTAAATACTTAACATTAGTAATACCTGTAACACAAAGCCAGAACTGCTAGAGGATGTTAGCGGTAAGTACATTGTAAAATTAAAACAGGACTGGGATCATTATGTACTAGTAAAATAAGCTAAAACAAGATGTGTTTGAGAAACACAATGAAGTTTGATGACTGTATGTGGAAGCGTTTGGATTTTACAGACAAGGTTAAAGTTTGGTACAAACAGCCAGACAAACAGCCAGACAAGCCAACAAAAAATATACCCAGATTAATAGATAAGGGGGCATAAAAATAATTACCTTCCATTAATTCAATTGTAAGATCTGGAACGATGGATTCAAACCAATGCTGTTTGGTTCCTGCGACTTTTCCGCTCCAATCTGTGATCTCAAATTTGTTAAGTTTAGTTCCTAGATACATTAATGAGGTAGCTATGATCTCAGGCTCCCATTGTAAACATAATGTTGTACATAAACTGAAAATAGGGCACAAATTAAGACAAGCATTAACATGATAAGAACTTTAATGGAATAAATATAAAAGGGAAGTAACACAGAATCTTATTTAACAATCCCATGAAACAAAGCATTATGTAACCTTGTTTAAATTAAGATGACATATTGGACAGTTCCAAGCCTAGCTGGATAGAGCTGTCCAAACTACTGACAAACCCTCTCTTTTTCAACTGTTGCATTTAGCAAAACATCTGCATCCAATTTTTACATTCCCAAAGTACTACTAGTGATTATTTTTAATATGAAATATGAACAGCCAAATAGGTAATTGAAATTTCAACACACTAGACAGGGAATAAACAATTATAGAAGATTCAAGATAGACAATTATAGACGAAAGACTTCTGAAACAAAATAAAAAGATCAAACTTCATGTATGCATATTAATGCTTTAGTTCAACTCAATGAATACTTGTTTATCATAAGAACAGGTAGTATATAGCAAGAAATCATGAATACCTATAATTACCTGTCATTAATAAATGTCCATGCCATCTGAACCAATTTCTGTACCTTTTCTTTATCAGCTGTGTACACAACAAAATAATAGATCAATAAATATTAGTATTGTTTCACAAACTACAACACTACTATGTATCCATATATCACTGACATACACTCAATGAATTTCCTAGTCATATAAAAACAGTGCAAAGCTCTTGAAAAATAAAGAATTTGTAACAGTCAACTTCTCACAAAGTAGTAAGTTAGTTATATTTTGACCAATAATATACGGTATGTAATTTTAATCACGACCATGTTTTAAAATGACTGGATTACATAGGTACAACAGATGTCAGACTGCAGATATCCCAGAAGATGTATTTGTATGCATGCATGCGGTGTTTCCTTAAAAACCCTACCATTCAAATTTGGCATAAAAAATGAAATGCAGGTTTTGTTCAGAGGTAGCTGTGAACACCAAACAGTTGGGATGCAATAAATCATTTATCTGCAATAAATTATGCATAAACCAACATGACTGCAAAAATGTGTATTAAAATAAACCACTCTATATTACATAAATAAGGTTTCAGATCTCACTGAATATAAATTATATAACACAAAATTAATCATCTCACCTGCAGAACTATTACCTTTTACCAGTTTGGCAAACTTTAAAAGGTATGCATACGGATGTTCTGTCTGCAGGTCAAATTTGATTGTTTGCAACAAAATCCTCTCTAAAGTCATAACTTCTTCCTACAATGTATAGATAAAAGGAAATGTTTCAATGTACCTGTAAATGTATTTTGGTTTAACACAGTTTTTCAGCAATTTTTCAGTTATATATGGCGGCCGGTTCACCTAGTTTACCCTTCCACAAGGTACCGGCAACTTCTCCACATGTGGAGGAAAATTGAAATTATTGACAAATTTTCATGGAAGGGCATGATCTACCGTGACTGGGAATCGAACCTGGATTGCAAGGTTATAAATCCAGTACACTGGATCACAGCCGCAGCTCTTAAAATGTATCAATATTCAACATTAACACAAAAGGTATAAAGTTATGCATAGAATAAGTCATATATATTAAAGAAGGATATATTTCTAACATGAACGTTTACATAGTATTACAATTTACAGTCAACCATTATGAAGCAACATCCATAAAAGCTGTGTATACTCTCCGTAATCCATGAAAACTTTTATAGAAATATGAATTTAAAGGGAAACTAAAGGGTAAGTTAACTGGAAAATAACACCAAACTGACATACATGTATGTGTACGGAATACATTCGAAATAATTTAGAAGATAGAACTGAAGTGTTATATATATCAAATATGTGAAACAACAAACTCAAGGTATGAGGAAATTATTGAAATATTAGTTAATTGATTAACTAATTATAATCACATCAGTCTTCGAATTAGTGGGTTGCCCCCTGCCCGAAAGTATTTTTTTCCTTCTTTAAGTCTTTTGGAGGGCAACCTAGTTTTAGAGAGTTTCCTTCATAAAGTATATAGTCGGGAAACCTGTCACAAAAATTAATTCAAAGACTGTCACATAAATTGCAATCATATAATTATACTGGATACATATCATGACGTTCCCCAAAAAAACACAAAATGATGTAGATCATTGTCTAAAAGTACATATGTATTTCAACTCCTACAAACTATTCATGTTAGCCAAATGATAATTGAATTATACCTAATTTTTTTAAATTAACTTTCAGTTGTATAAAATGATATTATAAAGTCACCACAAATGCATTCAACACATTAAGTAATAAATATTGTACAGTCAAACCTGTGAACAAAGGTCAATCATAATGTGGCCTTTATTGACAGGTGCCCCTTTATTTGGAGGTCATTTTGTTGTAAATAATCAATGAAGGTTTTTAAAGAGTGGCTTTAATTCACAGGGTGGCCTTTAAAGTGTATTCAGAGGTGGCTGCTGTTATGATGCTAGTGATAATAATTATTAATATACAAACCTTTGGGTCATTACCAAACTGAGCAAATTGTTTAGAATGAAGAATCTGTTGTGATATCTTGATTATATCTTTACATTTCTTGGGAGTCTCTTCAACTTTTCCGGCCAAAAACAGGCAGCAAGCTGCAGTTATCTACAATCATAATTAACAACATAAATCATTCATGAAAATGTACGTCAAACATATAAATAAACACATAACATAATGATGTTGTAGAAAAGCTCATAATTATTCATTTATGAACAATGATACATAACCTTTTTGCTGAATATTAAATATCTGATTATTCAATGACTAAATAATGTGTATATTAACCTCAATAAATCAAACTCTCAATTGAATGTATAGAAAAATTGAGTGAACTGAGTATGAAGAATCATTGGTATAAAGCTTGCTAATGAAATTTTTTTTCTAACTTAAAAAATCAAACTTAGTAATTCTGCATTTCTGGCATTTTTGGATTGGGAATTTTTGTCAGTGAATTGGGAAAAAAGGATACTATTTTCCATTGGGAATATGACCGAATTTCAGCTATAAAATCGCCCCAAAAAATCCCTGATATTATAAAGACAAACATTCTGACAAGGTTTAATGATCATCCAATCAAAATAGTGACTTCTAGAGTGTTCACAAGGTTTTCCAGCAATTTGCCCTAGTGACCTATTTTTTGACCGGAAATGACCCATTATCAAACTTGACCTACATATTGTTTAATAAACATTCTGACAAAGTTTCATGAAGATCCAATCAAAACAATGATTTCTAAAGTGTTCACAAGGTTTTCCCTTATTTGGCCCTGGTGACCTAGTTTTTCACCCAAAATGGCCCAATATCGAACTCATCTGAGATTTTGTCAATATTAACATTCTGACCCAGTTTTGCTAAAATTGAGCTAAAAATGTGGCCCCTAGTGTGTTCACAAGGTAAAGTTTGACGACGCAGACACCGCACGACACCGGATGGAGACTGATCCTAAATGCTCACCCTGTCACTTTTTGACATGTGAGCTAAAAAGTACATACAATAATTAATTGAAAATGATTATAAGGATGAAGTATACTCACATATCTGGGAAAGTCTTTGAATGAATGAAACATGTAGAATCTATGAAAATAAACCACACCAGTAGCACATGTATCATATCTCCTAATAAATAGGTTAAGGAAGTTTACACTTTTATTTGTACAACATATTCAGCAAAAGGCTAAATAACACAATTTAAAGGATAGCATGTTTTTAATTATTAAATACTATATAAGTTAAAGTCACAGCGAAAATTATCAATTCCAAATTTATTTCAAACTAGGCAAAATTGTGAACATGCATTGCTACTTTAACAGGTGGAAAATTCCATTTAATTTTTTAAAGTAAAATCCTTCCTTTTCACTGCATCAAATAATTCTGGACTAGAAAATTGATCTTGGTCGTCTTGTCAATTGAGCATGAAGATAAATTTATGGTAACTTTGATGAGAACATGTTTGCATAATTTAAATAATACCAGAAAACTGGGACCAATATAAACATGTGTATGTTGGTAAAAGCAGAATAATAAAACAATATGCAAATAATTGTAAAAAGACTGTGTTCTTTAGATTATTTTTAGCACTTAATCAGGAAGCTAGGGAAGTTGAATTATGCACTGTTTAATTTTCAGAAACATCAGACATCTCTTAATTCAAACATGAATATATTCTCACAATTGAAACTCAAAAGTACATCCTTGTAAAAGTCTTCAAGAGATACCAGTGACTCTTCTTTTCCAAGGCATTAGTCTAAAATTTGGCACTTATAAGTTCTGAGACTTAGAACATTTATCTGCAACAGGACAAGTCTTAACCTATATAGGTCAAATATAATCACATTTCCTCCAATTTTACCCTCATGACACTTTTATACCCTATCAAACATTCAAAGAGCCCTGCTGCTATTTGCCTGAAGTGAAAAATTATGAATAATCACAGATCTAGGATTATCACAGATTTCACAAATAAGTTAAAGAAAATTACTTATATATCTAACAGAAGCAAAGGATACAGTCCTAACTTTGTACCAGCATCAACTATAAATCTTGCTCCTTCACGTCTGTATCGAAATTCCGTTAGAGAGTCAATTCCATCTCTATACGTTGGTGAGTTCTTGATCTCCTTCTTTTCAAAGTACCAGCAAGGCATTATCAATACTCAATAGTATTAACAGAAAACACAAACTGTTGAAAAACAAATCAAGTTTTAATATCAATTATGAATCATGTACAAAATAATCAAATATCTCAACATTTGACCTATCAGTGATTCAGTCATAATCATCAATTGATTGTTGGGGGACCAATGTAGACATAGAATGATAGATTCAAAAATAATTCAGGGGGAAACCGGACAAAAGCTCCCCTGGACAAAAGCTCCCCCGTTCATTTTGATAGGGGCGGACAAAAGCTCTCCCATTGTTTTACTACCCCGGACAATCGCTCTCCTGATATTTTTCCATCACTAACACTAATTTCAAACAGTCTATTCCTAGATGACCGAGTGCCTATCTTTATTATCAATATCAATCTATGAATTGATTTATGTCTAAGTATAGTCCAACTAATTAGACTGTTTGTGACGATGAGATACTTTTTTGATCCAACATACCTTTTCTGAAAGATGCATTAACAATTTGTTTCTCCCCACTATTTCCCAACTGAAAACAAAACCGGTTTAATGGCGGTAAAATGCCGGTGTCATCATCATGGTAAACATTGGCTATTCTCGAAAATTCGCTTTGCAAATAATTTAAGTACAACTACAAGTTTAATAAGCTGTCATGACTGTCATGTCAACGAAACGTTGGCAAGTTAAACTTAAATCAACTTTCGTTAATTCTAGGTACTGATTATAAAGATTGCTTATAAAGAAATAAAACATCAATTAAGAATTAAACTGTCCTACGGTAATTGTACACGAAGAGCTACTTGATGTGGCTAAAGTATGATTGTCTGGTTTTTTTGCGGAACATAAAATTTTAAGTTTAATATTTAAAATTTGACTTTTAAAGGCACATTCACTCAGATTATTGTTATTTCTTTCTGATTGAGTAATTTATACAAGTTATTGAAGAATTTTTATGTAACTTTAATTTCCGCACATAAATATACAGATGTTTGTAAGGCTGAGAGGATGGCCATTCTGAATTTGTTCACGAAAATCAGCTAACCGAAAAGCCAAATTAGTAGGGCTAGTCTAAGTAGAACAAATGGTACCACAACCAAATCTTTCTAAGATCAAGCGTACCATATATGTAGTTTGGCATGACACTTGTCATCAATATATTTGGACAAATCAACGCGAAATTGAATGTAAATAAACTGACCTGACAGATAGGCAGTGTGATAAATTGTAAAATCGCCCACTGGTATGGGTATATGTATACTGTACATCTCTTAACAAGTCGCACACTAATCGTAAATGAAACATACCTATTTAGTAGGAATGGATGAACTATAACATCTCCAGGAAGAATCGGGAACAGATTTTTTAACTTCAATTTAGTAAATGAAGTCGTGTTCACAGAGATTCGGTGTCGCGTGCAAATAACAATGCGTTAACTTTAGTAAAATAGTTATATAAATGAGTTGTCTCCCTTGATAAATTTTCCGAAAACGCATTTCCGTGCTTTTCAGAGCAGCGGATGTGGGGGAAGGTACCGCCATTTTAATTACTTACATCTAGATAGAATTTTATTGCAAATCATGCACATTTTCTGAGATATAAAAAAATCTGGTCGGTGCAGTCAGGTTCCTCAATGCGAATTTACTGACAAACCGGTTTCGGTTTCATTTTGAAGGTTTCAAAAGTTTGCTTAGACTGTAGGTTTGCACTCCATCCGTCCGTTCGCACACCCAGAAGTCATCATGTGGTTAGGGTTAGAATAAGTACAAGTTGACACTATGGGGTTCCATAATCAAGTTAGCATTACATACAAACTACCATTGTGGTTTTAAATTTGACATTGTAGTCACAGGTGTTAATAAAAATAATTTGTTAAAAAGAAGAGCAATTATGCAGCAACCCGGCCCATGTAAGTCTCGTAATTAAGTAAGTCCGTCCGTCTTAAAACTGGATCCAGTGATAACTTAAAACAGTTAACACTGTTCTAGGAAGGTCAATGAAACTTGGTATTGTATGTGAATTGGTGGCAATGTTCAGATCATCCATGTCATTTTGTTTTTTCTTCACGTCAAAATTGTGGTTGCTAGTATGGTAACAGAAAAGGTAACAATTGTGGTTGCTATGGTAATAAAAAAATAAGTCTGCAGCATCTAAAGCTCACTTAGATCTATATGATCTATCATTTAGATATATATATATATATCACACAGGCCAAATGTATTATTTTGTATTTCTTTTGTACTAAAAGATTTATAATATTACCTGTAAGTTTACACACAAAGCGCTGATTTTGAGCTTTTGTGATCCATATGTCTTTGTCCATCGTCGTGTGGTGTGCATGTGATGTCAACTTTTGTATCATGAATAAGACAGTGGGCCACTTTTTTAGATTGATCTTCACTAAACTGGGTCAGAATGTTTGTATTGATAAAATCTTGGACAAATTTGAACATGGATAAAAAGTACGGTCACTTGGTAAAATCTTGTGAACATACAGAGGTTACAGCTGGTGTTGAAAACCTTGTCAGAATATTTGTTCGAACGAAGGTCATCTGGGGTCAAGAACTAGGTCATCAGATCAAATCACAGAAAAATCTTGTTTATACTCTAAGGGGTTACAATTTTTATTCTATTTTCATGCACCAAACCTTGTTTCAGAATGATTGCCTTAATGATATCTTAAAATTTCGAACATGGGTCATACACGGGGTCAAAAGTTAGCTCATCAGGTCAAATCTCAGTAAAAGCTTGTGAACACTCTAGAGATTATGGTTTTGATTGGATCATCACCAAACCTTGTCAGAATGTTATTCTTAATCATGTCTCAGACATGTTCGAAGATTGGTCAAATTTAAGTAAAAAAAGGTGTCCTTGGTCAGGGAAAGTCAGGGAATTTTTTTTTTCAAGGTCAGGGAATTGTCAGGGAATCTTGATATTGGTCAGGGAATTTGGGGATTTAAGAAAAAGTCAGGGAATTTTGTTTTACTGAAAATTGTGGACACCCTGTATAAATTAGGAGACCGGGTGAAATCACAGGAAAACCTTGTGAACATTCTAGAGGTCTCATGTTTGGTTGGATCTGCACTAAACCATGTCAGAATATTTGTCTTCGTGATATCTAAAATTATCTTGGACAAGAAGAGGAATGTTTTTTGTAATACCGTGTGGGATATTTTCGAACATGGGTTATCTGGGTAAACAGGTCAATTAAATCACAGAAAACCTTTAATAAAAATAGACCTCATGACATAGGCTCAAAACAATATTTTTTAATCAGCATTCAGTGATTCTCATGTGAGCAATATAGGGCCATCTTGGCCCTCTTGGTTAGGAAGACTTCACAAATCATTTTGTAACTTTTGTTGACAGTTACTGTAGGCAAAATTTTTAATGCTAATAGATAAATTTTACTGAAGTAGGCATTTCATGATTTGTATGTATTGGTTTTATTGCAAACTGTCCCGATGGATTTAAAGGTTAAGAAATAAACAACTGAATGTTGTTTAAGGTTTCCTGTAATGCCATTATGGGAAATTTCTCTCAGGGAGAAGGATATTTTAACCCGATTCTGATGGATACCTGTGTTTACATAAGGAAACATTAGCTGTCAAGCCTGAGCCATAGTAGCAAATCATACCATTGTAGGATTTTTTAGCTCACCTTATTGATCAGGTAAGCTTTTAGGATCGATGAATGTCCGTCATCCTTCCACAATTAGCTTGTCTACACTCTGGTCACAATGTATATGGCCACAATGTCTCAGTTAAGTTCGATTATGGGCGAAATCAGACAATTACTTTGAGAGTTATGTGCCCTTGACTTAGAAAATTTGCTATAATTGGCTTGTTTACAGTCTAGCGTCTTCATTTCTTCACCAATCCTGATAATGTTGTCAGTAAATGTCTATGACCTAAAAGTCTTTGATCAGTTTGATTATGGATGGAATCGGACCAGAACTTCAAGAATTATGGACCCTTGACTTAGAAATTTGCTATATTTTAGCTTGTTTACAGTATTATAGCACCTTCACTTTTCAATAATCATTATCGTACACAGAATGTACATTTACCTCCTGCATCCAGTACTCATGAAAATTAGAGTTGGTTTTGATAAAAATCTATGTAAAAATGGGTTGTATGAGATGAAAACTATTACATTGTTAATTATTATTATACTGTCTTTGTTATCAGGTGAGCCCTCTTGTTTCAATTATGAAGAACAGTATCAGTTTAGTTGAAAGCCAGCTTGAATGCATTGACAAATCATTATTGATCATTGAATTAATGAATCAAGACATTCAACATTCTTTCTCATGGCTTCATTTTCATGATCCAAAGTGAAGGTTCATGTCTAGGAAACAAGTCTCCTTCAGGCCTTTGATTTCATATAGTCCAAAGTAAGATATTATCGCTGTTATTATTTTGATACAGTAAATATAACTACAGATAAGATTTTACTAGTGATGTTCTGATTAATCATTTATTCAACAAATCATTGACGAATGGTCTTTGATGTGACGATGACGATGCTCCCATTTCGTCAACGGATTGTTGATTTATGTACATAGTTGTCATCTTGACTATAGTACTGTCTGCAGACCTTACACGGTTTTACTTTAAAGATGATGCTGTTCAAGCTGTAACTGTAAATGCAGCATAATTCTGGCCCAGTGTAGTTTATTTAATAATCAGTATATTTTAATATGATGTTTACTCAAACATCTTAATAATGTTAAATCAATATTTCATTTTTTATTGATTTTGTGCTATTCAATTGGTGTAAGGGATGTTAAATTCATGCAATACTAACATATTTGTCAGATCATTTCTTATTTAATCAGTTTTAATTGATTAATCACTGACTTTTGCCTCTGATTAATCAACAAAATTTTCCTGGACTGATTACAGTCACTAGATTTTACACTCCCCTGATATTAAGAAATCTTAAAAAATTGTCATACAAGAATGTTGATTCATGATTTTACTTATTATGATTTGGAATTATTTTCGTCAATGTATTTCTGTGCTTTTCAGCTTCAAAAAAAACATTCATAGGCCTCTAGTTGATTCAAGATGGATGAAGATATTGATGATGCGCCTCTACAGCAGTTGTATCACATTCCTGCAGTTGTAACTGGGATTCTCATAGTATCGTCTGTGTTGACAAGGACAGCAGTTGATATTTTCCAGCAGCTATGGTTGGACTCATTTAGTAATGAAACTGACTTGTCTAACTACACAAACTGTAATATATCGGTTAATTATGGCCAGGTTGATCCCTTCTTTACTTTGCTGGTATCAGATGTGTTGATTACTGCACTTTTTGGAATTCTGCTTCTGTTGATTAAGTGCCCTTGTTTCAAGTTGATAACAAAACATGAAGAAGACTATAGTAGACATCAGTTTGCTCTGATTGGTGTCTCAGACACTGCAGGTGTTCTGTGTTTTATCTACGCTAGCAGTGCATGTAGGACACCTCCCTACATACAAGCCGTTGTGTTGAATTTCACTATTCCTGTTGTTTTTATCTTAAGGTAAGTATAATCATGTAAACTGTTCCATCATCATACATACCTAACTAGATATATGAGTTATCTCTTTAGTATTGACTATAGACAATTACAATGTGTTTGTGGTATGGGCCACATTTTTAGCTCAATTTTCGCAAAACTGGGTCAGAATGTTAATATCGACAAAATCTCGGACGAGTTCAATATTGGGCCATTTGGGGTAAAAAACTAGGTCACCAGGGCCAAATAAGGGAAAACCTTGTGAACACATTAGAAATCACCGTTTTGATTGGATCTTCATGAAACTTTGTCAGAATGTTTATTTCAATGATATGTTGGTCAAATTTGATAACGGCCATCTGCCGTCAAAAACAAGGTCACTAGAGCAAATTGCTGGAAAACCTTGTGAATACTCTAGAAGTCACTGTTTTGATTGGATCATCATGAAACCTTGTCAGAATTTTTGTCTTCATGATATCTTGGACGAGTTCGAACATGGGTCATCTTGGGTAAAAAACTTGGTCGCTATGAAAAACCATGTTAACACTGTAGATTTCACAGTTATAATTGGATCTTCACCAAACTTTGTCAACTTGTTTGTCTTAATGGTATAACTGTCAAGTACAAATATAGGTAATCCTGGGTCAATAACTAGGTCTCCAGGTCAAATCTTAGGAAAACTTTGTTGAAACTGTAGATGTCACAGTTTTGATTGGATCTTCACCAAACCTTGTTAGAATGTTTGCCTCAATATGTGGGCCAAGGTTGAACATGGGTCAGCCGGGGTAAAAAACTAGGTCACTAGGTCAAATCTTAGGTAAAAACCTTGTAAAAGCTCTAACTGTCATGGTTTTTGTCGAGCCCGCCTGCCACAATGGGGGTTGCGTGTCTGTACGTGAGTGAGTGAGTGACTGGCGAGTGAGCGAGCGAGCGAGCGAGCTAGCTAGCTAGCTAGTTAGTTAGTTAGTTAGTTAGTGTGTCCGTCCGGATCCTTGTCCGGGCTGTATCTCCCTTATGCATTGATACTTTTTAAAATAACTTGGCATAATTGTTAAACACCATAAGACGGTGTGCAGTGTGCAAAATCCAGGTCTCTAGCTCAAAGGTCAAGGTCACACTTAGAGGTCAAACATAAAAAATGAGCATTATACACCTTGTCCGGGCTGTATCTCCCTTATGCATAGAAACTTTTTAAGATAACTTGGCATAATTGTTGAACACCATGAGATGGTGTGCAGTGCGCAAGATCCAGGTCTCTAGCTCAAAGGTCAAGGTCACACTTAGAGGTCAAACATCAAAAATGAGCATAATACACCTTGTCCGGGCTGTATCTCCCTTATGCATAGAAACTTTTTAAGATAACTTGGCATAATTGTAAAACACCATGAGGCGGTGTGCAGTGTGTAAGATCCAGGTCTCTAGCTCAAAGGTCAAGGTCACACTTAGAGGTCAAATGTCAAAAATGAGCATTATACACCTTGTCCGGGCTGTTTCTCCCTTATGCATAGAAACTTTTTAAGATAACTTGGCATAATTGTAAAACACCATGAGGCGGTGTGCAGTGTGTAAGATCCAGGTCTCTAGCTCAAAGGTCAAGGTCACACTTAGAGGTCAAATGTCAAAAATGAGCATTATACACCTTGTCCGGGCTGTTTCTCCCTTATGCATAGAAACTTTTTAAGATAACTTCGCATAATTGTAAAACACCATGAGGCGGTGTGCAGTGTGTAAGATCAAGGTCTCTAGCTCAAAGGTCAAGGTAACACTTAGAGGTCAAACTTCAAAAATAATCATTATACACCTTGTCAGGGCTGTGTCTCCCTTATGCATTGAATTATTTAAAAATGCCATAATACAATGCGACCATGTGTCTTGGGCAACACCCAGATTTTTATTGGTCAAAGGTCAAGATTACACATTCGGTCAATATATTTTCCTTGTCTGGGCTGTAACTTCTGTTTGCATTCAAGGATTTTTAAATAAATTTGTATAAAAGTTTATTTCAATGAAATGATGTGTCATGAATATCACCCATACTTGTAGTTCAAAAGTCAAGATCACAAGCTGGCTAAACAGGGGCTCGACATGTTGCCCTTGGGCTTCTAGTTATTAGATCTTGGCCAAACCTTGTCTGATTGTTGGTCTATATGATATTAAGGACTGTGAATTGAGATAAAAATCCAGCTGAAAATTCCAGTGGACCGTCGGACCACTAAACTTTTCAAATTTAATGGACTGACGGCCGTTTTAGCGGCCTCGGTCCACGGTCCGGCGCTAAATTCGAAGACTGAGGACAAGTTCAAATATGGGTCACATAGGGTCAAAAACAATGTCACAATGTCAAATCTTAAGAAAACCTTGTCTATGCTTTAGTTTTCATGGTTTTGATTGGATCTTCACCAAACCTTATCACAATGTTTGTCTCATTTATATGTAGGACATGTTTTAACATGGGTCATCTGGGGTCAAAGACTAGGTCACAGGTTCAAAACAATGTTTTAATGAGTAAACAGTGATTGTCATGTGAGTGATATAGGGCCCTCTTGTTTGATTTTCTCAAAGAACACTTTCATCTCAAACTTAAGAAAAAGACTAAAATAGTGTCAAACTACTTGTATTACAAGTACCCAGTAGAAAGACAGATATGATTTATTTTCATTTATACCTAGCAGAATACATTCATGTACGACACAATTTTGTTGTTTGTGTCCTCCTTAGTTTCTTATCATGAGCATGACTAAAATTGTTAATAAGTTAGTTTAACCTTAGTCAAGAGATTGGCACAAATTACTTTTGCTAAAAATTGTGTCAGTTGAGTCTAACTCGACTTACCTAAATGTTCATCATTAAAGGTTTGCTTTTTATCATTTCTTTGTGTCAAATAAATTAAAAGTTCTCAGAAGGATTATAATTTTACATCTTAATTGCCACACATGTTTGCGTCTTAATTGCCACATGTGTTTGCGTTCTAATTGCCACATGTGTTTACATTTATTTCAGATTCATCACCTTAAAGAAGAAACCAACTTGCAGAAAACTTTTGTGTGCTCTCTTGGTGCTATTTGCAGAGTTTACATTGCTCATACCCGCCTTATTTCCAACACTGAGTAATGAAAGTATTTTCCCTATCACAGTAGAATCCACCAATCATTTCAGTGGGTTGTGGATTTTGTGTATCTTCTTTGGCGTGGTAAGCTACACATTTTTCTTAATACAACCATTTTAACAACCCTCAAAGGCCAGCATGTGAATAACAGCTCTGAAGCTCTCAGACTTAAAAAAACCCTCTGATTAAAGGTCAACTTTGCTTGAAGGCCATACTGTGTCTCACTGGTTTAAGTATTGTATGTTTAATAGTTGTTGAGAAGCAGTTGCTATCTTGTTGAAAAAACTGTTGCTATTATCAGATGGTTCCAACCAATTAGGTTAAATTTTAGATCAATTTGCTGGGTTTTCATTAATATTCAGTACAACAGATTTTGTTAAGAAAGTAATAGGTTTGGCCGGGGGGTTAAGGGTGCCGTCTAGTTTATAAGTATTTTCAAACTTAAGGGATTGTCACTGAATTTTTGCAATTTTACCCGATGGTTTTCATTGGCAATCGGTTCTTAATGAAAACACCAAATTTTTCCAGTCTGCTTTTTTTAGCAATGTAGTTTGCTTCTTCTCACTTAATCCAAATATTTTATACTTATATGATTACTTACTCATGATGAACAATGCATCATTTTATATGCAACTGATTTAGGGACAAATTGTATATGATGTAATCTCTCAGTAATAAGTTTTGTTTTTAATAATTCATTATAAAGAGAACATACTGGTATTTCAGATTCTTTCAGCTCTGTCATCAATATACTCTGAGAAAACAGTGAAGTTCATATTTCCTTCTAGAAATAAACCATCATTCATGAATATGGTATACTTCATGTTCTGGAGTTATCTATTCAGTTTATTGTCTTTACTCTTCCTGTTCTGGACTGACTGTATTCCGGGATTTGGCATGTATAACAATATACCCCAATTCGGAAAAGGGTAAGTGCACTAAAACATCAATATTTTGATCAGTTCTGTTGGATCTGGAAATCTATTTTGGATCATACCAAGTGTTTGAGTAATGTGGGTTCAGATAAATGAGGTTTAGCTATATGTTTATTTTATAACAGGAATGTCCATACATCTACATACGAATTAAATGTAAATAACACATCACCTATCAGCGAAGGAAACATCACATATCAGCATGCCACTGCTAGGAAAGGAAATATTGAATTCGATAAAAAATGCTCATTTGAAATTTCAGTTGTGGGTCGTTTATTTGTTTAGCCAGCTGCTGAAGTTTGAAATGTTTTGATAATCCCTTTAATGATTGAGGTAAAGATGATGGAAGCCATCTATGTAATGCGTGACCAGCCGAGACACTTCTGTGACATGTAATGAATGTATTTGCAGGATTTGGTTCAATGTGAAATGTTTCTTTGGTTATGAGGGATGTGTTGGAGGAATCAACATTGTGTCCAGTGTCTGTGTGTTCCTGGTATTTAGTTATCGTCTCACCAATGTTTACATTCTACGCTATCTGGAAGGAGCTAATTATCTTGCTCTTATCTCAGTAAGTAATTTTTTTATGTGAACAAATGTTATGTTCACTGGTTTGTGGATTTTAGGTAAGGTGGTAATTTTGTGTATTTTTTTTTCTTTTTATTTTATCTATATGTCTATATCTTGTCTCCATATATACATATATTTATCTACATAATGTCTTTAATGTTGATTAAATGCAGTGCAACCTTTCCAAAGCAACATTCTTAGGGAGTAGCAAAATTATTTTGTTGTTGAGAGGTTGTTGATCAAAATGTTAAATTGATGATGAATCGTGCTGTGGGAAGTCATGCTGTTGTTGAAGGGAGGTTGTTGCTTAAGAGAGGGCCGCTCTGGAGAGGTTGTACTGTATATTTACAATACTATTTATTGAAAGGGTCTCTGTACATTTTGTGGGGAATGGGGCCAGGATCCTTAAATTAGAATTGCGTTTTTGAATCTATGTTTTTGTTACAATTTGAGCAATATAGAAATCCAGATCATTTAGAGTTGTGCAACATGTTTAATTCATCTGCCAGAATATACTCAACTTACTGTTACCTTTTCATTCATTCTCATTTCATCAGAGGCTACATGTACATGTAGATGACACTACATAGCTGTGACCATACTCATAACTGGAAGGTTTTTTCTTGGTTGAATTTTTTTCTTCACTTAGGGGGAAAACATACTGTTTGGAGGGGGACTGAACTAAATTACCTTTACGTCTCCAATAATCAATAATATTGGACCCTGATTGCTATACAGTAAGCATATCAGATTGTCCAGATTTCTGTATGACAAGACTAGAGCATGTCTTGGTCCATTGGTTGAGTGATATAATTCTGATTCATGTCTTCCATGTTCTTTGTGACTTGAATCAGTATAATATGCAGGTACTGATTATTAGAATCAGAAGCCAATTATGCTAGCAAGTTCTTGTTTTCTATGCTTCTAACTTGATCTATGCTTGACAAAAAGAATCTAAGGCAATACTACTGAACTATGATGTATATTTGCAAAGAAATGATATTTATCTTTTTACTGCATATAGTCATGCAGTCTGTGAATTTAGAATTTGGAACTACTTGCCCGAATCACCAAAAGTGAATTGTTTTCCTTTATACTCTATACATAAATACCGCAAACATTACTGGTGGGAATCAATAATTACTTGTCCTGGACAACTGGGTAACTGCTAATTTCGCAGACTGTCATGTATTTAATGAAAGCATCTATTTAATTGATTTATAATATCTGTTAGATGGTTTGAATTACTGTGTTTTTATTTCAGTCTCTACCAACACCTTTGTTGTACATATTTCTTACTCTATTTGATGAGAAACCATTAAGTTGGCATCCACATGCTTATGTCTCCACGTGGATTAGTGTTGCAGCTCTTTGCATCATGATACCAGCTATCTACATCTATCACACAGGGTAGGATTTACTGTATCATTTTCACAAATTTCAAAATTTGAATCCAAAAGTCTGTGTATTTACGCTCACAACATTTTTGTTGACACCATTCATCAAACACATCAATACAGTTACATGCATTTATGAGTTTCACTCTTTCTGACATTTGCATACAAAATGTTTATAATCAATCACACATATATTAATCCATTGTCTAGGTACTGTGTTTATATATGTCTCGTCTATAACCTGAAAATATTTTTTTTGATTTTCAAGAATTTTCAAATGATGGGAATCTGTCACATCCTAGCTAGTGAGATATTTTCTTTAATTACTGATGTGAGCAATACTTAGCAAATGATTTTTGGTTGCTTTTGAATAACTTTACATGTAGTTTTGAACTATATGTCTAAATAGTCTGCATGTGACATCTCTTGACTGGTTAGATAAGCATCTTCAAAATAAATATACGTCCAATGCTTCAATAGCGTATTGAAACTCAGGTTTAAAATTTTACTTTCTTGTTTTATTCATGACTTAGTGAAGAGATATTTGTGGTGTTTTTCATATCTCCCAGAATAATTTACATTCTCTTAGTTTTAAAATGTAGTATGTATAATTTACTTTTTTTAGAGTACCAGAAATGACACCACGAAAAGAACCACTGATTTACTATATTGACCATGGTGTACAGACAATTGGACATACCCCTAGGTCTGACAGACGGCATCAGTGTGATTCTTTCTCACAATGTATTGATCCAAATGATGCAGATGAAACAACCAGGCTTCTATTTGACTCAGATCCACCTCCTTACAGAGTACACTGTAATGCTTTCCAGGAACGAGAAGTTAGATCACATACCATTGGAGTAGGATGTGACACATCAGTCATTCAGCACATAGATAATATGGCTGGTGGTGATGGTCAAACATTACTGAGTGTTACTGAGAATACTGATAAATGTATAACTCAAACTGACGGGCCTGAGAATGAGAGTGAAGTAAATGTCCCTGAGCTTATCGACTTCAGTACAGACTATGACCGTGAGCTGTCGAAAGATAATGCAAACACTATTCCTGAGTCTGATGATAATAGTAAAAGATGTATTCCCGAGCCTAATGAAGATACAAGCATGAGCATGTGTACTGATTCTGTTCGTGCAGGATGGTGTAAGTTTGATGATAATGGAAATGATATTTCCCGGCTACGATTGCAGTCTGAATTACAGGGTAATATTCCACTTGCAGAAAGCCATGAATCAATTTATACACAAGATGATGATGATGATAACGAAGTTGCTATCGAACGAAGTCCTGACACTTTAGCTTTCTCTGGTGTGAGATATCATACTGAACCGGTACACATGTCTGATGATGAAGATGCCATGGATGAGTCAAAGTTCAGTATGAATGACATGACAGCTAGTTTTGATTCAACTGACACTGCACATCTCCTTGCCAACATACCAGTAATTGTTTGTTCTCCTATTTACAATGATTTCATTGACAAATCTGAAGATGCAGATTGTTCTTAGAGAGCAAATGTTTCAATGAGTAAATGAATGCATTGTACCAGCAGATTGATGGTGTGCACACTGCTGAATGTGATTTTCTGTGTATTGGATTTAAAAAATATTGTTTAAATATATGTATGTATAAAGTTTGGGAATTATATTGCACAGTCAAACCTATGATCAAAGGCCACCCTTTGAGAAGACAAAATGTGGTCTTTATTGACAGGTTGCCTTTATTTGGAGATCAATATGTTCTAAATAATCAAGGATTAAATGGCTTGATGATAATGGAGATGATATTCACAGGGTGACCTTTATTCACAGGTGGCTGCTAACACAGGTTTTGCTGTATATTTAATATATAGGGTGATGGTGTTCATTTGATTTTTGCTTCTACTTTTTCACATTGACGTCATTTAGATTCAAAATCAGAGTAATGTGGAGAGTGGATGTACCATTCCTCGAGCCTATTAGAAGTCTAAAGTCACAGGGAAAATTTGGATAAGTTGTGTAACCAGAAACAAACAACTTTCATTGATGCCTTACTACCAATATGTCCAGTCAATACATTTCCCCTTAGCAATCTCTTTAGATTTTCTTATTTTAAATCGTTTTTCAAAGAAATGTTTAACTATTGTGATCTCGGCGGTGTCTGCATTGTGCAAAAACTTTAAATGTAGCTCACAACTCAGAAACTATAAGAAGTAGCAACATGAAACTTCATAGGTGGGTAGATATCCTTGAGGCGGGGAACAGACTAGCTTTTTTGTTTAATAATGTGGTGTTCTAGTCATTAGTCTTTAGTTCTGCCATTAATGATAAAAGTAATGAAGTATATGATGATTGTTTATAATGATGCTTTATATTGTATTTACATTAAATATGACAATCATTTTATAGTACATTTTTACTGTGCCAAATTATTTTTTTGTCTGACTTAATCTGTCTCATACATTTTGTATTTTTCAACTAAATTGATAAAAAAAAACTTGTTATTAGATTGTAGTTAATATTAGGTTGGTTCAGCTAGCAGCAACAGTGTTACATCAAATGTTCCTGTCTGATAACATTAGTATAGATTGACCTATTTACTGTAATATTATATTGCCCTTGCTGAGTTGACTAATAAATGAAATGCTAGTTTGTTTGCTTTGCTGTATATCTGGTCTAGATTTTGATTGTTGTTTATCATTATTGAATATTAATTGTTATGAATTATCGTCAGAGGTCCTAACTGTGCCACTGTCCTAACTGCGCCATCTTTCTTGTTTTTATCATAGTCTCGTGAGATTTTACCGCACGCGCCAGTGACCGTGTGAATTTTTTTCTATGATGTAATAGATAAACGAGGATGAATATTTGTGTGAAAATACAATTCAAATATATAAATAATGCTATTTCATTTCACTCAACTGTTTTTATGTGTTTAATCTTAATGCAAAATGGTTTCCACGAAGAATGTCCCTTTTATGCACAAATTATTGTAGTAAAAATGTCTGGAACGCACCGTTTGCATGTTTCCTGTTGCATCAATAAAAATCACATGGCCATAGTCGTATTTTAAGGCTGTGCCTATTCTTATTATTACTTTTTTATACCTTGTAGATGTTAAGCTTGGTAAGTGATTTGAATCTGTATTTTCATTCTCAATTGTTCCCGGAACATACAAAGATCAAGAAAATATTTCAATGACGCACTCATTCAAGCATTGTTATAGGAGGAACGCGTGGTCATAGATAAAAATATGAAAGTAGAGAGATACAACTTAAAAATATGGGTTAATTAAATTACAGTGCTCAAATTGGAGAAGTATGGAGAGGTGACACATTTTTTTCAGTCGTAACTGTAAAGAGGAGGAATAAACTATGTTTAAAGCTACTCATAACCGATAAAATAGTTTTATAAGTTGAAAAATGCATTGTTTTAAGTAAATTCGTTAAAAAACCTATTAACATGAATAACCTTGCCTAAATTATTGTAAATGTCAAGACGTCACTCACGCATGGCGCAGTTAGGACCAAAAAAAATGGTGGCATTATATTTGATTCACAATGTGTTTTATGTTACTTTGTAGTAGAAACGTATTTATGATGAGGGATTTTTCTTGGTATTGAAGTAAATTGGTTATAATTAAGTGGTTATAGTAAATAGTTTCTATTATATGTAGTGTATTAATGTAGCATTTCACAGCTAAAGCTTAGATTGGCGCAGTTTGGGCACTCGATGATAAGTTATTGTTTAATAATAAGGTATTTGTTGATTTTGTTTTGAAGAAAACTGGTATAATGACCTATTGTTGTGTAAAAAGGCACAATACCTATTTTTTTATTTGTTTTGTGTTTTATTAAACTTGATGATTTGAAGGGACTCCATTCCTGCTTGACATCAGGAAATCATAATAATGAAAACTCACAAACCACTTCAATGGTTTAGATTAATTTAAGAGTATTAATATGATATGAGTATGCAAATTTAATACAATAGAAGTTAAACTTAATTCTGGCTATTTTTTTTTAATTATTCAGTATGCAAAGCAAGACTTAGGTATTTTTGTAAATTCATGATCCTTTAAAGGCACTGTTGCTCATTGATATTATTGTTTTAAATCACTATTAATTGAAAGTAATTTCCTGATTTCAAAAGCTAAAAAAGTCTATCTAGTCACTAGTCCCTTCAAACATCTTCTGTTTACTGATGGCTATTTTGTAAATTGATTTTAATGCTGTATTGATTTATATTGACGCCATGTTTCTTCTCAGTGGTGTAGTGGTAGACCTAACCGGAGGTTGCAAGTTCGAATCCCATCAGTGGCAGAATTTGACCGGAACCTTCACAATCCCTTCTTTTGGCGCGTGTTCTGGTCAGAATCCAGGAAGCAGTCATCGAGAGTATTTAATATAAGTAAATCGATGTAAAATAAATAAGTTTAAACTATGTTTCTTGCTAGTTGTTCAGAAACTTTTCCATCTAAATTGTTTCATTGTAACAGCTAGTGGTAAGATATTTCATTTTTTCATTTGTTTTTATTACCTAATGCATTATATAAATGTTAATTTGCTATTTTTTGCTGATTTACAAAACAGTTTGATATTTGTCAGGATTTGTTATTTAAGTCATACTGCGACCAGTTGACTGGTCAACAGTTTTTACTGTTGACTGCCTGGATATTGAGTGTTTCAGTAAATGAACGTTCATTAACAATCAGTACATTCCGGTCAAGGTGGAACATTCTGATTGCAGTTCAGGTTATGGCATGGCAGCTAGTGTCTTTTAGCGCTGCAAGCGATTCTGATTTCTGCAAGTGTTTATATAATTCTGATGTATACAAATGACAATTTGGTGATTTCGTAGAAAATGTCAAATCTTAATCATTTCCAAGATTTTTCTGAGGAAGAATTGAATATATAAAAACGTTCATATAATGCGTTAGGTAATAAAAGAATTATTTCATGGGCATAACTGTACATTATTCGTATTTATTATGTGACAGTAAAAACTGTCTTTAAACCAGTGATATGAGTGATTGCTTTAAATTTGTTATTATACCCCCAGATATGAAATATATGGGGGCTATATTGGATTCACGCTTGACGGTCGGTCGGCCGGTCGGTCGGTCCGTGCGTCTGTAGACACAATTTGTCCGGAGAATTTCTCAGCAACTACTTACAGGATTTCAATAAAACTTCACAGAAGTGATCAGTAGTAAGCCTAGTTGTGCTAGCTTAAAGCATTTTTCGGTCGGATTAATTTTCACTGAGTTATGCCCCTTTGTTGTTTTTCTACAGTATATACAATAGGCAAATTTTGTCCGGACAATTTCTCAGCAATTACTCACAGGATGTCAATGAAACTTCACAGAAGTGATCAGTAGTAAGCCTAGTTGTGCTAGCTTAAAGCAATTTTCGTTCGGATTAATTTTAAATGAGTTATACCCCTTTGTTGTTTTTATTCAGTATATACAATAGGCAAATTTTGTCCGGACAATTTTTCAGCAATTACTCGCAGGATCTCAATGAAACTTCACAGAAGTGATCAGTAGTAAGCCTAGTTGTGCATGCTTAAAGCAATTTTCGTTCGGATTAATTTTCACTGAGTTATACCCCTTTGTTGTTTTTCTACAGTATATACAATAGGCAAATTTTGTCCGGACAATTTCTCAGCAACTACTCACAGGATCTCAATGAAACTTCACAGAAGTAATAAGTAGTTAGCCTAGTTGTGCATGCTTAAATCATTTTTCATTTGGATTGATTTTCACTGAGTTATAGCCCTTTGTTTTTTTCTACAGTATATACAATAGGCAAATTTTGTCCTGACTATTTCTCATTGACTACTGCCAGGAATTCAATAAAACTTCTCAGAAGTGATGAGTAGTTAGCCTAGTTGTGCATGCATTAAGCTTGTCTTGGTTGGTTAAATTTTCACTGAGTCATGGCCCTTTGTTGTTTTTTATACAGTGTATATACAATATCTCAGTAACTACTCATAGTAATTCAATGAAACTTCACAGAAGTTATAAAAAGTAAGCCAAGCTGTGCAGGCAATAACCAGGTTTTGTTTGGATTAATTTTCACTGAGTTATGGCCCTTTGTTTTATACAATTAGGTAAATTTTGTCCGTACTATTTCTCAGCAACTACATTCAGGAATTCAGTGAAACTTCTTAGAAGTGATAAGTAGTTTGCCAAGTTGTGCATGTCCACAATAGGTTTTGTCCAAGTAAATTTTAATGAGTTATGGCCCTTTGTTATTTTTTATATAATGTATATTTAGAAACTGGTCAGGATATATCTAAGCAACAATTTGCAGGTATTAAAAAAATGAAAATGCATTATATTTTCCTCTGTAAAATGTTACAATAACTGTGTCAAGGCCGCATCTGGGGGTATTCATCACCTTTAGTGATAGTTCTAGTTTAGCATGACTTCAAAGTATATGAATTATGACTATTTTTTGTATCAAATCCTATGAGGATTATGTTATACATGTTTACAATTGTATAGAGTTGTTTTATAGTATGTAAGTATAAAATTAAGATACTAACGAACAATCATTTCATATTGGTTCTATAATGTGAGTCTTCAGTTTTGAAGACTTTAAACGTTTATATGTTGTTGTTTCTAGCTCACCTTAGTATGAAATGCTTGTGATGAGCTAAATAGTGATAGACCTGTCTGTCATCATGTGTCATCATCAACAATGATGTCAAATAAAATCTCCTTTAAAACTAGTGTGTTCTGTAACTTTGTCATTCATTTTAAAATCATTTACCACAAATGTCAATGTTTTGTACGCAACACTCATGACTGTAGCTCCAAGGTCAAGGTTAAACTTAGAGGTTAAAGACCCAGGTCAGTACCATCATGGTCACATTAAGACGTTAAAGGTTAAAGATTAGCTTTTTCCATGTTCACTCAATAACTTTGTCATATATGGATGGATTTCAGAAATACTTGGCCAAAATTTTCACCAATATTTTAGGGTTTGTCATGTCTTAAGACCCAGCTAGGGTAAAGCTGCCTCTTGAAAGAAATCAAGTTTGTATCTTAAAGAAATAGCCATTTCTGAAAAAGCCTTATATCTCAAATTTTAAAGATTCTGTGTCAATCAGCATGTGTAGGAGTATGGTCACTCCTGTGACAAAACTCTTATTGGTGTTTAGGATTGTTTTATATTTCTTTACCAAATTTGTTCAAATTTTGCCCCTTGCTTGCAATTTGCCCTGCCCCAAGGGGTCACTTTTGTTACATAGAAGTGCATGTCCAAGACCTTTGATATTTAGTGAATAATGTTGTCAAGTGGTTCTCTATCAATCTTGATCAAACTACATGTATGCTCATGTGCTAAAATTGGATCTGTCTATAGAGTCATTTATTTACCAAATTATCAATCCATTAGGACATTAAGGTGAACAATGTTTATTGGGCCATCATAGCCCACTTGTTTAATGATATAAATTTTTCTCCTGTTGTCTCATCATTTTAGTGCTTCATATATCTAATAAAAAGCAGTCTATGTGTTACACTGTCTGCTCTGCTTCTGATAGAAGTCTGTGTAAAGAGTAAAAGTTTGTAGAATCTGTTATTGATAAAGTATGGATACTCTAGATGAGAATTTAATGGGAAAGTAAGACAGCCCTGTATTAAGTACAGACTTATCTGACATTTCATTACACTATTGCATTGCGATTGCTGTCCAAATTTTTTTATCATCAATCATAATTATTGAGCATTGTTATGATTTGATTGTTCTCGTTCATTTGTTTGAAATCCATTTTTTTAGTTGTTACTTTTGTTGTATTTTTCTTCTCTGTGATGTAGATGTAGTATTACCATAATTATTCATTGCTGAAATAAAGGTGCTTTAAGCAGGTATAAAATGCTCAAAAATTACCTGGTTAATTGTCGTTTTAAGTGTATGTTTCTTTCAATTTTCTCTACTTCTATTAATGGTGATAGTTGGACTCTGTAACCTTTACAACAATGCTAAACTTAAAGTACCGGTATTATTCAGCTTTGACAAGTTTATTTTTTGTTGTTTTAAATTGCTTCACAATTCTTACATTGTGTGGATTTTGAGGAAATAAACAAATTCAAGAACATTTTACTTATGTCTTACTTAGAGCAACAGTATTATTTTCAACTAGATTTTCTGAAGGAAGGGATTGACAAAATGTTGGTGGGCAGTGGCGCACGTCTACAATTTCTTCTGTGCTCAACTAGCTCCTACATTTCCTAAAATTTTGCAGCATATTGTCATGATCTTGTGATTTTATAGTTTTAAATATGGTCAATTTATGGCTATTTATTTTCGTTGTGCACATTTGATGTATAGAAAAACACTTATGTGCTCAACTCCGCCAACATATTATCAAAGATATTTGCATAATTATCATGAGTGCAACATGTAATCTATCCATTAAATCATTCAAGCATAATGAGCGTAGAAGTGAGGACAGGGTAAACATTTTATGAATATGTGTGGAGAACAGAGGAATGTGGTCAATTCGTAACCTAACCGATTCGTTACCTTGTTTTTTTGGTCGATTCGTAACCATTTTTACAAGTCAATTCGTTACCTTTTCAAATCATTGGTCAATTCGTAACCTTCTATATATTTAGTGTATAACGCTTCAATAAGAATTTTTTCTTGCTATTTGACAAGAAAATTGGGGATAATTGGATAAAAATTGTATTGCTAAGAGTAGTAATAGAGGTATTTATTCGTGAATTATTACGTTCTTATTACTTCCTGAGGACTTGGAATAGGATTTTTTTGTGTGTGTATCTATGTCTCTGGTGTCATTATGTTATATATTTTAATTACCGGTATATAACATTTATTATAATTGTTATAGAACAGAAACAATGTTTTATATTTTCCATTTATTAAAATCTAATAAACAAATGCACAGTATGATACGCGCATTCAATACAGTCCTCTTACGGTTGTTACCGTATAGATCATAATTATCGTATCTTCTATCATACAACTTTATCAATTCAATTCAATTCTCTTTTTTTTTCATCAATAAGGAACTATGTTAAATTATTATATCCTCTATCATACAACACTATCAATATGGAACAATGTTTAATGACGATATATTCCATCATACAACTTTATCAATAAGGAACTAGGCTTAATGATTCAAGATTCTTTATTTGTAACGTAAGCATATATACATGTTTCTGGTTACATGATCCAATGAATTATATATACAAATAACAGTAGCAAAACAATTATGAGTTATATAAGTATATATACAATTTACATGTGATGCAATTCAAACACGAAATTAATAAACATAAGATCATTACTGCAAATTCAAGATAACTTATTATGAGGAAGGACTAAAATTTACAGGTGGCAGTTACACTAAATAACATCATTATATATAATTATTAATATTTTTTCTAATTACAAATGCTTCATATACAAACTTACATAGTCTATACAAAATACTAAATTTTTCTACATTTGGTTTACCATAAAAGTATAAGCTGGACAAATAAATATAAAATGAAACTCATCTTCCAGATCTCTACTATTAATATTAAACAATGTCTCTGATTTTGATCAATTCTGTTGTTTCCATAACGTCCAGTTTCAAATCTCAAATCATGCGCTGATAGTCTTAATTGTGAAAAGGTTTTATTGTTGTTTTAAAAAAATTATACAAACGCATATTAATTAGAACTATCGACTAGATGTACATGCCAGGATTGCATAAAAATATCTATCAGTCTCTGTTTAAACAATGGAATAACCAATTTAACATCAACCCCAATTAATTTTACAATATCATATGTTTGTAAAAGGTTAAGTCTGTTTTGTAGATCTGATAGTGTTTTACCTAAAATAACCATATCATCGGCAAATAACATAAAAATAAATGAAATTTCATGCAATGTAGTAGAGCTACCAGATTGAGTTATTTTCATCTTGTAAAAAAAGTTCTAAATCTCCTAAAACTAAAGAGAAAAGTATCGTATTAAATGTATACTATATACTGGAGGTTACAAATCGACCAACAAATAATATAATGAGTGGTAGCATCGATACATCATCGTACACATCATATAACTTATTTTCTAATACCATCTGCATGCAAACTTTGAATTTTGACCTATAAGTAACTATTTGACAAACAAGATAGTAAGTATCCACTTCAGTTGCATAAAATTACTTCATCTTTAACAATATGTTTGGAGGTTACGAATTGACCGACAAAAATGGTATCGAATTGACCACTGATTTTAGATAGGTTACGAATTGACCATAAAATGGTTACGAATCGACCAAAAAAACGAGGTTACGAATCGGTTAGGTTACGAATTGACCTGTATTCAGAACAGACACCTTGAGGAAAATTATCAAAAGTGCTAACTTTGTGTTTAGTATTGAGACTAATGTTCTCGTGCATCAATAACAGCCTGACAGACTCCTCACGCTTCTAGTGAACCATTGAATGTAAAATTGTGGGCTCCGAGCCCATTCTTCCGGAAGTGCCTCAGAACTGTCAGGTAGTTGTAGGCTTGACTGGACACTCAGATATCACTTTCTGTGGCATATCCAATTTAGGTCCGAAGATTGAGCGGGCCAGTCCATTCTCTTTCAAGGTACTGATTGTAGTGGCCCTATGAGAACGGGCATTATCTTCCATGAAAATTAGCTCTGAACTAAAAGCACCTGCGTATGGACGAACATGAACTTCCAAGATCTCATTTACATACTTCACACAGAGACGTAAAAAATAACAGAGACGGTATAGGGTCGCTGAACACTAGTAAATTTTTTTACTTTTCCATGCACTTCCTAGAGTAAAACAAACTGACCTATATCTATCTAAAAATCAACTAAATGTTGATCTAATGATAAAAAGATATTTTGAAATTAACTTCTTGACATTTCCAATACTAATAAACTGGTTCTCGTTTCATGTAGTGCGCACCGTAAACTGGTTCCCGTTGACTTGTGTGTACAAAGCATTTGGTGCACTGCAACATGGAACGGGAACAAGTTTATGCGCACCGTACAGGCAGAGTTCTCTTCCTTATATTTGTAAACTGGTTCTCGTTTCATGTTCGTCGGCCTTTCATGTCAGAAGAGGCTAAGAGGTTAACCCAATTTACTGAAACATCAACATTACTAATTATTATGTTAAAAGGTACGTTGTCATCTCACAGTACCATTTGTAATTAAATGGACATAGGCTAATGTTTTACCAAAATATCATACAGTTAACTTAGGTTCTACTTTCGGTTTGACCATTTCTCGAAAATATCTCAGAAAGTCATATATTTCATAATCAGATTGTTTTGCAAATGAAATTAATTTACGTTATTGAATTTTTTTTTTTTTCATATAAAGATCGGCTACAGACCAAGTTGGGATAATTCATGAGCATGCATGGTCCATAAGTTTACAACTGACAAACAGTGCAGTGTGAATGTTTTGATCATTTAGTTTATCTAACTTCCACGTTTTGAAAATGAATGCAGAAGAGAACAGAGTATCTCATATTCCTGTAGTGTTGACAGGATTTCTCGTCACTGTTTCTTTGTTGTCAAGGACATCCACTTCTATCTTAACCCCAGTATGGTTAGATTTCAAAAACAATCACTCATCTACTACAGACTCTTGCGATGCTTCGGTATCAGATCACCAAATTGATGCATATTCTATCTTGTTCATTGCAACATTCATATTTTTTGTGGCGACTGGTGTTGGATTGATTGTAACAAAGTGTTTCTTCCCCAAATTAATCACGGATGAAGACAGAAATTATGACAAGAAACAGTTTGCATTGATTGGCTTGTCTGACACTGTTTCAGCATTATGTTTTCTGTATGCTAGCAGTGGATGTAGGACAGCACCTTACTTACAGTCTATTGCTGCTAACTTTGCTGTTCCTGTTACATTTTTCATAAGGTATGATTTAATGTTTTTAAGTTTATTCCAACTACAGTCAAGCCTGTGTTAGTGGCCACCTCTAAATAAAGGCCACCATGTAAGTAAAGGCCATTCTTTTAAAGTCATCATTAATCATTTAGAACAAAATTACATCCAATTAAAGGCTGCCTGTCAATAAAGGCCATATTTTGTCGTTCCCAAGGGTGGCCTTTTTTCATTGGTTTGACTGTGGGTGAATACCAGAAAATGACAAATAATGTACATTCCAATTGGCTGTAAGGTTGTACTCCTATTTACAAAGATAGTCTATTACATTATGATCCTTTTTACCAGATTAAATAATCTGATGCTTAAGAAGGAACTGTCATTTGTGTCTTACCTGTTACCTTTGAAGTTTAGGTTGACTTCCTATATGCCAGTACATTTTATGTTCATGTAGGCAATGTTGCAGATCATGATGAATTTTAATCATACGCATCATGAACTCTACAGAACAAGTACAAGTGAAGATACATTTGACTTCTAGTATAATAGTGAGTTTTGTTCTGTCATGCAGTGTTAGTGTGCATGTAACAATAAATCTATATTATAAATAGTATGTTATGTTGCAATAATTAAGTCCTTCAGGCTTAACACTATATAGTATATATACCACCTAAGAGACATTTAGAAACATTACACTACCATATCATAATTTGAAATGCCCAAGTTATTACAATTAGTCAGCTATAATCACTATTAAGTACTACTTTTAAAAGTCTCAATAAATCTGTTGAATTTTCATGATTACGGAGAGTTGATATTCATGATCCTTCATAATTATATAGTTACAATTAAGGTCTATTAAAAAACACACGTGTTCTAAAGTTAAATTGTTTAATTGATATTGTAAACTGATTTCATATGTACCGGTATATATATGCTGAGTGAAATAAAATAAACTTGATACAAAATGTACTAAAGTACATACTTTGAAATACTCCAAGAAAAAACCCAATACATGTACTTAGCAACTTCACACTAGTTACATACTTTTAACCTCATGTTGAAATTTTTCATCTTACATCCAGGTACTTGGTACTACGTAAGCGACCTACATGCAGAAAGATGACATGTGCCATTCTTGTTCTGTTTGCGGAGTTCACAGCTTTACTTCCTGATATCTTTCCATCATTAGAGAGTGAAAGAGCTAGAAAGAATGAAGGAGGTGCTGATGGCGTGGCTGGTGTTTTATGGCCAATGTGTTTCTTCTTTGGATTTGTATGTTGAAAAAAACAACTTCATCTACACATCAAAATTAAACATAATATCGATACATGTAATAATATTAAAAATTTAAAAAAGCAAATTTCAGCTTTCAGTGAACGCAAGGAATAGGATAATTAATTTGATATCTTGTTATATTGTGCAACATAATTTACATAACTTGAAAAAGGCTGCAGAGTACAAACGTACTGTTGACCTTTCTTCAGAGGGGTATTTGTTTTGTCAATAAGTATTTACAAAAAAGAGGCGTTAGTTCATTTTAATAATGATTATTATTCACTGGTATTTGTTAAGCAGTTTTTTTTGTACTGTCTGTGTATGTCTGCACTTATTTTACAGATTCCACTGGCCCTTTTGTCAGTATATATGGAGAAAGCAGTGAAATCATCTTCTACAGTAGACTCTACAGATAGCAGAGATGGGAGCTTGTCCCCAGTAAATCAACACAAACTAGGCTTGAACATTGTTTATTTCCTGTTCTGGACTTATTTCTTCAGTTTCTTATCCCTTTTCTTGTTATTCTGGATTGATATTATACCAGGATTTGGAATGTCTGATGGTCTCATGGAGTTTGTGAAAGGGTAATTCTAAGTTTTTCTAAGTTAACACCCTTCCCTTAGGCCGTCCTTAAGATAATGTTTGTTTGTGGTAACCCTACCCAGAGAATTTTCAGTGGGTAGGTAGGATTTTTTTTTCACCATATATTTTTTATAATGAACCTAAAATACATGTCGAATTGAAAAAAAAAATTACTTAATAAAAAGTTGAAGCCAATAAAGATGTGTATGGAACGAACGACAAAGTTGTTAATAAAAAGTTTTAATGGCCCTTTTTGGTGAGTAGGTTGCGTTTCCATGTTCAAAATATTTTTAAGGTTCGCCATATTATCATCTCACCCTTTCGATGAACAAAATACTTAGGTCCGCATAAAAATTAAGGCGCGCCAAGCGAGTGACGGCTTAAGCTGAACTATCTTCAGTTTCCAAAAATATAATTGAAATATTGGGTGCAAATGAATACACCATTTTCTCAATTGTTTAGTTCATTTTGTATAATTACAGATTTTGGTTCAATGTGAAGTGTTTCCTTGGGTACGAAGGTTGTAGAGGAATGATCAATGTTATATCTGGTGTATGTGTTTTCTTGTTGTTTGTCAATCGTCTAGTCAATGCCTACTTTCTACGCTATCTGGAAGGTGCCAACTACTTGGTGATAATAACTGTAAGTTTAAACCATAAACATAAATTTCTAAGTGCTGTTACTATCCATATAACAAATTAACACTTAAAATTCCATGCCAATCAATATGCTACCTTGATTTTTTTACTCAATTTTCCTTTTTTATACCTCTGCAAACAAAGTTTGAGAGGAGGTATATTGGCGTCACTCTGTCAGTTGGTTGATCCCTCTGTCCGCATATAATATCACAAGTTCATGGAGCGAACTACTCCGCATTCTTCAGGCGATTACAATGAAACTTGAATTATGTCATCACCATGAAGTAAGATGTGTAAGACACAATTTTCATGCCCAGTGAATCATTCATTCAAGAGTTATGTGCCCTTGAACTTAGCCATTTAGTGTACTATTGCATTCTTAGTGTCAAAGCGACGGTAGGGGTATTAGTCACCTGTGACTAGCTCTAGTTGAATTTCTTTCCATGCAATCATTATAATAGTGATATTATTCTGGGCCTGTATTCATAAAGCTCCTAAGGGAAAAAATATTTCTTTAAGTTTGAGGATTTACCTTAGATTTCTATGATTTTGCCTTCGATTTGAGTAAATTTCTTTGGTGGTATTCATCAGAACTTTAAGGAAAAAGTTGAGGGGAAAATAAAATGGCCAAATGGTAGACCCTTTCCACCATTATTTTACCAGTTTCCTCATGCTAACTATAGTAAATATGAACTTATTTGATGTACAAATACATACTGATATCATAAATCATATTATATAAATCTTATTTATTTGCACATAGTCCCAAAAATGTTCATTACGAGTACAGAATTTAACACATTTGAGAACAACCTTGGTAATGTGTCATCATTTATGTTCTAGGAATTCTTTACTTATCTAGATTTAGAATCAAGACCACACTTCATCTCCTTATGGTGATTTTAACATTATGGTTCTACTGTATATTTGAAATATATACTAACATTATAACATTACGGTATAAGTCGTGGGTCAAGTCATTATAAGGTTGATGTTCCTTTAATGAACTTCGTATATTCTATCATGGCGCAAATATGTTTTGAGATTATGGCCAATGTAATTGAGTTTTGAGCTTACAGTACAACCTCTCAAGAGTGGCCCTCTGTGGAGCAATAATCTCTCTATAACAACACGTTCAAAATTTCCTTAAGCTGATATTTACTTTAAATTTAACTTCTGTAGAGCAACAACCTCTAAACAAGAGCCAATATTTGCAGCTCCCACTTAGTGTTGCTCTACAGAGGTTGTACTGTATAGTGAAGTATAGTTCCACTTAAGGACATTAATTTTGTCACTTTTCACTGACGCACACTCTTCACGTGTCAAAGTTGTCAGGAATTGGGTTAATATCAGTGAAAATAAATGGCAACTTCAGTTGTCATAAACAAACAACAAATGGCATTTGTGCAAGCTTTGGTTTAGGTTCAATTTTAACTGTAAGAGTTATAATTTGTTCAAAGAGTTCAAATTATAGCCACATTTATGTTCACTAAAACTTCCTGTTCTAGATATCGCATGACAAAGTTAATTTTTTTTTTGCTATAAGCTGTTTACATGTAACTTGAGACTACACAAAATGAAAACTTTATCTAAATAATCACGGTAAGGAAATTATAGATATTTAAATCCTTGAGTATATAACTAGGGGGTCGAGTTCAAGTAAATACATTTTGTTATCGTGTTGGATGAGAAAGAAAGTGTTTTCTTAATTTTGAATGATGTTTTGTGGTTGAAACATTTCAGTCCTTGCAGACTCCTCTTGTTTTCTTATTCTTCACACTATTTGATGAGAATCCAGTGAAATGGCACCCACATGCTTATGTCTCCACATGGCTTAGTGTTGCAGCACTCTTGATCATGATACCAGCTATTTATATTTATGACACAGGGTAAGTGGTGCTCTAAGGGTATTAGTATCATTCTAAATTGAATCTTATAATTATTGGTAAATAGTTAGATTTTATTATTGAATGAACAGGTGGTATTATGTAAACTGTATATTTATTTGTTAAACATGTGGTATAAATGCGCTTAACTGTGATTGCAGTCTTCAAAATGAGTTCATTTCCTGGTGTTTTTTTTTTATTGATTAACAACATTGATAAAAGAGATCATGTGACCACTAATTGTTACCATTGACCCGCCTTTGTGGTCGAGTGTTTAAGGTCGCTGACTTCAAATCACTGTAACTTCTAACTGATAGAGGGTTGTGGGTTTGAGCCCAGCTACTGACCATGTGTCTTTATGTGAGAAAGTAGGCAGTTGCTTACGGATGATGGGAGTCCAGTACTGGTTCTTCCCAGGAAGGATGATTAGGTGAACTGTCCACCTCATATGACTCTGACTGTTGAAAAGGGGTGTAAAACCCGGTGAAACAAACAAAACAAACATATGGTTACCAGCTTACTGATGTTTATGCTGTCTGAACAAACAATGGACTAGGGATTGTTTTATTTTTCTGCTCTGTAAGTATTGAAATTATGTGAAGCACATGTTTATGATGTATAACTGTCTAACTGTTTTCTGTTACATTGTTATAGTGCAAAGGAAGTGACGTCATCAGAGCCTGATGTGTTTACAGTACAGGATGGTCACCATGACAACGTTCATCATGTTGATCAATCAACACAAATTGACAACCCAAGTGAAACAAGTCGACTTCTTCAATATTGATCTCCACAAACTGTGACATAAAGTTTTTAGATTGCTATAAATTGGAGGATTTACATATTTACAACATATATTTTTGTTTTAAAATATAGTTATGGCCCCTTTTTGACTTAACTCTCAGCAGGGGGCATCGTGTCCTCCGGACACATTCTAGTTAGACATGAAACTAATCAGTAGGCTTAAGTTAAACAACAAAGTGTCCTTTAGCCATTATAACAATATGATTTCTTCTGTAATGATATTGTTAAAACGAACAAACAAACATGTAACTAGGTTGTGTCAAAAAATATATGCTTAAACCAATCTTTCTTATTTTCGCAAAATCTTATTTTTTCTCAACTGTTTGTTCTATGGTAACATGAAAGCGCATTGTTTTAAAATCAATGCTTTTTAGAAAATATTCAATTCTTCTATTTTTAGCTCACCAGATCACAAAGTGCTCATGGTGAGCTATTGTGAATCGTGTGATGTCCGTCGTCCGTGTGTGTGTGCGTCAACAATTGCTTTAAACATCTCCTTCTTAACCAGTCGGCCAATTTCAACGAAACTTTACATGGATGTTCCTTGCATGAAGCTCAACCAAATTAGTTAAAAAAAAAAATTTCATTAAAAACTGGTTGCCATGGCAACCAATAGGAAAAACTCAAAATTGGGCCGCCCCAGGGATCACTTAATTTTACATAGGCTTATATAGGGAAATATTAAAAATCTTCTTGTCAGAAACTACAATGCCTAGAGTTTAGATATTAGGTGTGTAGCATTGTCTAGTGGACTTCTACCAAGTTTGTTCAAATTATTATTCTAGGGTCAAAATTGGCCCCGCCCCAGGGGTCACTTGATTTTTTTTTTAGACTTATATAGGGAAAGTTTAAAAATCTTCTTGTCGGAAACTACAATGCCTAGAGTTTAGATATTTGGTGTGTAGCATTTTCTAGTGGACCTCTACCAAGTTTGTTCAAATTATTGTTCTAGGGTAAAAATTGGCCCCACCCCAGGGGTCACTTGATTTTATATAGACTTATATAGGGAAAGTTTAAAAATCTTCTTGTCAGAAACTACATTGCCTAGAGTTTAGATATTTGGTGTGGAGCATTGTCTGGTAGACGTCTACCAAGTTTGTTCAAATTATTGCCGTAGCGGCAAATTGGCTCCGTCCCCGGGTCACTTAATTTTACAAAGGCTCATGATAATTTTCTGTAAGAGTCTTTTTATCTGGTGAGCGATATAGGGCCATCATGGCCCTCTTGTTTTGTTTTATTTGTTATTTGTTATTATTGTGCATGTTTGTTTATGAATTCTATACAATCAAATATAATGTGATAATTAATAGTTATACCCCTAGATATGAAATATATGGGGGCTATATTCGATTCACGCTTGTCGGTCGGTCGGTCGGTCGGTCGGTCCGTGCGTCTGTAGACACAATTTGTTCGGACAATTTCTCAGCAACTGCTTACAGGAATTCAATAAAACTTCACAGAAGTGATCAGTAGTAAGGCTAGTTGTGCATGCTGTAACCATTTTTGCTTGGATTAATTTTCACTGAGTTATAGCCCTTTGTTATTTTATACAGTATATACAATAGGCAAATTTGTCTAGACTATTTTCATTAACTACCACTGGAATTCAATGAAACTTCACAGAAGTCATAAGTAGTTATCTTAGTTGTGCATGCATTATGCTTGTCTTGTTTGGTTAAATTTTCACCGAATTATGGCCCTTTGTTGTTTTTTATAGAGTGTATATACAATATCTCAGCAACTACTTATAGGAATTCAATGAAACTTCACAGAAGTTATAAAAAGTAAGCCAAGTTGTACTTGCAATAAGCAGGGTTTGCTTGAATTAATTTTCACTGAGTTATGGCCCTTTGTTCAATACAATAGGTAAATTTTGTCAAAACTGTTTCTCAGCAACTACATTGTACATGCAGGAATTCAGTGAAACTTCTTGGAAGTGATAAGTAGTTTGCCAAGTTGTGCATGTCTACAATATGTTTTGTCCAAGTAACTGTTAATGAGTTATGGCCCTTTGTTAATTTTTTATATACATGTAATATTTATTTAGACATTGGTCAGGATATTTCTAAGCAACAATTTGCAGGTATTAAAAAATGAAAATGCGTTATATTTTCCTTTGTAAAATGTAACAATGACTGTGTCAAAGTGACATCTGGGGGTATTCATTACCTTTAGTGATAGTTCTAGTTTTTTATGTGTTTGGGTGTTTTTTTATACATCTGCTTGTATTGATTTATTTTGCAATATTTTTTCACTTCAAGGTTGTCTGACATTCCATATTTTTGTCACTAAAAAGACAGAAAAAATACAAGAGCATGTCCTTAGGTTCATATGTAATGACTACACATCATCATTCCACAATCTTTCTATTAAATAAAAGATACCTTGATTGAAATTGAGACTTTTTAGACTTTTTATAGGTCTTCCCTTTTCCACTTGCACTTGCTGAATATAAAAGAAGAACAGTATCAGTACAGATATACAAATATTGTAAAAAATTCCTCATGTAAGGGGATCAGCTCCTTCCATTACAGGGCTGCCAAACTGTGGAACATGCTTCCATGACATTTCTCTTTCACAGTTTGGTCAGCTCCTGGGATAAAGAGTGCTGTTCCTGTGTCTGTTGCCAATAGACAAGTTTAGACTCAGATTATCTCTAGTATCCATGTGTGTGTGTTTTTAACTTCCTTGCTGTGATTTCTATCATGTACTTAGTATGTGTTTTTAGCTCACCTGGCACAGAGTGGCAAGGTGAGTTTTAGGATCCAAGGCTTTTTGTGTCTACACCAACTGGGATGACACCTAAACAAGAGAATAAATGGATTGAACTGGTGATTATCTTTTATGCCCCCGTATCGATAGATCAGGGGCATATTGTTTTTGGTTTCTCTGTTTGTCTGTCTGTCTGTTTGTATATAGACTTATATAGGGAAAGTTTAAAAATCTTCTTGTCAGAAACTACAATGCCTAGAGTTTAGATATTTGGTGTGTAGCATTTTCTAGTAGACCTCTACCAAGTTTGTTCAAATTATTGTTCTAGGGTAAAAATTGGCCCCACCCCAGGGGTCACTTGATTTTATGTAGACTTATATAGGGAAAGTTTAAAAATCTTCTTGTCAGAAACTACATTGCCTAGAGTTTAGATATTTGGTGTGGAGCATTGTCTGGTAGACGTCTACCAAGTTTGTTCAAATTATTGCCGTAGCGGCAAATTGGCTCCGTCCCCGGGTCACTTAATTTTACAAAGGCTCATGATAATTTTCTGTAAGAGTCTTTTTATCTGGTGAGCGATATAGGGCCATCATGGCCCTCTTGTTTTGTTTTATTTGTTATTTGTTATTATTATGCATGTTTGTTTATGAATTCTATACAATCAAATATAATGTGATAATTAATAGTTATACCCCTAGATATGAAATATATGGGGGCTATATTGGATTCACGCTTGTCGGTCGGTCGGTCCGTGCGTCTGTAGACACAATTTGTCCGGACAATTTCTCAGCAACTGCTAACAGGAATTCAATAAAACTTCACAGAAGTGATCAGTAGTAAGGCTAGTTGTGCATGCTGTAACCATTTTTGCTTGGATTAATTTTCACTGAGTTATAGCCCTTTGTTATTTTATACAGTATATACAATAGGCAAATTTGTCTAGACTATTTTCATTAACTACCACTGGAATTCAATGAAACTTCACAGAAGTCATAAGTAGTTATCTTAGTTGTGCATGCATTATGCTTGTCTTGTTTGGTTAAATTTTCACCGAATTATGGCCCTTTGTTGTTTTTTATAGAGTGTATATACAATATCTCAGCAACTACTTATAGGAATTCAATGAAACTTCACAGAAGTTATAAAAAGTTAGCCAAGTTGTGCATGCAATAAGCAGGGTCTGCTTGAATTAATTTTCACTGAGTTATGGCCCTTTGTTCAATACAATAGGTAAATTTTGTCAAAACTGTTTCTCAGCAACTACATTGTACATGCAGGAATTCAGTGAAACTTCTTGGAAGTAGTTTGCCAAGTTGTGCATGTCTACAATATGTTTTGTCCAAGTAAATGTTAATGAGTTATGGCCCTTTGTTAATTTTTTATATACATGTTATATTTATTTAGACATTGGTCAGGATATTTCTAAGCAACAATTTGAAGGTATTAAAAAATGAAAATGCGTTATATTGTCCTTTGTAAAATGTAACAATGACTGTGTCAAAGTGACATCTGGGGGTATTCATTACCTTTAGTGATAGTTCTAGTTTTTTATGCGTTTGGGTGTTTTTTTTATACATCTGCTTGTATTGATTTATTTTGCAATATTTTTTCACTTCAAGGTTGTCTGACATTCCATATTTTTGTCACTAAAAAGACGGAAAAAATACAAGAGCATGTTCTTAGGTTCATATGTAATGACTACACATCATCATTCCACAATCTTTCTATTAAATAAAAGATACCTTGATTGAAATTGAGACTTTTTAGACTTTTTATAGGTCTTCCCTTTTCCTCTTGCACTTGCTGAATATAAAAGAAGAACAGTATCAGTTCAGATATACAAATATTGTAAAAATTCCTCATGTAAGGGGATCAGCTCCTTCCATTACAGGGCTGCCAAACTGTGGAACATGCTTCCATGACATTTCTCTTTCACAGTTTGGTCAGCTCCTGGGATAGAGAGTGCTGTTCCTGTGTCTGTTGCCAATAGACAAGTTTAGACTCAGATTATCTCTAGTATCCATGTGTGTGTGTTTTTAACTTCCTTGCTGTGATTTCTATCATGTACTTAGTATGTGTTTTTAGCTCACCTGGCACAGAGTGGCAAGGTGAGTTTTAGGATCCAAGGCTTTTTGTGTCTACACCAACTGGGATGACACCTAAACAAGAGAATAAATGGATTGAACTGGTGATTATCTTTTATGCCCCCGTATCGATAGATCAGGGGCATATTGTTTTTGGTTTCTCTGTTTGTCTGTCTGTCTGTTTGTATATAGACTTATATAGGGAAAGTTTAAAAATCTTCTTGTCAGAAACTACAATGCCTAGAGTTTAGATATTTGGTGTGTAGCATTTTCTAGTAGACCTCTACCAAGTTTGTTCAAATTATTGTTCTAGGGTAAAAATTGGCCCCACCCCAGGGGTCACTTGATTTTATGTAGACTTATATAGGGAAAGTTTAAAAATCTTCTTGTCAGAAACTACATTGCCTAGAGTTTAGATATTTGGTGTGGAGCATTGTCTGGTAGACGTCTACCAAGTTTGTTCAAATTATTGCCGTAGCGGCAAATTGGCTCCGTCCCCGGGTCACTTAATTTTACAAAGGCTCATGATAATTTTCTGTAAGAGTCTTTTTATCTGGTGAGTGATATAGGGCCATCATGGCCCTCTTGTTTTGTTTTATTTGTTATTATTATGCATGTTTGTTTATGAATTCTATACAATCAAATATAATGTGATAATTAATAGTTATACCCCTAGATATGAAATATATGGGGGCTATATTGGATTCACGCTTGTCGGTCGGTCGGTCCGTGCGTCTGTAGACACAATTTGTCCGGACAATTTCTCAGCAACTGCTAACAGGAATTCAATAAAACTTCACAGAAGTGATCAGTAGTAAGGCTAGTTGTGCATGCTGTAACCATTTTTGCTTGGATTAATTTTCACTGAGTTATAGCCCTTTGTTATTTTATACAGTATATACAATAGGCAAATTTGTCTAGACTATTTTCATTAACTACCACTGGAATTCAATGAAACTTCACAGAAGTCATAAGTAGTTATCTTAGTTGTGCATGCATTATGCTTGTCTTGTTTGGTTAAATTTTCACCGAATTATGGCCCTTTGTTGTTTTTTATAGAGTGTATATACAATATCTCAGCAACTACTTATAGGAATTCAATGAAACTTCACAGAAGTTATAAAAAGTTAGCCAAGTTGTGCATGCAATAAGCAGGGTCTGCTTGAATTAATTTTCACTGAGTTATGGCCCTTTGTTCAATACAATAGGTAAATTTTGTCAAAACTGTTTCTCAGCAACTACATTGTACATGCAGGAATTCAGTGAAACTTCTTGGAAGTGATAAGTAGTTTGCCAAGTTGTGCATGTCTACAATATGTTTTGTCCAAGTAAATGTTAATGAGTTATGGCCCTTTGTTAATTTTTTATATACATGTTATATTTATTTAGACATTGGTCAGGATATTTCTAAGCAACAATTTGAAGGTATTAAAAAATGAAAATGCGTTATATTTTCCTTTGTAAAATGTAACAATGACTGTGTCAAAGTGACATCTGGGGGTATTCATTACCTTTAGTGATAGTTCTAGTTTTTTATGCGTTTGGGTGTTTTTTTTATACATCTGCTTGTATTGATTTATTTTGCAATATTTTTTCACTTCAAGGTTGTCTGACATTCCATATTTTTGTCACTAAAAAGACGGAAAAAATACAAGAGCATGTTCTTAGGTTCATATGTAATGACTACACATCATCATTCCACAATCTTTCTATTAAATAAAAGATACCTTGATTGAAATTGAGACTTTTTAGACTTTTTATAGGTCTTCCCTTTTCCTCTTGCACTTGCTGAATATAAAAGAAGAACAGTATCAGTTCAGATATACAAATATTGTAAAAATTCCTCATGTAAGGGGATCAGCTCCTTCCATTACAGGGCTGCCAAACTGTGGAACATGCTTCCATGACATTTCTCTTTCACAGTTTGGTCAGCTCCTGGGATAGAGAGTGCTGTTCCTGTGTCTGTTGCCAATAGACAAGTTTAGACTCAGATTATCTCTAGTATCCATGTGTGTGTGTTTTTAACTTCCTTGCTGTGATTTCTATCATGTACTTAGTATGTGTTTTTAGCTCACCTGGCACAGAGTGGCAAGGTGAGTTTTAGGATCCAAGGCTTTTTGTGTCTACACCAACTGGGATGACACCTAAACAAGAGAATAAATGGATTGAACTGGTGATTATCTTTTATGCCCCCGTATCGATAGATCAGGGGCATATTGTTTTTGGTTTCTCTGTTTGTCTGTCTGTCTGTTTGTATATAGACTTATATAGGGAAAGTTTAAAAATCTTCTTGTCAGAAACTACAATGCCTAGAGTTTAGATATTTGGTGTGTAGCATTTTCTAGTAGACCTCTACCAAGTTTGTTCAAATTATTGTTCTAGGGTAAAAATTGGCCCCACCCCAGGGGTCACTTGATTTTATGTAGACTTATATAGGGAAAGTTTAAAAATCTTCTTGTCAGAAACTACATTGCCTAGAGTTTAGATATTTGGTGTGGAGCATTGTCTGGTAGACGTCTACCAAGTTTGTTCAAATTATTGCCGTAGCGGCAAATTGGCTCCGTCCCCGGGTCACTTAATTTTACAAAGGCTCATGATAATTTTCTGTAAGAGTCTTTTTATCTGGTGAGTGATATAGGGCCATCATGGCCCTCTTGTTTTGTTTTATTTGTTATTTGTTATTATTATGCATGTTTGTTTATGAATTCTATACAATCAAATATAATGTGATAATTAATAGTTATACCCCTAGATATGAAATATATGGGGGCTATATTGGATTCACGCTTGTCGGTCGGTCGGTCCGTGCGTCTGTAGACACAATTTGTCCGGACAATTTCTCAGCAACTGCTAACAGGAATTCAATAAAACTTCACAGAAGTGATCAGTAGTAAGGCTAGTTGTGCATGCTGTAACCATTTTTGCTTGGATTAATTTTCACTGAGTTATAGCCCTTTGTTATTTTATACAGTATATACAATAGGCAAATTTGTCTAGACTATTTTCATTAACTACCACTGGAATTCAATGAAACTTCACAGAAGTCATAAGTAGTTATCTTAGTTGTGCATGCATTATGCTTGTCTTGTTTGGTTAAATTTTCACCGAATTATGGCCCTTTGTTGTTTTTTATAGAGTGTATATACAATATCTCAGCAACTACTTATAGGAATTCAATGAAACTTCACAGAAGTTATAAAAAGTTAGCCAAGTTGTGCATGCAATAAGCAGGGTCTGCTTGAATTAATTTTCACTGAGTTATGGCCCTTTGTTCAATACAATAGGTAAATTTTGTCAAAACTGTTTCTCAGCAACTACATTGTACATGCAGGAATTCAGTGAAACTTCTTGGAAGTGATAAGTAGTTTGCCAAGTTGTGCATGTCTACAATATGTTTTGTCCAAGTAAATGTTAATGAGTTATGGCCCTTTGTTAATTTTTTATATACATGTTATATTTATTTAGACATTGGTCAGGATATTTCTAAGCAACAATTTGAAGGTATTAAAAAATGAAAATGCGTTATATTTTCCTTTGTAAAATGTAACAATGACTGTGTCAAAGTGACATCTGGGGGTATTCATTACCTTTAGTGATAGTTCTAGTTTTTTATGCGTTTGGGTGTTTTTTTTATACATCTGCTTGTATTGATTTATTTTGCAATATTTTTTCACTTCAAGGTTGTCTGACATTCCATATTTTTGTCACTAAAAAGACGGAAAAAATACAAGAGCATGTTCTTAGGTTCATATGTAATGACTACACATCATCATTCCACAATCTTTCTATTAAATAAAAGATACCTTGATTGAAATTGAGACTTTTTAGACTTTTTATAGGTCTTCCCTTTTCCTCTTGCACTTGCTGAATATAAAAGAAGAACAGTATCAGTTCAGATATACAAATATTGTAAAAATTCCTCATGTAAGGGGATCAGCTCCTTCCATTACAGGGCTGCCAAACTGTGGAACATGCTTCCATGACATTTCTCTTTCACAGTTTGGTCAGCTCCTGGGATAGAGAGTGCTGTTCCTGTGTCTGTTGCCAATAGACAAGTTTAGACTCAGATTATCTCTAGTATCCATGTGTGTGTGTTTTTAACTTCCTTGCTGTGATTTCTATCATGTACTTAGTATGTGTTTTTAGCTCACCTGGCACAGAGTGGCAAGGTGAGTTTTAGGATCCAAGGCTTTTTGTGTCTACACCAACTGGGATGACACCTAAACAAGAGAATAAATGGATTGAACTGGTGATTATCTTTTATGCCCCCGTATCGATAGATCAGGGGCATATTGTTTTTGGTTTCTCTGTTTGTCTGTCTGTCTGTTTGTATATAGACTTATATAGGGAAAGTTTAAAAATCTTCTTGTCAGAAACTACAATGCCTAGAGTTTAGATATTTGGTGTGTAGCATTTTCTAGTAGACCTCTACCAAGTTTGTTCAAATTATTGTTCTAGGGTAAAAATTGGCCCCACCCCAGGGGTCACTTGATTTTATGTAGACTTATATAGGGAAAGTTTAAAAATCTTCTTGTCAGAAACTACATTGCCTAGAGTTTAGATATTTGGTGTGGAGCATTGTCTGGTAGACGTCTACCAAGTTTGTTCAAATTATTGCCGTAGCGGCAAATTGGCTCCGTCCCCGGGTCACTTAATTTTACAAAGGCTCATGATAATTTTCTGTAAGAGTCTTTTTATCTGGTGAGTGATATAGGGCCATCATGGCCCTCTTGTTTTGTTTTATTTGTTATTATTATGCATGTTTGTTTATGAATTCTATACAATCAAATATAATGTGATAATTAATAGTTATACCCCTAGATATGAAATATATGGGGGCTATATTGGATTCACGCTTGTCGGTCGGTCGGTCCGTGCGTCTGTAGACACAATTTGTCCGGACAATTTCTCAGCAACTGCTAACAGGAATTCAATAAAACTTCACAGAAGTGATCAGTAGTAAGGCTAGTTGTGCATGCTGTAACCATTTTTGCTTGGATTAATTTTCACTGAGTTATAGCCCTTTGTTATTTTATACAGTATATACAATAGGCAAATTTGTCTAGACTATTTTCATTAACTACCACTGGAATTCAATGAAACTTCACAGAAGTCATAAGTAGTTATCTTAGTTGTGCATGCATTATGCTTGTCTTGTTTGGTTAAATTTTCACCGAATTATGGCCCTTTGTTGTTTTTTATAGAGTGTATATACAATATCTCAGCAACTACTTATAGGAATTCAATGAAACTTCACAGAAGTTATAAAAAGTTAGCCAAGTTGTGCATGCAATAAGCAGGGTCTGCTTGAATTAATTTTCACTGAGTTATGGCCCTTTGTTCAATACAATAGGTAAATTTTGTCAAAACTGTTTCTCAGCAACTACATTGTACATGCAGGAATTCAGTGAAACTTCTTGGAAGTGATAAGTAGTTTGCCAAGTTGTGCATGTCTACAATATGTTTTGTCCAAGTAAATGTTAATGAGTTATGGCCCTTTGTTAATTTTTTATATACATGTTATATTTATTTAGACATTGGTCAGGATATTTCTAAGCAACAATTTGAAGGTATTAAAAAATGAAAATGCGTTATATTTTCCTTTGTAAAATGTAACAATGACTGTGTCAAAGTGACATCTGGGGGTATTCATTACCTTTAGTGATAGTTCTAGTTTTTTATGCGTTTGGGTGTTTTTTTTATACATCTGCTTGTATTGATTTATTTTGCAATATTTTTTCACTTCAAGGTTGTCTGACATTCCATATTTTTGTCACTAAAAAGACGGAAAAAATACAAGAGCATGTTCTTAGGTTCATATGTAATGACTACACATCATCATTCCACAATCTTTCTATTAAATAAAAGATACCTTGATTGAAATTGAGACTTTTTAGACTTTTTATAGGTCTTCCCTTTTCCTCTTGCACTTGCTGAATATAAAAGAAGAACAGTATCAGTTCAGATATACAAATATTGTAAAAATTCCTCATGTAAGGGGATCAGCTCCTTCCATTACAGGGCTGCCAAACTGTGGAACATGCTTCCATGACATTTCTCTTTCACAGTTTGGTCAGCTCCTGGGATAGAGAGTGCTGTTCCTGTGTCTGTTGCCAATAGACAAGTTTAGACTCAGATTATCTCTAGTATCCATGTGTGTGTGTTTTTAACTTCCTTGCTGTGATTTCTATCATGTACTTAGTATGTGTTTTTAGCTCACCTGGCACAGAGTGGCAAGGTGAGTTTTAGGATCCAAGGCTTTTTGTGTCTACACCAACTGGGATGACACCTAAACAAGAGAATAAATGGATTGAACTGGTGATTATCTTTTATGCCCCCGTATCGATAGATCAGGGGCATATTGTTTTTGGTTTCTCTGTTTGTCTGTCTGTCTGTTTGTATATAGACTTATATAGGGAAAGTTTAAAAATCTTCTTGTCAGAAACTACAATGCCTAGAGTTTAGATATTTGGTGTGTAGCATTTTCTAGTAGACCTCTACCAAGTTTGTTCAAATTATTGTTCTAGGGTAAAAATTGGCCCCACCCCAGGGGTCACTTGATTTTATGTAGACTTATATAGGGAAAGTTTAAAAATCTTCTTGTCAGAAACTACATTGCCTAGAGTTTAGATATTTGGTGTGGAGCATTGTCTGGTAGACGTCTACCAAGTTTGTTCAAATTATTGCCGTAGCGGCAAATTGGCTCCGTCCCCGGGTCACTTAATTTTACAAAGGCTCATGATAATTTTCTGTAAGAGTCTTTTTATCTGGTGAGTGATATAGGGCCATCATGGCCCTCTTGTTTTGTTTTATTTGTTATTATTATGCATGTTTGTTTATGAATTCTATACAATCAAATATAATGTGATAATTAATAGTTATACCCCTAGATATGAAATATATGGGGGCTATATTGGATTCACGCTTGTCGGTCGGTCGGTCCGTGCGTCTGTAGACACAATTTGTCCGGACAATTTCTCAGCAACTGCTAACAGGAATTCAATAAAACTTCACAGAAGTGATCAGTAGTAAGGCTAGTTGTGCATGCTGTAACCATTTTTGCTTGGATTAATTTTCACTGAGTTATAGCCCTTTGTTATTTTATACAGTATATACAATAGGCAAATTTGTCTAGACTATTTTCATTAACTACCACTGGAATTCAATGAAACTTCACAGAAGTCATAAGTAGTTATCTTAGTTGTGCATGCATTATGCTTGTCTTGTTTGGTTAAATTTTCACCGAATTATGGCCCTTTGTTGTTTTTTATAGAGTGTATATACAATATCTCAGCAACTACTTATAGGAATTCAATGAAACTTCACAGAAGTTATAAAAAGTTAGCCAAGTTGTGCATGCAATAAGCAGGGTCTGCTTGAATTAATTTTCACTGAGTTATGGCCCTTTGTTCAATACAATAGGTAAATTTTGTCAAAACTGTTTCTCAGCAACTACATTGTACATGCAGGAATTCAGTGAAACTTCTTGGAAGTGATAAGTAGTTTGCCAAGTTGTGCATGTCTACAATATGTTTTGTCCAAGTAAATGTTAATGAGTTATGGCCCTTTGTTAATTTTTTATATACATGTTATATTTATTTAGACATTGGTCAGGATATTTCTAAGCAACAATTTGAAGGTATTAAAAAATGAAAATGCGTTATATTTTCCTTTGTAAAATGTAACAATGACTGTGTCAAAGTGACATCTGGGGGTATTCATTACCTTTAGTGATAGTTCTAGTTTTTTATGCGTTTGGGTGTTTTTTTTATACATCTGCTTGTATTGATTTATTTTGCAATATTTTTTCACTTCAAGGTTGTCTGACATTCCATATTTTTGTCACTAAAAAGACGGAAAAAATACAAGAGCATGTTCTTAGGTTCATATGTAATGACTACACATCATCATTCCACAATCTTTCTATTAAATAAAAGATACCTTGATTGAAATTGAGACTTTTTAGACTTTTTATAGGTCTTCCCTTTTCCTCTTGCACTTGCTGAATATAAAAGAAGAACAGTATCAGTTCAGATATACAAATATTGTAAAAATTCCTCATGTAAGGGGATCAGCTCCTTCCATTACAGGGCTGCCAAACTGTGGAACATGCTTCCATGACATTTCTCTTTCACAGTTTGGTCAGCTCCTGGGATAGAGAGTGCTGTTCCTGTGTCTGTTGCCAATAGACAAGTTTAGACTCAGATTATCTCTAGTATCCATGTGTGTGTGTTTTTAACTTCCTTGCTGTGATTTCTATCATGTACTTAGTATGTGTTTTTAGCTCACCTGGCACAGAGTGGCAAGGTGAGTTTTAGGATCCAAGGCTTTTTGTGTCTACACCAACTGGGATGACACCTAAACAAGAGAATAAATGGATTGAACTGGTGATTATCTTTTATGCCCCCGTATCGATAGATCAGGGGCATATTGTTTTTGGTTTCTCTGTTTGTCTGTCTGTCTGTTTGTATATAGACTTATATAGGGAAAGTTTAAAAATCTTCTTGTCAGAAACTACAATGCCTAGAGTTTAGATATTTGGTGTGTAGCATTTTCTAGTAGACCTCTACCAAGTTTGTTCAAATTATTGTTCTAGGGTAAAAATTGGCCCCACCCCAGGGGTCACTTGATTTTATGTAGACTTATATAGGGAAAGTTTAAAAATCTTCTTGTCAGAAACTACATTGCCTAGAGTTTAGATATTTGGTGTGGAGCATTGTCTGGTAGACGTCTACCAAGTTTGTTCAAATTATTGCCGTAGCGGCAAATTGGCTCCGTCCCCGGGTCACTTAATTTTACAAAGGCTCATGATAATTTTCTGTAAGAGTCTTTTTATCTGGTGAGCGATATAGGGCCATCATGGCCCTCTTGTTTTGTTTTATTTGTTATTTGTTATTATTATGCATGTTTGTTTATGAATTCTATACAATCAAATATAATGTGATAATTAATAGTTATACCCCTAGATATGAAATATATGGGGGCTATATTGGATTCACGCTTGTCGGTCGGTCGGTCCGTGCGTCTGTAGACACAATTTGTCCGGACAATTTCTCAGCAACTGCTAACAGGAATTCAATAAAACTTCACAGAAGTGATCAGTAGTAAGGCTAGTTGTGCATGCTGTAACCATTTTTGCTTGGATTAATTTTCACTGAGTTATAGCCCTTTGTTATTTTATACAGTATATACAATAGGCAAATTTGTCTAGACTATTTTCATTAACTACCACTGGAATTCAATGAAACTTCACAGAAGTCATAAGTAGTTATCTTAGTTGTGCATGCATTATGCTTGTCTTGTTTGGTTAAATTTTCACCGAATTATGGCCCTTTGTTGTTTTTTATAGAGTGTATATACAATATCTCAGCAACTACTTATAGGAATTCAATGAAACTTCACAGAAGTTATAAAAAGTTAGCCAAGTTGTGCATGCAATAAGCAGGGTCTGCTTGAATTAATTTTCACTGAGTTATGGCCCTTTGTTCAATACAATAGGTAAATTTTGTCAAAACTGTTTCTCATCAACTACATTGTACATGCAGGAATTCAGTGAAACTTCTTGGAAGTAGTTTGCCAAGTTGTGCATGTCTACAATATGTTTTGTCCAAGTAAATGTTAATGAGTTATGGCCCTTTGTTAATTTTTTATATACATGTTATATTTATTTAGACATTGGTCAGGATATTTCTAAGCAACAATTTGAAGGTATTAAAAAATGAAAATGCGTTATATTTTCCTTTGTAAAATGTAACAATGACTGTGTCAAAGTGACATCTGGGGGTATTCATTACCTTTAGTGATAGTTCTAGTTTTTTATGCGTTTGGGTGTTTTTTTTATACATCTGCTTGTATTGATTTATTTTGCAATATTTTTTCACTTCAAGGTTGTCTGACATTCCATATTTTTGTCACTAAAAAGACGGAAAAAATACAAGAGCATGTTCTTAGGTTCATATGTAATGACTACACATCATCATTCCACAATCTTTCTATTAAATAAAAGATACCTTGATTGAAATTGAGACTTTTTAGACTTTTTATAGGTCTTCCCTTTTCCTCTTGCACTTGCTGAATATAAAAGAAGAACAGTATCAGTTCAGATATACAAATATTGTAAAAATTCCTCATGTAAGGGGATCAGCTCCTTCCATTACAGGGCTGCCAAACTGTGGAACATGCTTCCATGACATTTCTCTTTCACAGTTTGGTCAGCTCCTGGGATAGAGAGTGCTGTTCCTGTGTCTGTTGCCAATAGACAAGTTTAGACTCAGATTATCTCTAGTATCCATGTGTGTGTGGTTTTAACTTCCTTGCTGTGATTTCTATCATGTACTTAGTATGTGTTTTTAGCTCACCTGGCACAGAGTGGCAAGGTGAGTTTTAGGATCCAAGGCTTTTTGTGTCTACACCAACTGGGATGACACCTAAACAAGAGAATAAATGGATTGAACTGGTGATTATCTTTTATGCCCCCGTATCGATAGATCAGGGGCATATTGTTTTTGGTTTCTCTGTTTGTCTGTCTGTCTGTTTGTATATAGACTTATATAGGGAAAGTTTAAAAATCTTCTTGTCAGAAACTACAATGCCTAGAGTTTAGATATTTGGTGTGTAGCATTTTCTAGTAGACCTCTACCAAGTTTGTTCAAATTATTGTTCTAGGGTAAAAATTGGCCCCACCCCAGGGGTCACTTGATTTTATGTAGACTTATATAGGGAAAGTTTAAAAATCTTCTTGTCAGAAACTACATTGCCTAGAGTTTAGATATTTGGTGTGGAGCATTGTCTGGTAGACGTCTACCAAGTTTGTTCAAATTATTGCCGTAGCGGCAAATTGGCTCCGTCCCCGGGTCACTTAATTTTACAAAGGCTCATGATAATTTTCTGTAAGAGTCTTTTTATCTGGTGAGTGATATAGGGCCATCATGGCCCTCTTGTTTTGTTTTATTTGTTATTTGTTATTATTATGCATGTTTGTTTATGAATTCTATACAATCAAATATAATGTGATAATTAATAGTTATACCCCTAGATATGAAATATATGGGGGCTATATTGGATTCACGCTTGTCGGTCGGTCGGTCCGTGCGTCTGTAGACACAATTTGTCCGGACAATTTCTCAGCAACTGCTAACAGGAATTCAATAAAACTTCACAGAAGTGATCAGTAGTAAGGCTAGTTGTGCATGCTGTAACCATTTTTGCTTGGATTAATTTTCACTGAGTTATAGCCCTTTGTTATTTTATACAGTATATACAATAGGCAAATTTGTCTAGACTATTTTCATTAACTACCACTGGAATTCAATGAAACTTCACAGAAGTCATAAGTAGTTATCTTAGTTGTGCATGCATTATGCTTGTCTTGTTTGGTTAAATTTTCACCGAATTATGGCCCTTTGTTGTTTTTTATAGAGTGTATATACAATATCTCAGCAACTACTTATAGGAATTCAATGAAACTTCACAGAAGTTATAAAAAGTTAGCCAAGTTGTGCATGCAATAAGCAGGGTCTGCTTGAATTAATTTTCACTGAGTTATGGCCCTTTGTTCAATACAATAGGTAAATTTTGTCAAAACTGTTTCTCAGCAACTACATTGTACATGCAGGAATTCAGTGAAACTTCTTGGAAGTAGTTTGCCAAGTTGTGCATGTCTACAATATGTTTTGTCCAAGTAAATGTTAATGAGTTATGGCCCTTTGTTAATTTTTTATATACATGTTATATTTATTTAGACATTGGTCAGGATATTTCTAAGCAACAATTTGAAGGTATTAAAAAATGAAAATGCGTTATATTTTCCTTTGTAAAATGTAACAATGACTGTGTCAAAGTGACATCTGGGGGTATTCATTACCTTTAGTGATAGTTCTAGTTTTTTATGCGTTTGGGTGTTTTTTTTATACATCTGCTTGTATTGATTTATTTTGCAATATTTTTTCACTTCAAGGTTGTCTGACATTCCATATTTTTGTCACTAAAAAGACGGAAAAAATACAAGAGCATGTTCTTAGGTTCATATGTAATGACTACACATCATCATTCCACAATCTTTCTATTAAATAAAAGATACCTTGATTGAAATTGAGACTTTTTAGACTTTTTATAGGTCTTCCCTTTTCCTCTTGCACTTGCTGAATATAAAAGAAGAACAGTATCAGTTCAGATATACAAATATTGTAAAAATTCCTCATGTAAGGGGATCAGCTCCTTCCATTACAGGGCTGCCAAACTGTGGAACATGCTTCCATGACATTTCTCTTTCACAGTTTGGTCAGCTCCTGGGATAGAGAGTGCTGTTCCTGTGTCTGTTGCCAATAGACAAGTTTAGACTCAGATTATCTCTAGTATCCATGTGTGTGTGTTTTTAACTTCCTTGCTGTGATTTCTATCATGTACTTAGTATGTGTTTTTAGCTCACCTGGCACAGAGTGGCAAGGTGAGTTTTAGGATCCAAGGCTTTTTGTGTCTACACCAACTGGGATGACACCTAAACAAGAGAATAAATGGATTGAACTGGTGATTATCTTTTATGCCCCCGTATCGATAGATCAGGGGCATATTGTTTTTGGTTTCTCTGTTTGTCTGTCTGTCTGTTTGTATATAGACTTATATAGGGAAAGTTTAAAAATCTTCTTGTCAGAAACTACAATGCCTAGAGTTTAGATATTTGGTGTGTAGCATTTTCTAGTAGACCTCTACCAAGTTTGTTCAAATTATTGTTCTAGGGTAAAAATTGGCCCCACCCCAGGGGTCACTTGATTTTATGTAGACTTATATAGGGAAAGTTTAAAAATCTTCTTGTCAGAAACTTCATTGCCTAGAGTTTAGATATTTGGTGTGGAGCATTGTCTGGTAGACGTCTACCAAGTTTGTTCAAATTATTGCCGTAGCGGCAAATTGGCTCCGTCCCCGGGTCACTTAATTTTACAAAGGCTCATGATAATTTTCTGTAAGAGTCTTTTTATCTGGTGAGTGATATAGGGCCATCATGGCCCTCTTGTTTTGTTTTATTTGTTATTTGTTATTATTATGCATGTTTGTTTATGAATTCTATACAATCAAATATAATGTGATAATTAATAGTTATACCCCTAGATATGAAATATATGGGGGCTATATTGGATTCACGCTTGTCGGTCGGTCGGTCCGTGCGTCTGTAGACACAATTTGTCCGGACAATTTCTCAGCAACTGCTAACAGGAATTCAATAAAACTTCACAGAAGTGATCAGTAGTAAGGCTAGTTGTGCATGCTGTAACCATTTTTGCTTGGATTAATTTTCACTGAGTTATAGCCCTTTGTTATTTTATACAGTATATACAATAGGCAAATTTGTCTAGACTATTTTCATTAACTACCACTGGAATTCAATGAAACTTCACAGAAGTCATAAGTAGTTATCTTAGTTGTGCATGCATTATGCTTGTCTTGTTTGGTTAAATTTTCACCGAATTATGGCCCTTTGTTGTTTTTTATAGAGTGTATATACAATATCTCAGCAACTACTTATAGGAATTCAATGAAACTTCACAGAAGTTATAAAAAGTTAGCCAAGTTGTGCATGCAATAAGCAGGGTCTGCTTGAATTAATTTTCACTGAGTTATGGCCCTTTGTTCAATACAATAGGTAAATTTTGTCAAAACTGTTTCTCAGCAACTACATTGTACATGCAGGAATTCAGTGAAACTTCTTGGAAGTAGTTTGCCAAGTTGTGCATGTCTACAATATGTTTTGTCCAAGTAAATGTTAATGAGTTATGGCCCTTTGTTAATTTTTTATATACATGTTATATTTATTTAGACATTGGTCAGGATATTTCTAAGCAACAATTTGAAGGTATTAAAAAATGAAAATGCGTTATATTTTCCTTTGTAAAATGTAACAATGACTGTGTCAAAGTGACATCTGGGGGTATTCATTACCTTTAGTGATAGTTCTAGTTTTTTATGCGTTTGGGTGTTTTTTTTATACATCTGCTTGTATTGATTTATTTTGCAATATTTTTTCACTTCAAGGTTGTCTGACATTCCATATTTTTGTCACTAAAAAGACGGAAAAAATACAAGAGCATGTTCTTAGGTTCATATGTAATGACTACACATCATCATTCCACAATCTTTCTATTAAATAAAAGATACCTTGATTGAAATTGAGACTTTTTAGACTTTTTATAGGTCTTCCCTTTTCCTCTTGCACTTGCTGAATATAAAAGAAGAACAGTATCAGTTCAGATATACAAATATTGTAAAAATTCCTCATGTAAGGGGATCAGCTCCTTCCATTACAGGGCTGCCAAACTGTGGAACATGCTTCCATGACATTTCTCTTTCACAGTTTGGTCAGCTCCTGGGATAGAGAGTGCTGTTCCTGTGTCTGTTGCCAATAGACAAGTTTAGACTCAGATTATCTCTAGTATCCATGTGTGTGTGTTTTTAACTTCCTTGCTGTGATTTCTATCATGTACTTAGTATGTGTTTTTAGCTCACCTGGCACAGAGTGGCAAGGTGAGTTTTAGGATCCAAGGCTTTTTGTGTCTACACCAACTGGGATGACACCTAAACAAGAGAATAAATGGATTGAACTGGTGATTATCTTTTATGCCCCCGTATCGATAGATCAGGGGCATATTGTTTTTGGTTTCTCTGTTTGTCTGTCTGTCTGTTTGTATATAGACTTATATAGGGAAAGTTTAAAAATCTTCTTGTCAGAAACTACAATGCCTAGAGTTTAGATATTTGGTGTGTAGCATTTTCTAGTAGACCTCTACCAAGTTTGTTCAAATTATTGTTCTAGGGTAAAAATTGGCCCCACCCCAGGGGTCACTTGATTTTATGTAGACTTATATAGGGAAAGTTTAAAAATCTTCTTGTCAGAAACTTCATTGCCTAGAGTTTAGATATTTGGTGTGGAGCATTGTCTGGTAGACGTCTACCAAGTTTGTTCAAATTATTGCCGTAGCGGCAAATTGGCTCCGTCCCCGGGTCACTTAATTTTACAAAGGCTCATGATAATTTTCTGTAAGAGTCTTTTTATCTGGTGAGTGATATAGGGCCATCATGGCCCTCTTGTTTTGTTTTATTTGTTATTTGTTATTATTATGCATGTTTGTTTATGAATTCTATACAATCAAATATAATGTGATAATTAATAGTTATACCCCTAGATATGAAATATATGGGGGCTATATTGGATTCACGCTTGTCGGTCGGTCGGTCCGTGCGTCTGTAGACACAATTTGTCCGGACAATTTCTCAGCAACTGCTAACAGGAATTCAATAAAACTTCACAGAAGTGATCAGTAGTAAGGCTAGTTGTGCATGCTGTAACCATTTTTGCTTGGATTAATTTTCACTGAGTTATAGCCCTTTGTTATTTTATACAGTATATACAATAGGCAAATTTGTCTAGACTATTTTCATTAACTACCACTGGAATTCAATGAAACTTCACAGAAGTCATAAGTAGTTATCTTAGTTGTGCATGCATTATGCTTGTCTTGTTTGGTTAAATTTTCACCGAATTATGGCCCTTTGTTGTTTTTTATAGAGTGTATATACAATATCTCAGCAACTACTTATAGGAATTCAATGAAACTTCACAGAAGTTATAAAAAGTTAGCCAAGTTGTGCATGCAATAAGCAGGGTCTGCTTGAATTAATTTTCACTGAGTTATGGCCCTTTGTTCAATACAATAGGTAAATTTTGTCAAAACTGTTTCTCAGCAACTACATTGTACATGCAGGAATTCAGTGAAACTTCTTGGAAGTAGTTTGCCAAGTTGTGCATGTCTACAATATGTTTTGTCCAAGTAAATGTTAATGAGTTATGGCCCTTTGTTAATTTTTTATATACATGTTATATTTATTTAGACATTGGTCAGGATATTTCTAAGCAACAATTTGAAGGTATTAAAAAATGAAAATGCGTTATATTTTCCTTTGTAAAATGTAACAATGACTGTGTCAAAGTGACATCTGGGGGTATTCATTACCTTTAGTGATAGTTCTAGTTTTTTATGCGTTTGGGTGTTTTTTTTATACATCTGCTTGTATTGATTTATTTTGCAATATTTTTTCACTTCAAGGTTGTCTGACATTCCATATTTTTGTCACTAAAAAGACGGAAAAAATACAAGAGCATGTTCTTAGGTTCATATGTAATGACTACACATCATCATTCCACAATCTTTCTATTAAATAAAAGATACCTTGATTGAAATTGAGACTTTTTAGACTTTTTATAGGTCTTCCCTTTTCCTCTTGCACTTGCTGAATATAAAAGAAGAACAGTATCAGTTCAGATATACAAATATTGTAAAAATTCCTCATGTAAGGGGATCAGCTCCTTCCATTACAGGGCTGCCAAACTGTGGAACATGCTTCCATGACATTTCTCTTTCACAGTTTGGTCAGCTCCTGAGATAGAGAGTGCTGTTCCTGTGTCTGTTGCCAATAGACAAGTTTAGACTCAGATTATCTCTAGTATCCATGTGTGTGTGTTTTTAACTTCCTTGCTGTGATTTCTATCATGTACTTAGTACCAGGTATGTGTTTTTAGCTCACCTGGCACAGAGTGGCAAGGTGAGTTTTAGGATCCAAGGCTTTTTGTGTCTACACCAACTGGGATGACACCTAAACAAGAGAATAAATGGATTGAACTGGTGATTATCTTTTATGCCCCCGTATCGATAGATCAGGGGCATATTGTTTTTGGTCTCTCTATTTGTCTGTTTGTACCAAACTTTAACCTTGCCTATAAAATCAAAACGCTTGCACTTACATTCATCAAACTTCATATGTAGGTTCCTCATGACAACCTCTACAGGACCTGGGCATTTTCAGGTCAGTTGGTCAAGGTCACGGGTTCATTGTGTTTAACAAAATTCCTACATTTCTTTTAGGATACTACTCCTACATTTTTCATGGGATTTTGACGAAACTTTCACAGACTTGTTGTTACCAAGAACCCCTGCACATATATTCCGGGTTTGACAGAATATTGGCCCTTTGTTTATTTTGTGCGATTGTAACAGCGAAATACTCTTGTTTCCTTCTTTTCTCATGGAGCTATTGTTATCAAGATACCCAATGCATGTTGTAAAGGTTTTATGATTCGACAATTTTTACAGAATTATGGCCCTATGTTTATTTTATGCATATGTAATACATGTATACACAGAAATACCTTTTTTTGTTTGCATCTACTTCTTTATTTCTCATGGGATTTTTACCAAACTTTGATAGAACTATTGTCACCAAGTTCCCCAGCACATATTGTCAGGGTTTTGTGATTCGATCATTTTTAGCAGATTTATTGCCCTTTGTTTGTCTGTACCAAACTTTAACCTTGCCTATTAAATCAAAAGGCTACCACTTACAATCATCAAACATATCTTGGTTTATCATGACAATCTCTACAGGACATGTGAATTTTCAAATTAAAAGGCACCCGTACGGGGCATTGTGCTTTTAAAACACATCCTGTTGAAACTGACCAATGTAAACAATCTCTGAGTTTTTATATTATTTATTAAAATAAGTATTAAAATACATTTAACTTTTAATCTTCATGATAGCTATGCCATTTATAAACATTGTAAACAAACTGATTTTTATATTTTATCTATAATCTAGGATGAAAACTTCAAGCATAATAGATGGTCGGCTGATGAGAAATCATTCTCGACAGAATACAGTCTGGCATCATGGAAAGAAGGTGAATCTGAAAACATATTCTGGAATAACTGCAACAGCCATGAACAACAAGTTGGATGGAAAAAAACAGAACTGGTAATAAAATATGTTTAAAATCATCTCTAACATTAATTTTGCCATATTTTGTTGGTCAACAGTGCATTCAGGTAGTAATATTTCATTCAACTACATGTATATACATGTATACATGTTCCTAGCTGAAGATATGGCATAATATGAATATTACAACCAAATGATAAGCTCCATACAATATAATTTTTATATATAAAATGATTTTCAGCTAGTCAAGCTATTTGAGGTCAACATTTGAGTCATCATCATCATCAAAAACTTTCATGTAAACCATAATTTTGCCATTTTTAATTAGATATTTAGCAAACTTTCAGCAAACAACGCATATGACACATAATTCATTGACCTCAAACTCGACTGAATTCCAAACAAACAAGTGTCATGCCTGCATGCAACTTTTGTTAATCTTTAATTAATGCCAAGAGAAACATTATGCAACCTCTCAAATTAATAAGTATATGATTATTAATAGGGAAATCCTGTAAGATGGCAGCTTGTTGATTGAATGTTAGTTGTTACATCCAGCAGCCCTGTCTGTAACTCTTCAGCTTCTGATGAACTTGACGATCTGACACTACTGCCTGAGACATGTGGAAACAGTGTGGGAACATAGACTGAGTGGTCTTTTCCTAATCAGAATAGATAAGAAACATTTCATTTCAAAAGTAATTGCTTACTCTTATTTAAAACAGTGAACAAAATAAGCAGTTAAACAATTATACAAAGTCATTCTTCATGAATTACTCTTGTTGGATTTTAGGAGCTTTCTTTGGACTTGGTATGCTGCTTTATTCCAACCAGACAAAGAACTATAATTTGTGTCCATGTCTTAAGAATTACTCCCAATTTATAGATTTTCAGGTGTTTTTGTCTGAAATATAACTTTCTTTTAAAGCAGCTAGTATGAAAACTTTCACACTTTCACTGCTTTGTGAGACAAAATGTGTGTTGATTGCCAAACTTTTCAGTAATGAAAATAACATATCTGTCAGAGAAAGTTGATATCTGTAAAAAATATTTATTGACTGACATATTTTATACATTATAAGCCCTTCCTACACCAAGCCCTCATGCAGGTTTATTTTGCTAAACCAAGTTGTGTTCTTTTTTGTAAAGTAAAAAATTAGTTATTAATCAAGAAAACCTTGAATTTTCTGATCAAACCAACAAGATTGGGTTTTCTTTGAGCCATGAACAAAACATTGCAGGAGGTAATTCATACAATATTTTAATGTAAGATACTAATGTGTCATTAGTACTGCCTACCCGGAAATGTAAAAAGGAATAATTGCACTGGTCATTGATTTATCTAAATTGTGTAACTATTATTTTGTTTACACAGAACCAGACCAATGATATTTGGATATAAGAATAATGACAAATTATTTTTCTTACTATTGGTACATGATTTTGTAAAAACAAAACAGAATACTACATTTTGCTACAGAAACATCATACCGATAGGTTAACATCACTTTACAATTGATCATGCCATTTCAGACAAAAAGCAAGTGCGCTGAAAATCTTAATACTGCTGCACTGAGATGTTTACGGACCTACGCAGAGTAAAAAGAGGCCGACATACATGATATCAGACATACATTAAGTAAGTATTACTGTAAATGTTTTGCTTACTTTTAATTTAAACCTTTACATTTTAAATATGCTGACTTTTACACTTATTTTAACAGTATATGCTAGTTAGAGGTTTAACAGTATACGCTAGTTAGAGGTTGACATGATTTGAAGTGTAAATGATTACTCCACAAATAAATGTGATTTTTATGGTTAATTGAAAACAAAGTACCTTTATTGATATTTGTTCAGAGTAATTACAAATTTATAAGTAAGTTTGTCAGATACCGGTAATGCCAGACAAAAATTTAGCCTAGTACAACATTTTTTCAACTGTAACTAACTGAATATTTTACATGTCTTTTAGGATTTTTTTACTGAAAGACAGTCCTATTAATGGACAGATATTTTGGCCAGTTGGCAATGAAAATATTTAAATGCATTTTCTTTGATTTATTGAATAAAGTTTGTTTAACATTTTCTGCTTCTTTAAGGCTCCAGCCCCTCAAGAGAAGTTGCAGCGCACATATTGTCTTGGCCTATGAGAGGGAGCATTATTGTGGCATTGTTAAGTGAAATTGAATATGCAGCAAAAGAATGCTGCAACAAAGACAGTGTTCTCGCCCAAAAGGAATTCTGTGACTTTGGTAAATTCAAATGGCATGGAGCCATTAACGAATTGTTAGAACAGCAACCATTGCTGGTTGAAGTGCTCTTGGCAATTCCTCTGCCAACATCAAAGATACCTAACGTGTTCAGAGACTTATTCCTATGATATCTACTGTGTTTGGAATGCTACTGAAAACACAATACTAGGAGCTGTCATTAGTGCAAAAGATGATTACCATGACATTGGCTAGTGAACAGACTAGCCAGAAAGTATATCTGTTCTAATTTTGTTCTGTTGGGTTTCAGTTGTTGTGTTAAATTTTTGTGTTAGTTTCAGTCCCTTTTCCAGCTTTTTTTGCAAAGATAACATTTAAAAACATGTCATACAACAAACATTGTGACAATTTATAAATTGCAAAATATTCTAAACTTCGAAAATCTGACTCTCATGGTTTTCTTAGAAATAGGTCTCCTTTCAGATACATGTGTAAAACTTTGATATTTTTGTCCAAAGATCTGAGTATGTGACACATTTGCAGTCTTCACAAATAACTTCCAAGCAGAGGACATTTGGTCTTGTAAAGGAACATATTTTACCAGACCAAATGAACTTTTACTGAACCAAATGTAACCTGAATTTGAGTTTTTAGTTGTGTTTACACAACTTTTATAGAAGAATAATTATTACATACCGGAACATCTTTTGGTATTATAATTATGAGAATTTTTTTTGAACTCGATTAATTATGCGTTTTAGACAAAATATCAGCTCAAAATTCCACCTGATCACTACTAAATTAATACAGGACCCAGCGTATTCGAAGACTGCATTTGATTTAAATGAAGATGCAAAATGAAGAAGAATATAAATCAGTTCCTCTTTTGTATTTAGTTTGTTACACTGTTTAATAGTGTTTATTCACTGTTTGTGTTATACATGTATTGCTTCATAAGTTTTCATATCAAGTGTTAATGCTAGGTTCCCACTGTTGTGCGATCTACTAAGAACCCTACGTTTGGTCTTTCGTATCTGATCGTGGAATGTTTTTGAAATGATAGGGTTGGATACAAGTTTATGTAGGTTGATACATTCAGATACAATTTGTTATGGTACAGTGCGATCCAGTCCAAAGGAATAGATCTGTCGTTTTTTGTGACAATCCAATACGATCTGATAATGATGATCCCTATTGAATTGATTGTATTAATCGTAGACATTTTTTGAAGCATTAAAAAAAAGTATGATGAGCACGATTGCCACGACCGACCTCAAGATCTGATAAGCTTTGATAGGACCAACACGATTGGTCCATGATTTCAAATGTGATGTGAATCGTGATAGTGGGAACATAGCATTATAACATAGAAAGTACATTTTGAAAGTAACTGTCCTCATGAATGACGATTTGTTCTATTTCTCAATCTAAATTCTTATATTTTATGTACATAATTTAAGAAGGACTGACCAGTACAATGTATCTTTTGAAAAATTTACTTCCAGACAAATATTTTTACAAGGGATTCTGTTATTTTCAGCCATGTTACAAATCTGTATAGCTTATTTGATTACATATCCCAATGTCTATTTAGCACATGGTCTTTTCCTTCACATGTTAACTACATTTAGCTATAAGCTATTTACAATGGAACATATTTATATATCGCTGTTTTGTCTTAGAAGTGAATGTTAACAGATGATTGAAGATGAGAAAAAAGACCATATGCTCAATTTTTAAAGCATTTAGTGTATTATTAATACTTTACTTAGTTATAATCTATTATTATCTATAGTTGCCTTTTTAACTAGCATTTAAATGAATTGTTAACTGCTCAAATTATAGTACAAAATGTATGCTGTGATTTGACTCATAGGTTGCGAAGAAATTAAATGTAGTACTAGTATTATATTTTCGTTCTTTAGCATTTCAATCCTGCATTGAATAAAATGTTTGAAGTTAATACTGGAGTCACTAAAAACATTTTATTATTAAAATGTTGAACAACAGATAAACTTGGGCCAACTCTGTCCACTCTAATCCAAGGTTGTCCACAGAATGTTAACAAAATTCATTGATCCTTTTAGGTTTATGACAGACTTCAACCATTGGGTGTCACTCTAAGCCATTCAGGAATGTTATATACAATGGATCTAATATTTAGACACTTTGATACTGAATTAATTGATTCCATTGTTATTGGAAAGAAAAGAATTGTTAGTGACAACATAAATTTTCATGTAGGTGTAACCCATAAATGTAAATCTAGGGAAATGCAGCTCATATGGAGCACTAGTTTGGCTCAATGACAATTATACAAAACTTATGTCTTTGTCATTTATCCCACCATACACCACAATGTGACCTATGAGCACTGCCTGTGTCAGTATTTATCTTAGAAGAAAAAGATATTCATATACTGATAAGGGATATCTCCCAGCTAGTTGCCTGAGTCATGACTGAGATCTTCCCCTGGATGAAGTTTGCAAAAGAAACAGCAAACAAACCAATATTTTGATGAGTTCGCTGAATTACCAGAGTTTCAGAGAAAAAAACAATTTATCCCACTTCCTGTTATTTCTAAAAATGAACATAAATATTCAGATTTTGTTGAATTACTCGACAGTTATGAAAACCTTGTTGCTTCTGTTTGCAATTGTGCAAAACATTGAACAAATGCAGGTTCTTTTTGGCGGGGATCAGTTAACCTGAGAACGATTTTCAGGAGCCAAGCGTTTAAGAGCAGCAGCATTAACTGAAACGAAGTGATTTCACCATTGAACACCTATAACATATGAGCTTTTCCATTTGCAAATGTCTGATCTTACTGTGTTTTACCAACTTTTGTGTAACACATTGAACACTGAGCCCTGTACTCTCCATGCACAAAAGATTAGTTTGCTAGTGAAAGATGCTGATGGTAATGGTGTTAAAAACCATTACAATCATAGTAAAGATCTTGCAATATCTTTTGTGAAGACTTATTTAATTGATGCTGCATGTGAACAATTAGGCATTAATGATTGTAAACCGTGTCTCTGACATTGAATTTCCAAAAGAGGTGACTCTGTTTTACTTTGGTTACAGAAAGTAGTACAACTAATTTCAGATAGCATTCTCAATGCATGTCAACTTGACGATAACTTCGAACATGAAAACTGTGTCATACTATCTGACTATGCAAATTTTGTATTACAAATAGGTGTTCTATTCATGGAATTGAATGATGTGGTGAAATACTAGTACTCAGACAGAGATTGGTTACTGGCTGTTCTGAAAATACTGATGATCTTAGTAACTATATTTGCTCTAGAAATACTTCTTTGTAAGCAGTTTGCTTTGCTGAGAGAAAGTCAGGCATATTCAGGTCTGTATGGACTCTTGGTAAACACAGGGGGGAAGCTCGATACAAACTGTCCAGCAGATCACCTGGTTAGATTGGCAAAAAGACACCTAAAGGCAATGTGTCCTAAAAAAGTCTGAGGCTTCAATGCGAAAAAGAAGCTCTGCATTTTATGGAAAGCAGAAAATTTGCAATGACTGACAATCAAACTATGGTTGTTTATCATGTACAAGAGCACAAAGTGATGTCATCGGCTGAAGATGAAGAAGCCATCGTTAAGAAAATCAAATAATCAATATATAGTCAGAAAATGTCATTCAAATCTATCAGTTTAATAAATAGACATTCAAGAACTGAGTTGTTTATCCTGAGTACATGTATATCAGAAATGTATAAGCTAGAGTAAAAAGAAATGTAAATATACATGATGGCAGGTAATATATACATTTATTGTCAAATACCATAAAATAAGACAGAAATTCTATTAAAAATAGTTACTTGAAAGTCTTAAAAAGACCATTTTACGTATGTAAATGCAAATAAGAGTGAACCGATTAGGCCATCCTTAAAAACTATTTTGTTTGAAGTTATATGCTACCTACTCACCAATCAAAGTACTGTCGAAACATGATTTTTTCAAAACGAAGCAAAATAGAGAAATGTGTGCCCATATCATTTGTGCCCTTGCAAATACTTTTTACATTTACACCAACGGACCGACTTTTCATTAATATATAATGCAGGGGTGGTATTCACAAAGAATCATAAGTATTACCTTAAGAAATTCCTTATTCATATTTTCTTTAACCAAGGATAAGGAATTTTTTATCCTTAACATTTTCCTCAGCATAAGTTAAGGATTTCCTTACCCTTAAAGGGGTAACAGGACTATATAAACTACTAGATGGCGCTGGGGCGAGTCTTTGTAAAATTTTATGCATTTATGCCCTTTTTTTATTTACAGATAAACTACAGACAAATATTCTTTGAAAAATTTCACAATGGTAAATTATTCCATGTCAAAACATTTCATCCAAAATTCCTAGTAATATATTAATTCTAAGAGTTACTTTGAGAAAAAGTTTAAACCTGTCTAACAGAAAATTTGAATTTCCTGGGAGGTGTGGCTACTTGCTGATAAACTCTCTGTTTGTAGACAGAGGCACATGGAAATGAACTTCTCATTCCATTATTAACAGTAAAATAAATTGAATTAAGTTACCTACCCTCACTGGATGTCCATTTTAAACAGTATATTATATTAAATCAGAGACTTGAACTCTGTTCAAGCTTATAGTTTAAACTCATACCTATATACACTTCATAATCCACTGTAAAGCGCATTTGACTCTTAAAACTTCTTAATTGAAATAATTATAAAAACGCCCTGATTTCATTCTAGCGGATTGTTTATAAGTTTTAAAAAATCGGTTATAATGATAATTTATTGATATTCTTCTTGTTTTTAATATAAATGAATTACAGGCAAATCCGTCTCACAAGTAAGAAGTTCATTTCGTAAGATGGAGTCTGGTATTCCGTACTTTATCTATCCAGTAGGCGGAGTTACGGAGTATAACGGAACCTACCTTTTCATAATAATTTCAGATAATTCACCATAATGATAAGCAAGGCCTTATCTATTTTCATTTTTATATAGCCAATTTCTTTTCATGTCATCGTGAAATATTTTCATGAATTATTAAGGAGTGTTTTTTATTTCTTTCTTTCTTTACCTAAACCAATGCCAATTTTCTTAAAAAATGGCCTATTTTTGAAGAATAAAATGAAAAATAATAACCAAAAGTAAAACCATGGTATTTGAGATTTATGTATGAGTTATTTGCCCTTGAAATGACCTGAAATGCGCAAAAAATCCAAATTCAAGGGCAGATAACTCAAAAACGAGATCAGTGACCCCCAGTTTTTTTAGACCAAGAATAAAATGAAAAACAATAACCAAAAGTAAAACCATCATATTTGAGATTCATGTATGAGTTATCTGCCCTTGAAATGACCTAAAATAAGCAAAAAATCCAAATTCAAGGGCAGATAACTAAAAAATGAGATCAGTGACCCCCAATTTTTTTCGCTTAAAATGTTTCTGTTATCATATGCTACGATCATGCAAAGTTTAAAAAAAAATTAATTGATCACTTTTAATTTTTCCTATATGTCTATGTGAAAAATGTAGCGAACTACCGAAAACGTCTTTAAGATGTTTAGTGAATACCACACCAGGTCATATACATGTATGTGAAGGACATACGCTTTACTTGTCTCTTAATTAGTATCAAAAAATAAAAAATCATTGGAAAGTTTAACAGCACATAAATTATATGCTTTGTTATACACAAACAAGAGAGCAACATATAAGTAACAGTAAATAATTTGATTTACTGGTTACTTCATCAGAATATCTGTTTTGTTTTGTTTACAATGGGTGACAAATGTTAAGCAGATAAGCAGGCTGTTGAAATTTACAGATTGCCATATTAAATTCTTACTTTGTATAAAATTCACACTTATGTTTGATTCTAACAGTAAACGCTGTTGTGTCTTGAAGGTATTTGTGTTTTGTATTGAGACATGATTTACATTTACAACATAGAATTTCATTGGCTATATTTTACCCACTGTCATCCATGATGTTGTAACCATGTCATTCATTGGCAGACACAGAGGGAATTGTCCAATCAGATTAAATTATTTTTAGCAGGTAAACATAATTAGGTGTGTAAAGAAATATTTCACTCTGTATCATTTAAAATAATTTTGAGATTTAGCTGTTTATAATTGTTTAAAAGTGAATTCATTAGACTATGGATTTGTTGTGAGTAGTTTCTTTAAGCATATAAAGTTTTTGTTAATAAAATTTTGCTGTATATTCTTGCATTTGTCTTTTACCAATGGAGGGCTGTATATTAAAGCACAGTTAAGCTAGATTGTGTGGTGTTAGTAGATTGATAGGTGAAATCAAAATGGACTTTAAATATGTTTATGTTTCACTTTTGTGTTTTAAACCTTTCAATTTATGATGTTATCATATCAGACTATGGATTATGCTGATTTGGTTTGTCCCAAAACCTTATTGCCAAAATGTGTGTATTTGTCATATATAGTTATATTTGTGTCATTGAATCTAATTAAATTCTATAATAATAATATCATGCTAACACGTCTATCTTATTAATTTTTATTCCATATCAAACATTTCTGCTGTATAGTAAAAGTGAGAATTCTAGTTAAATATACATGCATGAGATAATAAGATTATATCATGAGATATGCACAGGTAACTGTAACATGAATAGATTACATGTATACATAAATGAATAATAAATAAATACTGATTTAGTTTATTAATATGTTAGCAAGGTATATCTCAACGAAAATCTTTAGATTTGTAAAGCATCAGGAAAATGTTTTTGCTGAATATATTTTCATTGACTGATTATATTAATATAACACATTGTTAAAACAACATTCATGCACAATCCCAGAGAAATCTGTCGTTAAGTTCACAAGTTATGCCTCAAAATGTTAATCATATTGCTTCGGGATGATCACTGAGTTATACTAAATTTACATAAATTATATGATATTTAGTCCCACCCCTAATCAATACCATGCTGTCAAAAGACATCGCAAACTTGTATAATTATGATGTTAAAAATTTGATGTGCTAGATTAGATACCGATATCAATGGAAAACTCAACATAATTTTAGTAAAACCCAATTTGAGTTAACAACATTGTGTATGTTGAGGGACTGACTAAATTCTTAAAATATTCATTGTGTCTGTAAATGCTAATTCAATTGTCATTGTTAGATATATGATCAGAGGTAAAGATTAAGCAGACCTGTGTGTATTATGGAAAGGGCAAAAGATTCGTAACAAAAATATGTAAAAATTGAATGGGTTATGTTGCTTTTTAGTTATGGTTGAAAAATAAGATTTTCTGTGGTTATGGAAAATGTGCATTTCATATATTTTTTCAGATTTAACGCCATTTTCAACATTATTACAGTCATATTGTGGCAGTCAGTTATCCTAACAAGCTTCCATGAACTTAATAAATTATACTATGATATAGGCTACCATATATTCTATCCACAAGTTACTACCAAACTTCACCACATATTTTGGAGGTGGGGGCAGCTTTACATGGGATGTATGATATCTTCAGTCAAATTTGTCACCAACAGTGTGAGCCTCGTCTAGGGTTTGAACTCACTACACTTGATCAGGAGACCAATGCTCTAACCACTAACCTATCCGAGCAGGCTATATGCATTTCATATATGGATCTAATGTCCATATTTTTATTGTTTCATTGTTCTTCATATGATATACAGTTGATCCTGTGTTAGTGGTCACATTTGAATACAGGCCACCCTGTCAGTAATGGCCAGTCTTCTAAAAACTGTCACTGATACATATATTTAGAAAAAAATTGACTTCTGAAAAAAGGCCACCTTATGTTATTCGCATGGCTGGCCTTTGTTCACAGGTTTGACTTTGTGTGTTTGTTGAGATATTTATTTGATCTATCCACTGACATATTTTGGAAACAAATGTTCCAGCTTGTGGTGACTGGACATTTGTGTGAAAAAAGTATTACACCACTTGATTGGGAAAATTTTATTCTGAAGAAAGTCAGCAAATGCCACCATCTTAAAAGTTTCAGTGGTAATAAAAAATAAATCCTAAATTCTCCCTGCAGCATAGACTACAATAATCATATATTCAAACCTGTAAACAAAGATCACCACAGTCAACCATTCATCAAAGGTTTTCCTAGCTTATTATATTAATAAATGTGAACTACAGAGTGGATGTTGAATTTTATTCCAAGAGAGCAATTAATTAACTTAGGTTTAACTTTACACCTTAATAATTTATTATACAGTACATGTACGGTATATGAAAAAATCATAGATCAGGTACATGTTGCAAGAGTGGTTGTCACTTACTGGTAGGTATGACTCAATTTCAAGGTGGCTGCTTTGTTTTTTGTTAATTGATAATTAATTAGGCAACATAATTTGTACAACTGCTGATGATGTTTTTAATGCTTCATGGTTTATAGGATTGTAAATACATATTTTATTGTACAGCACAACCTCTCCAGAGTGGCCTTATCTTGAGCAACAACCTCCTTTCAACAAAAACAAGATTTTTTCCTACTGAGGAATTTAAGTATTATTTACCCTCTTTAGAGCAACAACCTCTAAATGACAACATAATTTAGCTACTCCCAAAGGATTTTGTTTTGGAAAGGTTGCATTGTAAATATCTCCAGGAAACACTGATTACTTTCTGTTCCAAATTAAAATGAATATATAAACAATTTTTATTCATCAAGTGGATTCAGTGGGAGGAAAATGTATTCATATTTGGTATCAATTTATTCTTAATTTCATGCAGATTTAGATGGATATGTATTATTTAATTAAATGATTTCTTCATAAAAAATGATTGTTTACTTCTTTTGACTGAGATGACAATTTTGGATAGCTTACAATGACAAAGTATTAACCTGGAAGGTGTAAGTTCATAGTTCACCTTGTATTTAGCAGGTATTTTTTCTATTGAAAAAGTCACACTTGCTGTTGAAGATTTTATCATTTGTATCACAATTGAAACCTAGACTTTTATTGGTGAATATTGTAAACATTTATATTCTTTTTAATAACCTTGTCATTGATTGGTCAACAGAGGGTGCTGACCTATCAGATTAACTCAAGTTTTAGCAGGAAGTGACCCTATTTGTAGTCAGGGTAACGCATTTTGAAAGTTGTACTTAGTCTATTTATTTCTATGTGTTTTAAGGATATGGGATTTGCTGTAAGTAGTTTTTGATGCTTCTGTTTGAACTTACAATTACATGTTTCTTCTGCTCATATTTTGCAATACAGATAATAATGAGATTTATCAAATGATGGGAATCTATCTATCTATCTGTTCATACTGCATCACACCCTTTCAAGTATTTTGTGCAGTATTTTGGGAAAGACCAATACTTGTCTAATTTCACTGCTCTGTTGCTGATAGATCTATTTAGTTTGACTCAATAATCTTGTTTTCATCACAGCAAGCTTATATGGACAATTGGTGTCACATAATGATGTGAAGGCGCACAATGCACTGTCCGTGACAAATTTGACTGAAGATATTACATCTTATATTGAATCACCATCTCTGAATTATGTTGGGTACATAGCTAGGCAGTAGCTTGCAGGTAGAATGTGGTTAATACTGATTAAGGCCTAGAAGCTGGTTTGGGATAACTGCCTTCCACGATATAATTGAAATAATGTTGAAAATGGTGTTCAATCTGATGAAATAAATAAATTAAACCTGTTTCTGTTCAAATTTATTTGTAGCTACACAATTTAGTTCTGTAATTCTCCTGATTTAAATTAAGCTTAAATGTAAACATTAATTACCTGTATTCTTGTGCAATATGTATATGTTTGTTGTTATTGCACTTTTACTTTATCTTGAGTTTAATGTAGAATACCTTAGTATTTATTTTCGCACATCTGAATGGACATATTGTGTTAAGGCACAGCGTCTGTCTGTTTGACTGTTTGGTCATTAGCAATTTTGTGTCCGCTCTGTTACTCTTTTACCCCTCGAAGGTTTTCAAAGAAACTTTACTCAAATGATTGCCATATCAAGACGAAAGCTATCTTTAAGGTCAAGGTCACATTTAGGGATCGAAGGTCATATGACTTTTTTTCCCGCTCGTAACTCTTTAAGCCTGAAAAGGATTTTGAAGTAACTTTACTCAAATGTTCACCACATTGATATGACGTGCAGCCGCCATGTTTTGGAAGGCTTACTTCAAGGTCAAGGTCACACTTAGGGGTCAAAGGTCATATGCAAGAAAAGTACCCAAAAATAATGTTTTTACGGTATCAATTATAACTTTGGGCGTATATTGCTCCACCTTACGGTGCTTCTGTCTAGTTTATTTTTATTATACCATATATACCATAATACATGTATACAAATATTCATGTAAGCAATTTATATTTTTCAGTAAATAAAGATAAAGACTAAGCATCCTATGGCAGCCACTGGAAAAGAGGTAAGTGCTCAAGTTCTTAATCAGCCCCATAGCTTTACCAATTTCAGATGACAAAATTCCATCGAAATCTGTTGTGTCAAGTGCGCCACAGGGGGGGTATATGTGTTTATTGAAGGCAGGGTTTTTTACTCTATCTGATCATCCTGGCAGTCCCATTTGGATGCTGACATTTACAATGAACTTCACTTCATCAACCGATCCTCAGCGAATGCACCACATTTACTGGTTTGTTCGTTGAGAGGAGGTTGTATCATCTAGATGTGATATTGGTCATTTACTCTTAACCATTCTTGGCTTCTCACCAGTGATGATACACCAGAATGTGTTCTGTGTAATGCACCACATTCTATCAATCATTTTCTTATTGACTGGATTGACGTTCAGCCAATACCTATTAGACACTAAGATGTCGATAACAAGACCACAGTTTTTGAAACAGTCAGGCTTGAAATAATTATTAATAACACATATAGGAAAATTGAAATATACAATGCACTTTTTGTACACTTCCTTTTACAGTTGATTCTCATTATGACAACTTCACTTATAGTAAAATTTTGTTTATGACAAACTGTTCCTTGTGTTGCCGACCTTTTTGTTTTAATTTCTATATGCATACTTTCAATTTTGTTTGTGTCGCACTTCAATATTAATTTTGTCCACATGACTCTAATAAGCATGTGCTTTAAGATATTTATCTCAAAGATAGAGCTGATCGCTTTCACACTTATTGTAACAATTTGCTAATTAAACTGAAGGCTAGATGAGATTAACAATCATGTGAATAATCAACCATTCACTTCTGATTTAAATATTTATGTACTTGTGATTTTAAGAAATTGTGCTGAATAAAGCCAGTGAGGCCAGTAGTTTGTAGGATTATCAATACTACAAATATATAACATATAAACAAGTTTTGCTATGGACGATTCTATTTCTATTAATTAGGCCTGCATCATTGTTTTATTATGTGACCGTCAGACATTATAGAAGTGAAAGTTCAAATAAGAGATTATCAGTATTTGCTAATGGAGTAATGTTTATGAATATACCTGTAAATAAATTTCATGGTTTGATTCTCGTGGACAGTACAGTTTAAACTAGACAGTAGACTTGCGTAAATCATCGGATGAGATCGACACGCCTATATGTAGAAGACAAACTATTTTTTTGTTGTGGTTGAACAGGAAGTGAAAGTTCTCAGGTTTTTCACTTCCGATGTGAACTGTTTCTGAAATTTGGTAACAGTGTATTAGTCTGCTATGCAGCAAATACAAAAAACATAAGCTTAGACTATCATGAAAATCATAATAGACAAACAAATACGCATCACATATCACTTCAGTTGCAGTGAGTATTGGAATATTAGGCTACTTGAGAGTTTAACTTAAATAATTTCTGTGACGTCATCCTTTTGTTCTCGCTGTCCAATATTTTTACGAATGGACAACTCTCAAAGGACAGTCGTCCATTATTTTTGTAATATTGGAGCTTGTACGTTTGAGCCCAACATCATGTACATTATTTTTCTCCTATTACAAACAAAGAAGCATTTTAAGAAACATTGTAGCAGTTGTGCCAACTTCAGAACACTCAATATCAACATATTTTTCAATACAATCCATACCTTGAAAAATAAGCAAATCAAAGAAAAGTATTACACAGTTCTAAATCCCACATAAACAGTTTTTCTATTCACATATCAACATCTTCCTGTTTTACAAATCATTTAGAATTTTAAATGAAATGTCGACCCAATGCGTAGGAATGGTGGTTTTAATCAATGTCAACAGGTTTGAATAAAAAATATAGATTTGTTGTGCTTACCCGAGCAATGTGATTGAAAGAGAGTTGATTTAAAGGTATCCATCATGAAGGCTTTAAAAAAGTTAAATTCATACGCTATTTTATCTACATGTTTGGTCATAACAATGCAAAAATTGAATCCCTAACTACTTATTCAAAGCCAATAATCTTCAGCGACTTTAAGTGAGCAGCAAAAAATAGGAAGCAATATCAATATGAATGACTTGATTTTGATCAGGAACGAATAAGTCGACGGTGTACCTTTAAGAATTATAATTGTCATGGTAAATGAATTGTGTAATGCTTTCAAAATGATTTAAGTTACATATAAACCTCAAACTGCCCAATATTGGAGTGTCTTTGGCGCTACGCGCCTCAAACACTGCCAATATTTTACATAATGGACAGTTTTGGCTTATATCTATTCTTGATGACTAATAAGGTGCTCGAACTCTCCAAAATGATGTGAATGACATTAGCCCTGTCTTCGACCACATTACAAATACAACCTCTAAACCAAACTGTTGATTAAATTAGAAAGGCCAAACTAAATCACAATAATATGTTAGCACAAAAACTCCTTACCTCTCCATCATCATCGAAAAATGTGGTGGCCTTGTCTCAAATCTTTCATCTCCTCCAAATTGAGTTTATCCTTGCTTCACTCCAAGATGGTGATAACACTTTGGAAGATGAAATCACCAAAGCTGACCTTCTGAATAATATTTGTTGGTATCAAACCCTTCTTGATGAATAATTAGGTGCTCGAATTTTGCAAAATGATGTCAATGACATCAGCCCTGTCTTGGACAACATTACAATTACAACCTCTAAGATAGAAGATATTATAAAATCTGAACTGTCCACTCCTCTGTATGACTTGTTTTACCAGTCTCTATCCTCTTCTGTGTTTTCCTAGCACATGGAAAGTCGCTTTTGTCACTCCTGGAAATATAAACCTGTATCTCTACTCTGTACCATAGGGAAATTCCTTGAATGGGTAGTCCACAAGCATACATTAAATCATGATAGTGACAATGATCTTCTCACCCAGCTTCAAATCAGGCTTTGTACCTGGTGACTTAACAGTTAACCAACTGGCTTATCTATACAACTTTTTCAATGAGGCTGTCGATTCCAGAGCTGTATTCTGCGACACAAGCAAGGCTTTTGTCCATGTCTCGCATCATTGTCTCCTCTTCAGACTCAAACATTTTAGGATTTCTGACCTACAAACAATACCTCTGAAATAAAAGTTGTTCCATTTTAATAGCTTCAATTTTTAGGAGGTGAATTTGGAGTTTTCAAAAAGATTGTTTCTTAATTACAAACACGTACCTCATTAAGATAATATTTTGGTACCCTTATTTTAACTTTAATTGTAGATTTTATGAAGCTAAGGAAAAATCAACTGCCTAAATATTTCTACAAAACTTTATTCTTATGCCAGCAGTTATTTCTGTTAGGTAAAATGTCTTCAATTGACATGATTTGTATTTATATTTTTGTCATATTTTTGTAATTGTAGGGTTCTTTTTTAAAGTTCTAGTTATGCCCCCGTTTCAAAGAAATGAGGGTATATATTGCTGATTTGCTTATGTCTGTCTTTTTTGCTCGTTGGTAATCAAACCTTGTCTGGCCAATTCGACTGTTTTGGCCTCTTAGGTCTTCACTTGGTTTGAAGGTAGGTCAAATATTGATGGATGACCCCTGCTGATAAGGTCTATCAATAGGTCAAAGGTCAACTATCCATTTGCCCTTTAGGGGGCATTGGTGTTTCACAAACACCTCATTAAGTGAGCGTTTGAGTATTCTTATTTTAACTTAAGATTTACCAAATAACTTTATAAAAACTTAGGTAGTTGATTTTTCTGAGCTTTATTCTCTACGAGTATTTTTACAAAACTTTATTCTTATCCGAGCAGTTATTTCTGTTAGGTAAAATGTCTTCAATTGACATGATTTGTATTTATATTTTTGTCATATTTTTGTAATTGTAGGGTTCTTTTTTAAAGTTCTAGTTATGCCCCCGTTTCAAAGAAATGAGGGTATATATTGCTGATTTGCTTATGTCTGTCTTTTTTGCTCGTTGGTAATCAAACCTTGTCTGGCCAATTCGACTGTTTTGGCCTCTTAGGTCTTCACTTGGTTTGAAGGTTGGTCAAATATAGATGGTTGACCCCTGCTGATAAGGTCTATCAATAGGTCAAAGGTCAACTATCCATTTGCCCTTTAGGGGGCATTGGTGTTTCACAAACACCTCATTAAGTGAGCGTTTGAGTATTCTTATTTTAACTTAAGATTTACCAAATAACTTTATAAAAACTTAGGTAGTTGATTTTTCTGAGCTTTATTCTCTACGAGTATTTTTACAAAACTTTATTCTTATCCGAGCAGTTATTTCTATTAGGTAAAATGTCTTGAAATGACATGATTTGTATTTATATTTTTGTAATATTTTTGTAATTGTAGAGTTCTTTTTCAAAGTTCTAGTTATGCCCCCACTTCAAAGAAATGAGGGTATATATTGCTGATTTGCTAATGTCTGTCTTTTTTGCTCGTTGGTAATCAAACCTTGTCTGGCCAATTCGACTGTTTTGGCCTCTTAGGTCTTCACTTGGTTTGAAGGTTGGTCAAATATAGATAGATGATCCCTGTTGATATAGTCTATCAATAGGTCAAAGGTCAACTATCCATTTGCCCTTTAGGGGGCATTGGTGTTCCACAAACACTTCATTAAGTGAGCGTATTTGTACCTTTATTGTAACTTCAAGATACAAATGTATATCAAATAACTTAAATAACTTAGGTAGTTGATTTTTCTTAAGTTGATAAAAAATAAAGATATGAAAAGATCAACTGCCTAAGTATTTTTACGCCTTCAAAACCAAACTGTTGATGAAATTAGAAAGGCCAAACTAAATCACAATAATATGTTAGCACAAAAACTCCTTACCTCTCCATCATCATCGAAAATGTGGTGGCCTTGTCTCAAATCTTTCATCTCCTCCAAATTGAGTTTATCCTTGCTTCACTCCAAGATGGTGATAACACTTTGGAAGATGAAATCACCAAAGCTGACCTTCTGAATAATATTTGTCGGTATCAAACCCTTCGTGATGAATAATTAGGTGCTCGAATTTTGCAAAATGATGTGAATGACATCAGCCCTGCCTTGGACAACATTACAATTACAACCTCTAAGATAGAAGATATTATAATATCTGAACTGTCCACTCCTCTGTATGACTTTTTTACCAGTTGCTATCCTCTTCTGGTTTTCTTAGCTCATGGAAAGACGCTTTTGTCACTCCTGGAAGCCATTCTCATGTAGGCAATTATCAACCTATATCTCTACTCTGTACCATAGGGAAAGTCCTTGAAAGGGTAGTCCACAAGCATACGTTAAACCATAATAGTGACAAGGATTTCTCACCCAGCTTCAAATCAGGCTTTGCACCTGGTGACTTAACAGTTAACCAACTGGCTTATCTATACAACTTTTTCAATGAAGCTGTCGATTCCTGAGCTGTATTCTGCGACACAAGCAAGGCTTTTGTCCATGTCTCGCATCATGGTCTCCTCTTCAGACTCAAACATTTTAGGATTTCTGACCTACAAACAATACCTCTGAAATAAAAGTTATTCCATTTTAATAGCTTCAATTTTTAGGAGGTGAATTTGGATTTTTCAAAATTTTTGTTTCTTAATTACAAACACGTACCTCATTAAGATAATATTTTGGTACCGTTATTTTAACTTTAATTGTAGATTTTATGAAGCTAAGGAAAAATCAACTGCCTAAATATTTCTACAAAACTTTATTCTTATGCCAGCAGTTATTTCTGTTAGGTAAAATGTCTTCAATTGACATGATTTGTATTTATATTTTTGTCATATTTTTGTAATTGTAGGGTTCTTTTTTAAAGTTCTAGTTATGCCCCCGTTTCAAAGAAATGAGGGTATATATTGCTGATTTGCTTATGTCTGTCTTTTTTGCTCGTTGGTAATCAAACCTTGTCTGGCCAATTCGACTGTTTTGGCCTCTTAGGTCTTCACTTGGTTTGAAGGTAGGTCAAATATTGATGGATGACCCCTGCTGATAAGGTCTATCAATAGGTCAAAGGTCAACTATCCATTTGCCCTTTAGGGGGCATTGGTGTTTCACAAACACCTCATTAAGTGAGCGTTTGAGTATTCTTATTTTAACTTAAGATTTACCAAATAACTTTATAAAAACTTAGGTAGTTGATTTTTCTGAGCTTTATTCTCTACGAGTATTTTTACAAAACTTTATTCTTATCCGAGCAGTTATTTCTATTAGGTAAAATGTCTTGAAATGACATGATTTGTATTTATATTTTTGTAATATTTTTGTAATAGTAGAGTTCTTTTTCAAAGTTCTAGTAATGCCCCCACTTCAAAGAAATGAGGGTATATATTGCTGATTTGCTAATGTCTGTCTTTTTTGCTCGTTGGTAATCAAACCTTGTCTGGCCAATTCGACTGTTTTGGCCTCTTAGGTCTTCACTTGGTTTGAAGGTTGGTCAAATATAGATAGATGATCCCTGTTGATAAGGTCTATCAATAGGTCAAAGGTCAACTATCCATTTGCCCTTTAGGGGGCATTGGTGTTCCACAAACACTTCATTAAGTGAGCGTATTTGTACCTTTATTTTAACTTTAAGATACAAATGTATATCAAATAACTTAAATAACTTAGGTAGTTGATTTTTCTTAAGTTGATAAAAAATAAAGATATGAAAAGATCAACTGCCTAAGTATTTTTACGCCTTCAAAACCAAACTGTTGATGAAATTAGAAAGGCCAAACTAAATCACAATAATATGTTAGCACAAAAACTCCTTACCTCTCCATCATCATCGAAAATGTGGTGGCCTTGTCTCAAATCTTTCATCTCCTCCAAATTGAGTTTATCCTTGCTTCACTCCAAGATGGTGATAACACTTTGGAAGATGAAATCACCAAAGCTGACCTTCTGAATAATATTTGTCGGTATCAAACCCTTCTTGATGAATAATTAGGTGCTCGAATTTTGCAAAATGATGTGAATGACATCAGCCCTGTCTTGGACAACATTACAATTACAACCTCTAAGATAGAAGATATTATAATATCTGAACTGTCCACTCCTCTGTATGACTTTTTTACCAGTTGCTATCCTCTTCTGGTTTTCTTAGCTCATGGAAAGACGCTTTTGTCACTCCTGGAAGCCATTCTCATGTAGGCAATTATCAACCTATATCTCTACTCTGTACCATAGGGAAAGTCCTTGAAAGGGTAGTCCACAAGCATACGTTAAACCATAATAGTGACAAGGATCTTCTCACCCAGCTTCAAATCAGGCTTTGCACCTGGTGACTTAACAGTTTACCAACTGGCTTATCTATACAACTTTTTCAATGAGGCTGTCGATTCCAGAGCTGTATTCTGCGACACAAGCAAGGCTTTTGTCCATGTCTCGCATCATGGCCTCCTCTTCAGACTCAAACATTTTAGGCTTTCTGACCTACAAACAATACCTCTGAAATAAAAGTTATTCCATTTTAATAGCTTCAATTTTTAGGAGGTGAATTGGATTTTTCAATTTTTTTGTTTCTTAATTACAAACACGTACCTCATTAAGATAATATTTTGGTACCCTTATTTTAACTTTAATTGTAGATTTTATGAAGCTAAGGAAAAATCAACTGCCTAAATATTTCTACAAAACTTTATTCTTATGCCAGCAGTTATTTCTGTTAGGTAAAATGTCTTCAATTGACATGATTTGTATTTATATTTTTGTCATATTTTTGTAATTGTAGGGTTCTTTTTTAAAGTTCTAGTTATGCCCCCGTTTCAAAGAAATGAGGGTATATATTGCTGATTTGCTTATGTCTGTCTTTTTTGCTCGTTGGTAATCAAACCTTGTCTGGCCAATTCGACTGTTTTGGCCTCTTAGGTCTTCACTTGGTTTGAAGGTTGGTCAAATATAGATGGATGACCCCTGCTGATAAGGTCTATCAATAGGTCAAAGGTCAACTATCCATTTGCCCTTTAGGGGGCATTGGTGTTCCACAAACACTTCATTAAGTGAGCGTATTTGTACCTTTATTGTAACTTCAAGATACAAATGTATATCAAATAACTTAAATAACTTAGGTAGTTGATTTTTCTTAAGTTGATAAAAAAATAAAGATATGAAAAGATCAACTGCCTAAGTATTTTTACGCCTTCAAAACCAAACTGTTGATGAAATTAGAAAGGCCAAACTAAATCACAATAATATGTAAGCACAAAAACTCCTTACCTCTCCATCATCATCGAAAATGTGGTGGCCTTGTCTCAAATCTTTCATCTCCTCCAAATTGAGTTTATCCTTGCTTCACTCCAAGATGGTGATAACACTTTGGAAGATGAAATCACCAAAGCTGACCTTCTGAATAATATTTGTCGGTATCAAACCCTTCTTGATGAATAATTAGGTGCTCGAATTTTGCAAAATGATGTGAATGACATCAGCCCTGTCTTGGACAACATTACAATTACAACCTCTAAGATAGAAGATATTATAATATCTGAACTGTCCACTCCTCTGTATGACTTTTTTACCAGTTGCTATCCTCTTCTGGTTTTCTTAGCTCATGGAAAGACGCTTTTGTCACTCCTGGAAGCCATTCTCATGTAGGCAATTATCAACCTATATCTCTACTCTGTACCATAGGGAAAGATCTTGAAAGGGTAGTCCACAAGCATACGTTAAACCATAATAGTGACAAGGATCTTCTCACCCAGCTTCAAATCAGGCTTTGCACCTGGTGACTTAACAGTTTACCAACTGGCTTATCTATACAACTTTTTCAATGAGGCTGTCGATTCCAGAGCTGTATTCTGCGACACAAGCAAGGCTTTTGTCCATGTCTCGCATCATGGTCTCCTCTTCAGACTCAAACATTTTAGGATTTCTGACCTACAAACAATACCTCTGAAATAAAAGTTATTCCATTTTAATAGCTTCAATTTTTAGGAGGTGAATTTGGATTTTTCAAAATTTTTGTTTCTTAATTACAAACACGTACCTCATTAAGATAATATTTTGGTACCCTTATTTTAACTTTATTTGTAGATTTTATGAAGCTAAGGAAAAATCAACTGCCTAAATATTTCTACAAAACTTTATTCTTATGCCAGCAGTTATTTCTGTTAGGTAAAATGTCTTCAATTGACATGATTTGTATTTATATTTTTGTCATATTTTTGTAATTGTAGGGTTCTTTTTTAAAGTTCTAGTTATGCCCCCGTTTCAAAGAAATGAGGGTATATATTGCTGATTTGCTTATGTCTGTCTTTTTTGCTCGTTGGTAATCAAACCTTATCTGGCCAATTCGACTGTTTTGGCCTCTTAGGTCTTCACTTGGTTTGAAGGTTGGTCAAATATTGATGGATGGCCCCTGCTGATAAGGTCTATCAATAGGTCAAAGGTCAACTATCCATTTGCCCTTTAGGGGGCATTGGTGTTTCACAAACACCTCATTAAGTGAGCGTTTGAGTATTCTTATTTTAACTTAAGATTTACCAAATAACTTTATAAAAACTTAGGTAGTTGATTTTTCTGAGCTTTATTCTCTACGAGTATTTTTACAAAACTTTATTCTTATTCGAGCAGTTATTTCTATTAGGTAAAATGTCTTGAATTGACATGATTTGTATTTATATTTTTGTAATATTTTTATAATTGTAGGGTTCTTTTTTAAAGTTCTAGTTATACCCCCGTTTCAAAGAAATGAGGGTATATATTGCTGATTTGCTTATGTCTGTCTTTTTTGCTCGTTGGTAATCAAACCTTGTCTGGCCAATTCGACTGTTTTGGCCTCTTAGGTCTTCACTTGGTTTGAAGGTTGGTCAAATATAGATAGATGATCCCTGTTGATAAGGTCTATCAATAGGTCAAAGGTCAACTATCCATTTGCCCTTTAGGGGGCATTGGTGTTTCACTAACACCTCATTAAGTGAGCGCTTTAGTACCCTTATTTCAACTTAAGCTATATCAAATAACTTAAAAAACATAGGTATAGTTTATTTTTCTGAGCTTTATTCTCTACGAGTATTTTTACAAAACCAAATTCTTATCCAAGCAGTTATTTTTATTTGTAGAATGTCTTGAATTGACATGAGTTGTAGAATTATGGTACTAGGATAAAATAGTACCATCTTCACATAGGGACAGCAAGTCCGATTTCTTTTTTGGAGGCATTTGTAGCTTAGCACGATACTGATTAAGTTGTTTTGAAGTTATGGACATTCCTTTCTTTACATGCCTACATGTCATAAAAATCGTTTTCGTCAAACTCATACTTGAAGAAGATGTTTTGTGGATCTGTCTTTCTGTACTGTTGCAATTAATGTTGTGTCCACCGAATATTTTACTTCTTTGGATCCAAAGGATATTGTGACATCATTAACTTAGTCAAGTGTTTGAAATCCACAAAGTCAGAATGCTTCAATGACATATCTCTGTGTATGGCCTTTTTCCTTATGGTGGTCTCACTATGGTATTTCACTGACTGGATGTATACAGTGTAACCTCCTTGAATAGTCACCTCCTTACTCCAGCCACCTTCCTGTTACAGCCAGTATACTAGCAACCCAGATTGAAGTTTTACTCTATTTTCACTCTCTCAGCAACAGTCACCTCCTTACAACAGCCATTTTTGTCCTTCCAATTCATAGCTGTTGTAGGGAGGTTGTTCAGTACACAGATGAACATATTTGCTGCTTCAATTGTAGCATGGATGGAATCACTGATATAACCAGAGTCAATGCATTATAGTCAATAATGTCTGTGTTATTCACAGTGTTAATAGCATGCAACAATAAAAATACAATAAACATATTCCTACTCTGACCAGTACAGCTATCTTCAGTAAAAAGTAATGGTAGTGACACTGATTGGTAATGATTTAATGTATTTGAGTAAGCATATTCCAATTTCACAGGATCCTCCATGGCGCTCACTTTTGTTCCAATGATAGCAGGTGGCAGCTCTTTTTATATACTTGACTCACTGAAGAGTAAGGTATAATTGTCATACATCCTGTACATCAAATGTTGCCAGATGATATAGCTCTGTGTTTGTCTATAGATTTCTCTTCTCTGTTATTGTCTATTGTTACTATGAGTCTCATAATGTAATCCTGGTATATTCTTTTATCATATTCCATAATTTAATTTATTTGAGTTATCTGTTTTCTCTTAGTTGCACCTGTCAAGCATTCATCCCAATATTTTCATAAGTACCTTCCATACTAGTATATTCTGATGAAATATTCAAGTTCGGGATACGCACCTTTTAAAGAATACAACATGGGTGGGTACTTGGATATTTCGGCCTCCGGCCTTACTCCAGTAATGACCCCCATCCATCACACCATGTGCTTGGATGGGGGGGGGGGGTCCATTTTGGGGCATGAAATAAAGACATTGTAATGATATTCCCTGCGAAATATATTCTTGCACTTTGATGGTGAAATAAACACCTCATTGACAAAGCATTTTAGTACCCTTATTTTAACTCAAATTTTATAAAGCTAAGGAAAAATCAACTGCCTGAATTTATCTACAAACTTTATTCTTATACCAGTAGTTATTTCTATTAATTAAATCACCTCATTAAGCGTTTAGTACCCTTATTTTAACTTAAGATTTACCAAATAACTTTAAACTTTAAAATAACTTATCCCAGCAGTTATTTCTAGTAGGTAAAATGTCTTGAATTGTCATGATTCACATAATTATTGTTTTAAGATAAAATAGTACCATCTTCGCATTGGGAAAGCGAGTCCCATTAATCTTTGTTGGGGGTATTGGTTGCTAAGTACGAAAATGATTAGACGGTTTTGAAGTTACAGACATTCCTTTCTTTTATATGCCTAAGTTTTACGTCATAAAAATCATTTTCATCAATCTCATACTTGAAGAAGATATTTTGTGGATCTGTCTTTCTTTACTGTTACCATTTAACTTGTGTCCAACAAATGTTTTACTTCATTGAATCCAAAGAATGTTGTGGTAATATTAACTTAGGCAAGGATTTGATATCCACAAAGTCAAAAGGCTTTAATGGCACAACAGTGTATGCATGCATTTTCCTTCTGGTGAGCCTTACTATAGTATCCCACTGACTGAGTGTAATAACTATTATATGGTCACCTCTGAACTACAGCCACCTTCCTATTACACCTAGTATACTAGCAACCCAGATTGACGTTTTACTCTATTTTCACTCTCTCAACAACAGTCACCTCTTTACATCAGTCATTTTTGTCCTTCCCAACTGGTGGCTGTTGTAGGGAGGTTACATTGTACACAGATGAACATTTGAGGGCTGAATGCGAAACTAGTGCAAATGACATTTTTGACAAAACTCACTTTTTTTCAATAATCGATTGTAAAAATACCTTATCGATCTTCCGTAAATATATTCTTTGAGTTCCAATATTTAACAAAATAATTGCAAATTATAACAAATGATGTAAGTGAAAATGTTCCCATTTTTAATTATGAAACTAGCCTAAGTGACATTATAAGGCAGATACACTCATTTCACATTTAACTTTTTCAATTTCACTATAATAATTTAGCATTGTTCCTCATTGATAGTGTTGTAAGATAGATAGAAGATATAATAATTTAGCATTGTTCCTTCTTGATAGTGTTGTATGATAGAAGATATAATAATTTAGTATTGTTCCTAATTGATAGTATTGCATGATGGAATATATCATAGTTTGGCATTGTTACTTATTGATAGTGTTGTAAGATAGATAGAAAATATGATAATTTAACATTGTTCCTTATTGATAGTGTTGTAATTAAGATAGACAGAAGATATAATAATTTAGCATTGCTTCTTATTGATAGTGTTGTATGATAGAAGATAACATATTTTAGCATTGTTCCTAATTGATAGTGTTGTATGATAGAAGATGTAATTAATTTACATTGCTTCTTTTTGATAGTGTTGTAAGATAGATAGAAAATATAATAATTTAGCATTGTTCCTAATTGATAGTGTTGTATGATAGAATATATGATAATTTGGCATTGCTACTTATTGATAGTGTTGTAAGATAGATAGAAAATATGACAATTTTACATTGTTCCTAATTCATAGTGATGTAAGATAGATATGAGATATAATAATTTAGCATTGTTCCTTATTGATATTGTTGTAAGATAGAAGATGTAATTATTTAACATTGTTCCTTATTGATAGTATTGTATGATAGACAATATAATAATTTAGTATTGTTCCTAATTGATAGTATTGTATGATGGAATATATCATGATTTAGCATTGTTTCTTAATGATAGTGTTGTATGATAGAAGATATAATAATTTAGCATTGTTCCTTATTGATAGTGTTGTATGATAGAAGATATAATAATTTAGCATTGTTCCTTATTGATAGTGTTGTATGATAGAAGATGTAATTATTTAATATTGCTTCTTATTGATAGTGTTGTATGATAGAATATATAATAATTTAGCATTGTTCCTAATTGATAGTGTTCTATGATAGAAGATATAATAATTTAGCATTGTTCCTAATTGATAGTGTTGTATTATAGAAGATATAATGATTTAGCATTGTTCCTAATTGATAGTGTTGTATGATAGAAGATGTAATTATTTTACATTAATTGCTTCTTATTGATAGTGTTGTATGATAGAAGATGTAATTATTTATATTGCTTCTTATTGATAGTGTTGTATGATAGAATATATAATAATTTAGCATTGTTCCTAATTGATAGTGTTCTATGATAGAAGATATAATAATTTAGCATTGTTCCTAATTGATAGTGTTGTATTATAGAATATATAATGATTTAGCATTGTTCCTAATTGATAGTGTTGTATGATAGAAGATGTAATTAATTTACATTAATTGCTTCTTATTGATAGTGTTGTAAGATAGATAGAAAATATAATAATTTAGCATTGTTCCTAATTGATAGTGTTGTATGATAGAATATATGATAATTTGGCATTGCTACTTATTGATAGTGTTGTAAGATGGATAGAAAATATGATAATTTAACATTGTTCCTAATTCATAGTGTTGTAAGATAGATATGAGATATAATAATTTAGCATTGTTCCTTCTGGATAGTGTTGTATGATATAAGATGTAATTATTTAACATGGCTTCTTATTGATAGTGTTGTATGATAGAAGATATAATAGTTTAGCATTGTTCCTAATTGATAGTGTTGTTAGATAGAAGATGTAATTATTTAACATTGCTTCTTATTGATAGTGTTGTATGATAGAATATATGATAATTTGGCATTGTTACTTATTGATAGTGTTGTATGATAGAAGATAACATATTTTAGCATTGTTCATTATTGATAATGTTGTATGATAGAATATATGATAATTTGGTATTGTTCCTTATTGATAGTGTTGTATGATAGACAGGAGATATAATAATTTAGCATTGTTCCTAATTGATAGTATTGTATGATAAAAGATATAATAATTTAGCATTGTTCCTAATTGATAGTATTGTATGATAGAAGATATAATAATTTAGCATTGTTCCTAATTGATAGTATTGTATGATAGAAAATATAATAATTTAGCATTGTTCCTAATTGATAGTATTGTATGATAGAAGATATAATAATTTAGTATTGTTCCCAATTGATAGTGTTGTATGATAGATAGAAGATATAATAATTTAGCATTGTTCCTAATTGATAGTATTGTATGATAGAAGATATAATAATTTAGTATTGTTCCCAATTGATAGTGTTGTATGATAGATAGAAGATATAATAATTTAGCATTGTTTCTTGTTGATAGTAAGGATATAATAATTTAGCATTGTTCCTAATTGATAGTGTTGTTAGATAGAAGATGTAATTATTTAACATTGCTTCTTATTGATAGTGTTGTATGATAGAAGATAACATGTTTTAGCATTGTTCCTAATTGATAGTGTTGTATGATAGAAGATGTAATTAATTTAGCATTGTTCCTAATTCATAGTGTTGTACGATAGATATGAGATATAATGATTTAGCATTGTTCCTTATTGATATTGTTGTACGATTGATAGAAGATAACATATTTTAGCATTATTCCTAATTGATAGTGTTGTATGGTAGAAGATGTAATTATTTAACATTGTTCCTTATTGATAGTATTGTATGATGGAATATATCATGATTTAGCATTGTTTCTTAATGATAGTGTTGTATGATAGAAGATAACATATTTTTTGCATTGTTCCTTATTGATAGTGTTGTATGATAGAAGATATAATAATTTAGCATTGTTCCTTATTGATAGTGTTGTATGATAGAAGAGATAATAATTTAGCATTGTTCCTAATTGATAGTATTGTATGATAGAAGATATAATAATTTAGCATTGTTCCTTATTGATAGTATTGTATGATAGAAGATATAATAATTTAGCATTGTTCCTTATTGATAGTGTTGTATGATAGAACATATAATAATTTAGCATTGTTCCTTATTGATAGTGTTGTATGATAGGAGATATAATAATTTAGCATTGTTCCTTATTGATAGTGTTGTATGATAGAACATATAATAATTTAGCATTGTTCCTTATTGATAGTGTTGTATGATAGAAGATATAATAATTTAGCATTGTTCCTTATTGATAGTATTGTATGATAGACGATATAATAATTTAGTATTGTTCCTAATTGATAGTATTGTATGATGGAATATATCAACCATTTAGCATTGTTTCTTAATGATAGTGTTGTATGATAGAAGGTTACATATTTTTTGCATTGTTCCTTATTGATAGTATTGTATGATAGAAGATATAATTATTTAGCATTGTTCCTTATTGATAGTGTTGTATGATAGTAAATAATATATTTTTTACATTGTTCCTAATTGATAGTATTGTGTGATAGAAGATATGATAATTCAGCATTGTTATTTATTGATAGTGTTGTCTAATAGAAGATGTAATTATTTAACATAACAATGCTTCTTATTGATAGTGTTCTATGATAGAAGATATAATTATTTAGCATTGTTCATTATTGATAATGTTGTATGATAGAATATATGATAATTTGGCATTGTTACTTATTGATAGTGTTGTATGATAGAATATATGATAATTTAGCATTTTTACTTATTGATAGTGTTGTTTGATAGAAGATGACATATTTTAGCATTTTTCTTTATTGATAGTAATGTATAATAGAAGATATAATGATTTAACATTGTTCCTTATTAATAGTGTTGTATGATAGATAGAAGATATAATAATTTAGCATTGTTCCTAATTGATAGTGTTGTAAGATAGATAGAGGATATAATTATTTAACATTGCTTCTTATTGTTAGTGTTGTATGATAAAATATATAACAATAAAATTGTTCCTAATTGATGATGTTGTATGATAGAAGATATAACTATTTTCTTTGTTCCTAATTGATAGTGTTGTATGATAGAAGTTATAGCAATTTACCTTGTTCCTAATTGATGATGTTGTATGATAGAAGATATAACTATTTTCTTTGTTCCTAATTGGTAGTGTTGTATGATAGAAAATATAATAATTTAGCATTGTTCCTAATTGATAGTATTGTATGATAGAAGATATAATAATTTAGTATTGTTCCCAATTGATAGTGTTGTATGATAGATAGAAGATATAATAATTTAGCATTGTTCCTAATTGATAGTATTGTATGATAGAAGATATAATAATTTAGTATTGTTCCCAATTGATAGTGTTGTATGATAGATAGAAGATATAATAATTTAGCATTGTTCCTTGTTGATAGTAAGGATATAATAATTTAGCATTGTTCCTAATTGATAGTGTTGTTAGATAGAAGATGTAATTATTTAACATTGCTTCTTATTGATAGTGTTGTATGATAGAATATATGATAATTTGGCATTGTTACTTATTGATAGTGTTGTATGATAGAAGATAACATATTTTAGCATTGTTCATTATTGATAATGTTGTATGATAGAATATATGATAATTTGGTATTGTTCCTTATTGATAGTGTTGTATGATAGACAGGAGATATAATAATTTAGCATTGTTCCTAATTGATAGTATTGTATGATAGAAGATATAATAATTTAGCATTGTTCCTAATTGATAGTATTGTATGATAGAAGATATAATAATTTAGCATTGTTCCTAATTGATAGTATTGTATGATAGAAGATATAATAATTTAGTATTGTTCCCAATTGATAGTGTTGTATGATAGATAGAAGATATAATAATTTAGCATTGTTCCTAATTGATAGTATTGTATGATAGAAGATATAATAATTTAGTATTGTTCCCAATTGATAGTGTTGTATGATAGATAGAAGATATAATAATTTAGCATTCTTCCCAATTGATAGTGTTGTATGATAGATAGAAGATATAATAATTTAGCATTGTTCCTTGTTGATAGTAAGGATATAATAATTTAGCATTGTTCCTAATTGATAGTATTGTATGATAGAAGATATAATAATTAAGCATTGTTCCTAATTGATAGTATTGTATGATAGAAGATATAATAATTTAGTATTGTTCCCAATTGATAGTGTTGTATGATAGATAGAAGATATAATAATTTAGCATTGTTCCTAATTGATAGTGTTGTATGATAGAAGATGTAATTATTTAACAATGCATCTTACTGATAGTCTTGTATGACAGAAGATTTTATACTTTAGAATTGTTCCTTATTGATAGTGTTGTAAGATAGATAGGAGATATATATTAATTTAGCATTGTTCTTCTTGATAGTGTTGTATGATAGAAGATGTAATAAAATAACATTGCTTCTTATTGATAGTGTTGTATGATGGAAGATATAACAATTTAACATTGTTCCTAATTGATAGTGTTGTGTGATGGAATTTATGATAATTTAGCATTTTTCCTTATTGATAGTGTTGTATGATATAAGATAACATATTTTAGCATTGTTCTATATTGATTGTATTGTATGATAGAAGATATAGTAATTTAGCATTGTTCCTTGTTGATAGTGTTGTAAGATAGATAAAGGATATAATAATTTAGCATTGTTCGTTATTGACAGTGTTGTTAGATAGATAGAAGATATAATAATGTAGCATTGTTCCATAACATATTTTAGCATTGTTCCTAATTGATAGTGTTGTATGATAGAATATCTGATAATTTAGCATTGTTACTTGTTGATAGTGTTGTAAGATAGATAGAAGATATAATAAATTTAGTATTGTTCCTAATTGATAGTGTTGTAAGATAGAAGATAACATATTTTAGCATTGTTCCTAATTGATAGTGTTGTATGATAGAAGATATAATACTTTTAGAATTGTTCTTTATTGATAGTGTTGTAAGATAGATAGGAGATATGATAATTTAGCATTGTTCCTACTGGATAGTGTTGTATGATAGAAGATGTAATTATTTAACATGGCTTCTTATTGATAGTGTTGTATGATAGAAGATATAATAGTTTAGCATTGTTCCTAATTGATAGTGTTGTTAGATAGATGGAAGATATAATAATTTAGCATTGTTTCTTATTGATAGTGTTGTATGATAGAAGATGTAATTATTTAACATTGCTTCTTATTGATAGTGTTGTATGATAGAAGATATAATTATTTAGCATTGTTCATTATTGATAGTGTTGTATGATAGAATATATGATAATTTGGCATTGTTACTTATTGATAGTGTTGTATGATAGAAGATAACATATTTTAGCATTGTTCATTATTGATAATGTTGTATGATAGAATATATGATAATTTGGCATTGTTCCTTATTGATAGTGTTGTATGATAGATAGGAGATATAATAATTTAGCATTGTTCCTAATTGATAGTATTGTATAATAGAAGATATAATAATTTAACATTGTTCCTAATTGATAGTATTGTATGATAGAAGATATAATAATTTAGCATTGTTCCTAATTGATAGTATTGTATGATAGAAAATATAATAATTTAGCATTGTTCTAATTGATAGTATTGTATGATAGAAAATATAATAATTTAGCATTGTTCCTAATTGATAGTATTGTATGATAGAAAATATAATAATTTAGCATTGTTCTAATTGATAGTATTGTATGATAGAAAATGTAATAATTTAGCATTGTTCCTAATTGATAGTATTGTATGATAGAAGATATAATAATTTAGCATTGTTCCTAATTGATAGTATTGTATAATAGAAAATATAATAATTTAGCATTGTTCCTAATTGATAGTATTGTATGATAGAAGATATAATAATTTAGTATTGTTCCCAATTGATAGTGTTGTATGATAGATAGAAGATATAATAATTTAGCATTGTTCCTAATTGATAGTGTTGTATGATAGAAGATGTAATTATTTAACAATGCATCTTACTGATAGTGTTGTATGATAGAAGATTTTATACTTTAGAATTGTTCCTTATTGATAGTGTTGTAAGATAGATAGGAGATATAATAATTTAGCATTGTTCTTCTTGATAGTGTTGTATGATAGAAAATATAATAATTTAACATTGTTCCTAATTGATAGTGTTGTGTGATGGAATATATGATAATTTAGCATTGTTCCTAATTGATAGTGTTGTATGATATAAGATAACATATTTTAGCATTGTTCCTTATTGATTGTATTGTATGAAAGAAGATATAATAATTTAGCATTGTTCCTTGTTGATAGTGTTGTAAGATAGATAAAGGATATAATAATTTAGCATTGTTCTTAATTGATAGTATTGTATGATAGAAGATATAATAATTTAGCATTGTTCCTAATTGATAATGTTGTATGATAGAATATCTGATAATTTAGCATTGTTACTTGTTGATAGTGTTGTAAGATAGAAGATAACATATTTTAGCATTGTTCCTAATTGATAGTGTTGTATGATAGAAGATGTAATAATTTTACACTGCTTCTTATTGATAGTGTTGTATGATAGAAGATAACATATTTAGCATTGTTCCTAATTGATAGTGTTGTATGATAGAAGATGTAATTATTTTACACTGCTTCTTATTGATAGTGTTGTTAGATAGATAGAAAATATGATAATTTAACATTTTTCCTAATTCATAGTGTTGTAAGATAGATATGAGATATAATAATTTGGCATTGCTTCTTATTGATAGTGTTGTATGATAGAAGATAACATGTTTTAGCATTGTTCCTAATTGATAGTGTTGTATGATAGAAGATGTAATTAATTTAGCATTGTTCCTAATTCATAGTGTTGTACGATAGATATGAGATATAATAATTTAGCATTGTTCCTTATTGATATTGTTGTACGATTGATAGAAGATAACATATTTTAGCATTATTCCTAATTGATAGTGTTGTATGATAGAAGATGTAATTATTTAACATTGTTCCTTATTGATAGTATTGTATGATGGAATATATCATGATTTAGCATTGTTTCTTAATGATAGTGTTGTATGATGGAAGATAACATATTTTTTGCATTGTTCCTTATTGATAGTGTTGTATGATAGAAGATATAATAATTTAGCATTGTTCCTTATTGATAGTGTTGTATGATAGAAGAGATAATAATTTAGCATTGTTCCTAATTGATAGTATTGTATGATAGAAGATATAATAATTTAGCATTGTTCCTTATTGATAGTATTGTATGATAGGAGATATAATAATTTAGCATTGTTCCTTATTGATAGTGTTGTATGATAGAACATATAATAATTTAGCATTGTTCCTTATTGATAGTGTTGTATGATAGGAGATATAATAATTTAGCATTGTTCCTTATTGATAGTGTTGTATGATAGAACATATAATAATTTAGCATTGTTCCTTATTGATAGTGTTGTATGATAGAAGATATAATAATTTAGCATTGTTCCTTATTGATAGTATTGTATGATAGACGATATAATAATTTAGTATTGTTCCTAATTGATAGTATTGTATGATGGAATATATCAACCATTTAGCATTGTTTCTTAATGATAGTGTTGTATGATAGAAGGTTACATATTTTTTGCATTGTTCCTTATTGATAGTATTGTATGATAGAAGATATAATTATTTAGCATTGTTCCTTATTGATAGTGTTGTATGATAGTAAATAATATATTTTTTACATTGTTCCTAATTGATAGTATTGTGTGATAGAAGATATGATAATTCAGCATTGTTATTTATTGATAGTGTTGTCTAATAGAAGATGTAATTATTTAACATAACAATGCTTCTTATTGATAGTGTTCTATGATAGAAGATATAATTATTTAGCATTGTTCATTATTGATAATGTTGTATGATAGAATATATGATAATTTGGCATTGTTACTTATTGATAGTGTTGTATGATAGAATATATGATAATTTAGCATTTTTACTTATTGATAGTGTTGTTTGATAGAAGATGACATATTTTAGCATTTTTCTTTATTGATAGTAATGTATGATAGAAGATATAATGATTTAACATTGTTCCTTATTAATAGTGTTGTATGATAGATAGAGGATATAATTATTTAACATTGCTTCTTATTGTTAGTGTTGTATGATAAAATATATAACAATAAAATTGTTCCTAATTGATGATGTTGTATGATAGAAGATATAACTATTTTCTTTGTTCCTAATTGATAGTGTTGTATGATAGAAGTTATAGCAATTTACCTTGTTCCTAATTGATGATGTTGTATGATAGAAGATATAACTATTTTCTTTGTTCCTAATTGGTAGTGTTGTATGATAGAAGATATAGCAATTTACATTGTTACTAATTGATAGTGTTGTATGATAGAAGATATAGTAATTCACATTGTTCCTCATTGATAGTGTTGTATGTTAGAAGATAGAATAATTTACATTGTTCCTCATTGATAGTGTTGTATGATAGAAGTTACATTCGTTTCACCTTGTTCCATATCGATAGTGTTGTACAATGGAGGTCATATTCATTCATCCAAATTCCTTATTGATAGTGATCAGTCTGACAGTCCAACTCAAATATTTGATATTATTCCAAAAAAAGCTATGAAGAACCAAAAGTATATGAATAAACCTACCATATAAGTAATGGAAACTGTGATTATGAATGACTGCATATACACACTTTTCACATTTAATTTTTTTTACAATTTTCTTGTTTTTTAAGTGCGAAACTGTACTAAGTGAGTTTAGTACTAGTATCGTTTTTATGGTCGTGTAATTTAAAGATCTAAAATATATGGTTGTAAAGAAAGCAATTGTTCACATATGTTCAAAAAAAGAAGTAATTATTATATGGTTACAATAAAAATGGAAAGTCTTTTCCTTCTCCTGAAAAATTACTGAAAATGCACTTGCACTAGTTTCACTTACAACCCTCGATTTTGGATGGAATCACTGGTATGACCAGAGACAAGGCAGTATGATCATTGATGTCTATGTTATTTGCATATTTTCCTTGTCAGTAAACATCAATTTTACTTTGACTAACAAAAATCAGATTGCCAAATAACTAAGTTCGTTAAATTGGAAAAACAACTGCATGCTATGATTAAATCATAGATATGTCTCTCAGAGAGATGCCCCAGGCACTTCTGAGTTATGCCCCATAATACATGAAAATTGACCAAAAATGCACTGTACACCCTCTAAGCCGACCAATTATCAATTGATCTTCACCAAACTTACTGGAACTGTTTATGGGCATGAGATCTCAGTCCAGTTTGATTACCAGTCCAATTTCCCTAGGCAGTTCTGAGTTATGCCCCTTGATACATTGAAACTGACAAAAACTGCAGTGTCCACCTTCTAAGTCGACCAATTTTCAACAGAGCTTGGTGATATGTTCATTGACAATCTGCATTTTTGACAAATGTTACTTTTCTCTAAAGATATATGTAATTGGCACTCATAGTATCCCAAACCTTTTGATGGGTGTACGGTATTTTGTGACATTTTTGCACTCTTTTTTGTTTTGTTTTAAGGCTATTACATTGTATTAGCATTGTGTGTCATATTTCATTTCTAACATTTGAAAAGTGAATATTTTTTCACCAAAGATGCAATTATTGTCTTTACCCGGATTTACAGCCCCTCATATAGGTAATAATTTATAATCACTTATAAAATTTTAAAAGTGATGTCATCTTCCACTACCTTTGGCCAATATGGAGTTGAAGTCCATTGTGGTATAATCAGTGTACTACGGCTGTTATCATGTATCATTTCAGCAATGTATTTTGCTGCAAACTTTGGCAATGGAACCAACCAGTTACGCACACCACACCAATTTTAATCAAAACAATTGATAGCTTCTATCCCTTCAACCCACCATCTACAACTAAATCTTATACATTTAGCATTATAATGACTGGCATATCTGTGGACACTGTGCGGAACCCAATTTTGAAATTGAACAGTTGTCGCCATCTGAACATTTGCTTAAAGTAATCTGCTCTTGTGTTGATTTTTCATGAAATCCAATTAACAATTAAATCGACATTGTGTTTTTCATAAAATTCATATACAGTGCAACCTCTCCAAAGCAACACCCTTTGGGAGCATCAAAATTATGTTGTTGAGAGGTTGTTGCTCTAAAGAAGTTAAATTAGTACTTAAATCATACAGTGGGAAAAATCATGCTGTTGTTGAAGGGAGTTTGTTGCTCAAGAGAGGGCCACTCTGGAGAGGTTGTACTGTATTTTCAAACTGATTTCATGATATTTGTCATTATTGTTACCTAATCTAACAATATAAGTAATGTTTATTATATGTGAAGAATTTTCGAATACATTTTGACTAGACATCAATATTCTGTACACAGCCTCTGAATCTTGCTAAGTTGAGCTTTTTCTTGCCTTGTCATCCTTCCAAGTAGCTATTAATTCTGACATGTTTATCAATGATACTTTTTCATTACACATACCTACTTCAACAACCCTCATTGTTTCAGTAAATGCATCTGAACAAAATTTGTTTCTTATATTTTGTTTCTGACTCAGTGTTCAGCCCTTTCCGGCTTGAATGAATACTGATCTTAACTCACCCGCTTCCAAAGACGTAACCCATGTCCTTACTTTACCTACTTCCTGAGGTTTGAACAATGAACTAACCTCACCCACTATCAGGGCTGTGAATTCAAACCCAACCTCACCAGTGTCTGAGGGTAATGACACTGACCCTTCCCACCCATTTCCGTGGAAGGGGGTGAACACTTGCCAATCCCCACCCACTTCCAGAGGTGTAAACTGTGTACTAACCTCACTTACTTCAGGGGGTGTGAATACAAACCCAGCCTCACCAGTTTCTGAGAGTATAAAAGATGACCCCTTCCCACCCATCTAGGGTGGTGATGAACACTCTCCCATCCCCACCCACTTCCAAGGATGTGAATGCTGATTTAAGCTCACATGCATCTGGTTGTGTGAGCGCTAAAACTTAAGTATCCCTTTTCGGGGTGTAAATTCCGACAAAACCTCATGTAAACTGACCTACCTTCAGAGATTATCATACCACATATTGTCATGTAGCATTGTTTCTGGTTGTCTCAACCCTTAAAATCATCTTTTGAATGTTTATCTTCGTTTGCATAACCTACATAATCCAGATTATGTAAGACCTAAAACTGTTTGGAACAGTTTGGTTTAACGTAGCTGCCGTAACCAATGGCACTAAGTCTTGTGTCTGAGTATATTATAAAATCTACATTTCTGTTATCTTTCAATCTCCTACCTTTTTAGCTTGACTATTCAAGAATATGGTGAGCTTTTGCATCGCCATTGCATTAGCATTGATGTCAGCGTCAGTGTGCATATGGTGAAAGTTATGCATGCAAGTTATTATCATGCACATTATCTCAGTAACCATTTAAGGGATTGTCTTGAAACATCATTTAAGTGTCCAGGGGTATCAGAAAGACAAGTTAGATATCCAAAAATATGACATAATATAATAAAATATCTTTGTCTGTTACTCTGTGTACAGATAGCTCTTTTTAAATAAGCTTATTTTTAATATCAATCACTTAGAATAGTTGATCCTCTCGCTTATAATAAACAATTTATTTGTTTAAAAATCTAATGTATTACCTATTCAATTTGCTTTGCGTACCGGCTATCTATAAGGAATATTACAACTTTATGAACTAATGAATGCCAATGCTTTATCACACATCTAACAATTTTAGTAAAAATATGACCCGCTTCCTTTCTCTGTTGGCCATGAAAACCCTAGATATGTTCTATTATATTTGCTTATATCAATATGTTGATAAGCACTCTTTAATAAATCAAATAAAAAAATGAAACTGAATTTGTCAAACATTTGGGCCATCCTTAAAGAAATGTTTATTTGCTGTATCCCGACTCAGAAAATTTTCAGTTGGTAGGCAGGTAGGATTTTTTTGTACAATTTAGTTTTTATATTTAACCCTAAATACAAGTCAGAATGCTATTTTAATGAAAAAAAAATAGAAAAAAATCCTGACAAGTCAAAAATAATTGGGTTGGGACCTATTTTAGTGAGTAGGTAGTGTTACGGAAAACAAAATATTTGTTTAAGAATTGCCTTGTTTTGCAGTGTTAATGTCTTGGTTTTGCTACTCTATTGTAAGCTACTGTCAAGGGATTGACTACTGATGTTTTTTTCTGATACTTCAGACACAACACCTTTTGACAACAATTTATTTATCTCTTTCTTTACAAATTCTTCATTGTTTCTTGCAGTTATATGTAAACTCTGCATGTTCTGAGAAAGATACCATAAGTAACTTATAACCATTTTCTATCATGTCAAAGGTATAATTATCAACATTGATTTGTTTCCATGCTTCAATGTTGCATTTCAAACATCCCAAAGGCGACTCATTGGACATAGAGCTTACCTTTGCCTTGTTGCAGCTTTCATTATTGGTGACTTTCTTGCTCTCTTCAGAGCTTATACAATATTTGTTATTATTTACTTACCCATACTCGGCTATATTCAAGCTTAAATAAGTATACGGTAATCAGTACTTATCTATTGTTTGATTTCTTCAGTTGTGGACACTACTGTTTCTAATGTCCTGGGTTTCCACACATGAAACATAGATCACTGGACCTTGAAATTTTATCCATATAACACCAAAAGGTTAAAAAAACATAGTCTGAGCCTCGTTTATAGACCGCTGTATGTATATATTGTTATATTATATACTGGTCTATGAATGAGACTCAGACTGTGTTATATGGTCCTGTGCATAGACCCTGTCTACTTCTTGATACATTATTGTTGTGGTCATATCTCAGCACAGTGATGTCTGATCTATTTGATGGTCTCTTGTATGGCCTACTCCTTGTTTGAGATTTCTTTGCTTTCTCAGCTTTGACCTTCTTGTTAGCTCTAGCTTCTGCTTTAATTATTCACCTCTCATCTTCACTGTCAGATGCTATAGGATTATCTCTTAAATTTGAGCTTCAGGCCAAAAGCCTTATATGAGTTTTTCTTGTTTAAATGTTTTATCATTAATTTTCAACATACAGTTCTACATTAATGTAATCTATATACTGTTCCTACATTTTGAAGAATTTGTTTTTGTGCACATCACATTTAAATTGTGCAGCAGGACATAAATTATGAGCTGTTTATGGTCACTGCAAAGGCCACATTTGCTACATCTTCTGAATTGATGAGGATGATTTTTCTCTCTGAGTTTATGATATTTATTTCCTCTGTGAGAGTGCTGCTCTGTTTGCTTGATTAGAAAGAGAATGCTGTGCCTGGTAAAACTTAGCGTTAAATGACAACGTTACACCCAAAGAAGTAAATGATTTAACCAAAGGGGTTTGTCAAGAAAAAAATCCTAAAAAAAAATTCCATGTACCGGTACATTCAATGTTATACCCCATTCATTACAATAGCAATGAAGTTTATTCAATATTAGCTGTAAATCTTCTTTTGAATAAGCAAACAGAGCAGTGTCGTCAGCAAATAATAATAAGAAAATTGGTAATTGTTCAAGAGTTTAAGTGTCCATAGTTACGTTTTGTAAGCACTTACAATACTGGAGATAATTATGGTTCTCACCCTGTTTAATTCCCATTTTAATATTGAAATAATCTGATAGAGGTCTGTTGACCTTTACCCATGATTTCACATTTTCGTACATACATTTAAAATATTAATGACCTTAGATGACACACCCTGTTGAAACAATTTGAACTAGGGCTATGGCGAGTATCCGAGTAATCGGGTGATCACAAATCAAATTAAAAATTTGAGTATGAATTATCGTCATTACTAAGATTCGTGATTTGCGATCTTGTTATTTAACAAATTAAAAGTGTATTCTTTGTTCTTAAAAAACGCTTTTCTCTGAATAAATATTTCTCATCATGGACTACTTTGTTTGCCAAAATGTCCAATCAGTTCTTTAAAGAATGATGCTGGTAAATCAATTAACTTGACGGGAGTACATATAAATTTAAGCCATAGAACAATTATATATTGATTTACTTCATTATTCCTAAAAGAATTTAAATTTAGCTGTCTTCAGGGCTGCATTTTGAAGTTTTAGATGGGTTATTTGATAACGAAAGTTTTGTGATTCGATTTGTGGATCATAAGTGTTGAATCGTGGATTGGATTTCCACTTACCCAATGATCCACAGCCCTAATTTAAACCAAATGTCATTCCTGTATACACAATCAAAATCAATGAAAGAACAGTATAATTTTTTCTTCTCATTATGTATTTTTTTGTCAATAATTGAGGACAAAACAAATATACAATCTACAGTGCTTCTACCTTTCATAAAACCAAACTGATTCTTAGATGAAATATCATTATTGTATGCCCATTTTCTCAGTTGTATGTCAAGTACGATCGAGAAAATTAAAAAAAAATGCTAGTCCCCCGATAATTATTACATCGAAATTATCTCCCCTTTTTGCAACTGGAATTATAACTCTCTTTGTCCATGAATCAGGATAAATACAATTATTAATATGATTGAATAATTTACACAACATTTCTAATATCAAGATATCAACAAACTGCTCTTTCCTGCTTTTAGATAAGAAATCGCAGATCATATCAAATATCAACACTATTTACATTTATACACAGTCATGACAACAGTCCTTTCACTATCTCTTTTGTTTTTGTTGATCTCCTTTTCTTGAAACTAGCCAAGGCACTTACTTTTGTTCTCATAGGTTACAAATTCAGTTTCACTGATGCCTCCGAATCCTTTCCCTTTGTAACTGCATAATCTGGAAAAATAAAAGGCTTGATATAATACAATATGATTCAATAATTTTTATTGAGTGTTTAACACATAATATAGTTCTTGTAGTCAGTTGAGATCATATCATTAGAGCCTGCCCACTTATCTCAGTGGTTAGTGTTGGTCTACTGATCAAGAGGTTGTAAGTTCGAACCCCTGACTAAGGCAAACACTGTCTGTGACAAATTTGACTGAAGATGTTACATCCTTTGTTGAATTGTCTACCACCTCTGAATAATGACATTATGTGGGTTGCTTGGCAGTAGCTTGCAGATAGAATGTGGTTAATACTTGTTAAGGCCTTAATAAGTCCAGGGAAGCTGGTTAGGATAACTGAAATAATGTTGAAAAAGTGTTAATCTAACTAAATAAATAAACTGAACATCATCGGGAGGCATTTAATTACAATATGGTATTAGAAGCATTGATATCACAAATCACATGAAGTATAACTGGAGCACTGTCTAATGCTCATATGAAATAAAGTTTCTTAATGCTTCTTGAAGACAATTAAAACTAGCTTATTGGCAGGGTTTATATTTGATTTCACAACCTGTTTGTTGAGCAGCCCTTCTTTCTCATTTGCTCCAGACAAGTTTCCACAGGTGACTTATTAATATAATACTAAGCTCATTGTTTGTATATCTAAAACAATCAAAACTCTGATTACAAGAATAATAATATTAATATTCATTACTATACTTTTTTGGTTAATTTAAGACAGGGGGTGACAATATTTCTGTTATACCCGGAATTTCAAATTTATCTGTCCTGAAAGAGCTATGATTTAACACAATAAAAGTGATGAAAATATCTCAAGAAATGGCCAAGTCATGGTCAATTTAATCTGCTCTGAAGGTTTTTCTTTTATAAGAACTGAGTTAAATATGGAAACTATGTGAATGAAGGCTTCTTGTTTCGCAAAAATGGTCAGCTGCTGTGATTTTTAGGCTCTAAGACACCCCTGTTAAAAGAGCAGAATGACAATTAATTTAATAACTAACACAATACTGAAATGAGCACACAAACAAGCCCTTAATTGTTGATTCCTAAATTCTAAAGCCACCAATCATTCATGACAAAATGACCTCCAAATAAAGGCCACCTGCCAATAACAGACTCTTAACATCCTTTCCTACAGGTGGCATTTGTTCACTGGTTTGACTGTAACTATACAGATTCTAACTCACGTCATGTGTAACTCAAGTAGCTCACAGATTCTAACCAAGAACCGACCAAGTAAGCTCATCAAATAAACCGCTACTTGTTTTGACTGGCGCCTTGCTCTGCCATTTACACCTTCATATAACTACTCTTAACATATACAGCACAACCTCTCCAGAGCGGCCCTCTGAACAACAACAACAACCTCTCTATAACAACACCTTAATTTCCATAAATTGATATTTACTATAAATTTAAACTCTGTAGAGCAACAACCTCTAAACAGAGGCCAATATTTTGAAGCTCCCCCAGGGTGTTGCTCTACAGAGGTTGAACTGTATTCCCCTGGCTCCTCCTCGAGCCTGTGCTCAATGCAATTCTGCAATCTCCCTACCGGAGACCCAACTTTATCTCAGATCCTTACTTTCAAAATTTTAGGATTTTTTTTTTTTAATCGTATTTTCTCAATTTTGACATTTTCAGACTCCGAAATCTCATTTTTCAAAATTGAAACATAATTCATATTTACCTGTGCAATGCTATTCTTATCCGCTGGCACCTCTACATGGCTCAATGCCAGGGCTTCCCAAATTTGAGACCTGGCATCCTTTTTGACGTCCGCCTAATCAGGAGATGGCTGTCTACATCTTAAGAGTTTGGTTGATGTGTATGGTGCAAAATGTCTTGACGTATCCCGACATACTTGTCGAACTTTCCAATCTGCCTGAACTTTAGCCCTGTAAATTTTCTTGACGTTGTTGGAATTTTCCACACATACCCCCCTCCATGCGGATCAAATTGGCCCTTCAAATTCTAAAAATGAACCAGAAGTCATAGAGCTCAGATATTTGGCATGTAGCACTGGTTAGTAGAACTTTACCTAATTGGTTTATATCATGATCCCCAGGATGAAATTGACCCTGCTCCAGGGGTCACTTGATTGTACATATGAAAATCTGGAGAAAAAAAATCATTAAAATAATTCATTAAGCCTAGAGCTTAGGTGTTTGATAAGTGACATTGCTGTGGACCTCTAACAAACTGGTGCATATCCGAACTCTAGGGGTACCTCGCCCAAGGGGTCGCTCGATTTTACATTGATTTCTGTATGAAAATCTTCAAAAATCTTCTGTAAAAGCAGAAGATTGTTAGAGCTTAGGTATTTAGTATGTAGCATTGTGTACCAAGATTAGTCAAATCTTAATCCCCTGGTTAAATTGACCCTACCATGGGGATTATTGATTTACATAGGTAAAGAGTTTACTAAAAATCTACCAATGAGGCTGGAGTTTAGATATTTCACATGTACCAAATTTGTTCATAGTCATGACCCGCAGGATCAAAATGACGTTGAGGTCACTTGATCGTTCAAGGCTGCTTAACCACTAGGCCAATGTTGCTAAATTAGGCGAAGCTCTTTCGAAGAAAGTCAAAGAATTCCATTCCATGTAGAACTATGGTTGCCATGGCAACGGAAAGAAATAAACTCTCCAAAATGTAACATATATGACATAAAATACTGTCTAGTAGACGTCTTCCAAGATTGTTCCAAATATGGCCCTGGGGTCATTTGGCATGAAACATTGTGTAGTGTCCCTTTTGATTTATTTTATTTCTACACAAATTCAGTCTTAGCTAAATTGTAGCATTAGTACCAGGCATCCTTTCACTCTTAAAGTTGAGGATGGAAAATGACTATCATGACTGACTGTCACTAAGCCACTAACTTAAGAAGGTGGGAAATAAAAATTCTGTTAACATTTGTAACTTTGAGATATAAAAAATATCTGCAAAAGAGGACCTGTTACCACACAAAATAACTGTAATTAGTGCCACCAAAACAAAATGGCCACCTAAGTTCTTAACCAATTAACGATCTGTTA